>JAIXMR010000102.1:0-100267 GCA_025677835.1 Sporodiniella umbellata | reverse complement strand
ATGTATTTAAGCCCTATCCAGAAAAGGCAACAGTTCTATATTATCAACTCATAAGCTAACTTTGTAGACGGTTTACATCACATCTCACAAAGCACTAGATTCCCATCTACCTTGACTTTTTTTTGCCATACCACCTTTCAATCAGTATGATCTTTCTTGTTTTTTTTCTTTGGTTTATAATACAAGTGTATGAATACTATAATTTTTTGGCTATACAAAAGCTGTTATATTATAATTATACTTTCTTGCTCTTTTGGAGTCGGTTTTTCATCATTTGTTGCCCTAAGTCTCTCTTTTTCTAAGAGGACAATTAAAAAACTTTCAATGGATAAACGGCCGAAAATACTTCTTTTTTTACTGATTAACAAACGAGTAAATATGTAGATATTATGTTTTTTCAGGTTAAAAAATTAAAAGGAAAGTCATAGCATTTGTACTTTTTTATTTTTCGTTTTTGTTTGTGTTGGATTTTTTTACCATCAGTTGCCTTAGCTGTAGTATTTATGAACATATGTATAAAAAAATAATACAACTGCTTGTCTACAAAGTGAACCGATATAGATTTAAAATCTGCAATAATGAAATGGTACTGCGACTTTTATAATTAGTTTGTAGATAGATTTTTATAAAAAGAAAAGATGTACTTCTACATGTTGAGTTTTTTTGTGAAAAATGAAGACAATCCTCTTAATCTTGAAATGCGTGTATACGTATCTTTAAAATGACCAAGTTTGCTGGAACCAAAAAATCTTCTAGAATAATTCAAACGACCTGTGAGGGAAATTAATTGCAAGTATATGTTTTTATGGCTGTTCTAGCATTTGGAAAAAGGCAGCAAAAATTTATAAAAGTCACTTAAAATTCACTATAAACTGTATATAAGTTGCAAACAAACGATGTAGACTTTTTGAAATATAGCTGAAGAGGTCAAACACATTTAAATGTAGCTTTGTTTCCGTTTCATTAATTTGTTGAATGAAAATCGTGTTTTTGAGGTATTATCAATTCTCTTTCTTTTGGTGGAAAAAGTTAATGACGTGGACTGAAGTTTCTTTATTTTATGCAACAAAATTCCATATACTAGACGCTCAAATTTCTAGTAACTTAGGACCATACAGAGTTTTCTAGACTCTGCGTCAGTTTGATTGCGACAAAAAAAAATAACAGATTTTGGTAAACCAACCGATATATCAACGCATAATGTCTGAATTTTCTTCTCCAAAAGGAGTCTTATTGTTCAAAAAAAATATAAAACACTAAACAATAACTCTAGAAGAAGTTTAGGTTAAAAGAAATCTAATATAAAACATACATTTAAAATGCGCCTTTGTTTATATCAGCATCAAAAACCTGAAGGCACTTTCTTACTTTGAAGACGTGGTCGCCCTCCTTAAAAATCAGTCGATCAAATGTTACTGCTAGTATTTTTTAATGCAATCACAGGTTGGATCCATTAATCTGACTAAATTCGATCTCATAATGCTATACATTACTTCGATATACCTTAAAGACATCTATATATTATTTCAAAAAAAAAAAAAAAATGCCGTGTTATACGTCATTACTATCTTATTAAATTCTCTAAAGTTGGAACATTTGAACAGCCTATGATACAAAGAGCTAGAGATACTACACCTAAGAACCTGTCATTTGCCTTACCTTCTTCTAGGTATCATTAATGCACTTATATAAAGCTCTGCCATTGTTAAACGAATGCACTTTACTTGTTTGTATTTATATGGCTTTATCTCATAGTTAAATACAGACTTGCTTTGTAACTATGCATCTAAAAACGTAATATTCAAGGCAGGTAGCTAAGCTGCTTTTATTGATATTCAAAAACTATAACAGTAGACAAAGCGGTTCACAATTTACAAAGGCTTCTGTCTATAGCTTATAAAAGTGTTCTAAAAATAAGCTGGTTGTACTAATAGTCTTAAATTTACTCTTATATCAGGCAGCAATACACAATAGAGCTATGTTTATTGCAGAAAGCGCTTAAGTATATACTTTGTCGTATATTGCTATTTTTTAGAGGGGCACTGATTTTATAGCAAATATGTATAGTAGTACTATATCGGGTAGAGTATCTTCTATAGCTTTTTATATCTATAACAAGATAGTCTGTCATAAAACAGTCTCAGTATTGAACCGTGCTGAATCAATTGTGTAAAAAAAGCAGCTTTGTTAAAATTAAAAATAACCATGGTTTGTTAGTAAAACATAGTCATCAGTTTATATTTGAACACAACCTCAACTCCTCTGACTAAAAGTAAAATGGGAGAAATATACTTCCCTATGATAAGTAATAAAAAAGAAATGTTTCGCAAATTGTATTAGCGAAACCGAAAAAAAACATTAAATACATACGATTTTTTGAAGCTAAAAAGGTACCTATGTGCACACATATATATAGATGTATATACCGTTTATAAATTACGCTTTTAAATACGTATATTAGAAAAATGAGAGAAAACCAATACCCTTCGGCCCACTAAAGCCGATAGCTAAAACAGTAAAATAGTGAGGTAAGTGTTGTGACTAGCAAACTACCTTGAAACAGTAAAATGAATGTACGGTAATACAATGTATACAGTACATGGGGTTTTCTATATCAATTGCTTGTATAAAACAACTAAACAGAGACGCTTGAGTCACTGCATTACTAACTTAAGGATTAAGCCGCTTGGGTCAAACACTTTTTTTTTTTCTGGTTCAAAAGTTTTTTTGCTTCTGTTTTATTCGAAACAAGAAAAAAGAAGAGCGATAGTAAAAACTTAACAAAAATGTAAGTTGTATTGGAGAGAGACTCGAAACTTTGTATGCATGCAGTATGACAAGGATTAGATTCAGAGTGCTTTTTCCAAATAAAGCTTAATAAAGGAATGACTAAGGCTAAGCTATTTTAGAGTTTCATAGGACAATGTCAAATAAAACCAAGTTTGAAGTAAAAAGATAGTGGGGGAACAAACAAGGCTGAATTTAGTTTGTTTGCACAGACCTGCAATACCAACGGTACTCAGTACATATGCATAAACCATTTCTCTATAAATGAACTTTTAAGTAAAAATGATAGGCTGTTGACATTCCAAACAATAAGTACCATTGTTTTGTACGCCTCAAACTGGATCAAGTGTGTTTTGGGTACTCTTTACTTTTTCACTTCAAATTTTTAAGTTTACTTGGACTTGGGTGTCATATTTACTATTGATATGATTGCTGCTATCACAATTATATTTTTCAGATAAAGAATGTAAAAAAAACAAAACCCAACTGTCCTAATTTTAAGTCATTTAAGAAGCCGAATCTTCCGTTTATAGCCAACAAAGGCGAGTGCACATCTTTGGCAAAAAAAAAAAAAAAAAAAAAAGCAAACTTCGAGAGCTTTCCCGCTATTATACACATGACTTTAAGACAAGATTATCTGAATCATATCGTAAAAAGAAAAAAAGAGGCACTCAAAATGTAGACGTAAAAACAGAGGCGTGTAGACTGACACGAGTTTATGACATAGTTTAAGAAAAAAAAAGAGCAACAGCTATTTATTGATAAGCTTACAGCCATATTACTGTTTTACTCTCGTTAGAAAAAATAGATATAGTTCGTTTTAGAGCAACGTGTACCATTAGTTAAAGTTTCCAATAAACCAAAAAAGAATAAACGTCAAAACAATCATCATATCGTGTAAACATGGAATAAATTTTGTAACGATAGCATACTTTTTTAATCAAGTACTTATTAGATGACTTTTGTGTGTGCTTTTAGAAACTAAATAGGAAAAAAAGGAGAAGGAAAAGCACAAGGAAAGAATATGGGTCAAAAAAGTCACGTGCTTATGTAATGAAAAGAAAAATCAGCCCTTTCTTTGGTCCGAGATATAAAAAAAAGGTGCATTACATAACGCATTAGAATGCACATCACATTTCTTTTACTTCGCTCCAACACATGCTTTTTTCTCTCTCCTTTTTTCCCCTGCGTGATAAATAAAATAGCATGAAACACTATGTGTTTGATACCGTGCCGCAGATACGACCTTTAAATTTTGTATTGTAAAGACAGAGTTATTTCAATTACATCTTCTTTTTAGGCGTTTTTACTTAAAGATCGAACAGATTTAAGTAGGTGTGAGTTGGGAATGAAAGCTCAATACTCAGTATACCTTTTTGATATTATGATCTAGACCTTTCGTTCAGATTAACTTTTTACACTAACCAAGTTGTTTTTGTGAGCGCTAAGTCTAAGCGTTTTAACGATAAATGAATGTATTACTATAACCACCTCTAAGCGTTGTATTAAAATACTTTGAAAAAAAAACTGTCACTATTTTGGCTTCGTTATCTACAACGCGTCATAAATACCAAACGAAGTTAATTCAAGACAAACAAAAAGTAAAGTAAATGACTATTTCACCGCTGAAAACGGTTGTTAAATCATTAATCATGCAGACATTTAGAGAAGTTAGCAGCTTCTATGAGCCAAGCGCTCATAATTTTTTTTCTATTCATCCAATCTTATGGTTCATTGTAGAGAATAAAAAGCCTTTAATGATGGTAGCTTTTGATTTTTTAAATCAATTTTTTTACTTCACTGTATAGTCCCAGAAAATCCCGTATGTCTTACTGTAGAGATGCTACTACCTTACATACACGGGACACTTTGTGTACGAGCTATTTTTCATTATACTCTACATTACGTTTTGCCAGATGCTTCAGAATAAAACCAGTCAGGTCTCCTCTTTTTTTTTTTTTTTGTTTGCTGAATTCTCTGACATTTTATGTGTTAGTTGTTTTCGTTTTTTCTTGTGAATGTTTAACCACAAAGCCCAAAACTCAGCCTACCATAGACTATAAAAAATATCTTTAACACGATTCACTTATATATCTCTTTTTCAAACTGCACATACTATAAGCTGATGCTATTTGGTTTTTTTTCCCGCTTTACTCTTAGCAGTGAAGGCAATCAAATGCACTTTAGACTGATAAAGGGGCCAATTAAATACATTGCAGCGACTTTTCTTAATAAGGGTAAAACACTAAATTCCATGTCGAAATTTCATAGAAATTGTGATAAAACTGCACGCCTTTTATTAAAACGATGTTGCAGTTTGAAAAAAATGCATATGCATTCACTTTTGCAAGAAGCGCTTTATACAAGCCCTTTAAAAAACGAACCCATTAAAAAGAATGTTGATATAACTTGTTCGCTTTTGCTTGGCAGTCGGCTCACTTATTATGGGTTAAATTTGGGATAATGAAGTCCAAGCATAATTCAGCTTCTTAGATAAGTTTGTCTCTGCAAAAAATTCTAAGTACTTCTCGTAAAAGTGAGTTTGTATACTTGCAAAAGAAAAGAAATACGATACTCTTTTCTTGAACTATACGATACTGTTATTTTAGAGGTTACGGCAATAATTTCCGAAAATATAAGAGATGCTTTTTTAATTGCGACATCGTTTCGGTAAAAGTTTACCAACTCTGTTACAATTTATTCTTCCTTGTCAAGTATCCCTTTCTGCAGCCACTTTTTAGAAGCACGCAACAAATAAAATTCATTGAAAAGGTGTACGAAATGATTTCCTAAAAAGGTGATATCCAAAATCTCAAAAAATCGGTTTTAAAAGTCACCACTAAGGGAATACTTAGACTACTTTTATATTGTAAAACCTATTGGAAGCACTCGGGATTCACATATTCTCGTATTTGAATAATAGGCTATAGTTACATTAGCAATGTCATTATTTGGTTTATACATGGTGGAACCGAAAGTCTATTTGCGATTCCGTTCGTTCTTAGAGTATTACTTGACATGTTTAGTCATAGCTTTGAGTGATCCTTTCAAAGCAAACACAGCCAAAAAGCAAAAACTACAAAAGCAGTTAAATATAAACATTTCGTATGTTTTCTCTCTTTTTTTTAAGCATGACAATCGGATTGATTTTCTTTTCATCAAGAGAAAGAGCAATAGTTTAGGTTGAAAATTGGCCTCAAAGATTTGAAATACAAAAATTTCTATATATAGATATACACGTCATGTTGCCATTTAAGAAAAAAAAAACCAAAGGGATTTTAAGGTAGCTTGGGGCTATATACTTGCTTTGTTTTATTCCGCTTTATTTCATTTTTTGAAAAGAAAAAACTTTTTTCATGTCTCCTGTTACAATTAATGTTAAAGCTTCAGGCGACAAAAAGTTTTCTATAACAATTGAAGCCGAAAAAACAATATTGGACTTTAAAAAAATGATTGCTGAAGAAACAAGTGTGCCTGTAGACCTTCAAAGATTGATTTATTCAGGCCGTGTACTAAAAGATAATGATATTATTACAGACTATAAAATTGCCAATGGCAATACAGTTCATATGGTGAGAGGATCCCAATCAAAAGGTTTGATGGATATTTAAAGAATTTTTGCAAGAAAAAAAAGCTTAAAATATATACAGTAGTAGCCACAACAGCTGCCCACCCGCCTCTACATACCACAACGAATCAGCCCACTACCCAAACGCCTATAATACCACCTACGCCTACCAATAATTATCTTATGAATCCTGGAGGGCTCGATCCAGGCATGGCAAACCAAATGCTACAGAATCCAGCTTTTGCTCAGTACATGTCTAATGTGTTACAGAATCCTGCCGTGCTAGATTCTATTATTCAGACCAACCCACAATTAGCAAGTATGGGGCCGGAAGTTCGACAACTAATGCAATCACCTCAATTTAGGCAAATGTTGACAAATCCTGAGACGATCCGTCAAATGGCAACCATGTCTTCTATGTTTTCTCAGTCAGCTACTTTAGAACAACAACAACAACAACGTTTTGGGGCTCAATTAAGACAATTAAACGAAATGGGGCTTCAGGATAATGCTAAAAACATAAATGCTTTAACAGCCACAGGGGGAGATGTAAATGCAGCAATAGAAATGCTTTTTAATAACGAACAGTCTCCATCTTGATTAGCTTGTACGAAATAAACTAGTGAGCGCACCTCTAAATTGTTGAAAAGTGTACTCCATATCTTGAGAAGTGCCATCTAGGTCTATGGAGGGTAGTAAGAATTCGATAGTTCTCATACCCATGTGATGCTCCTCGTTAAGTAAAGCGCGTTTGCCGCTTTGTGAGTGCTCGATCAAATAACCCTTGATACATTTCATAACCACTTCACCTCGCTTCTGGAGCCAGTGAGGATACTGGGGAGTAGGTTCTGGGCGATTCAGATAGCTGTCCGGCAATAGTAAAAGAGGAATAGAAAGAGAGGATATATCGTATTGGCTGGTAAGCTTTAGGATATTTCTGAGACCCAGGATCAGTGGATGTCGATTAGATAGATCCGTCATGGTGATAGCTAAAGCCAATACATGTAGTATTAATAAACACAAGCCACTAAAGAAAAAAGAAGGACCTACCTGAGCCATCAACTAACAGATGGAAAACAACTTGGACATTAGGAAGGTTAGAGTGTTTAGTAACAAAAAAAGATCCCTCCTCCAAGCCTTGAGGCCTAGCTTCAAAATCGAGCTGAGCAAGAGATATCTGACTCTCAATATCTGCAAAGTGGAACTCGGTTGATTGTTGACATCGCTCAAATAGCGACTGATTGCTTCCTTTCCCAGATTTATAGTTTCTCCATCCATACTCGGGTGATTCATGACGGTGGAGTTCAGCTAGCTCGACCAACATGATAGAGGCACTTAAATGACTTGTGTACAGTTTGGTAGATGTCTCTGCGCGGTAGGCCATTTCTCGTAAAGGATCAAAGGGAACAACTGAATCAGTGACTAAGAGACGGAGATTGTGTGTTGACTTGACCTGAGAAGTACCCATCGAGATTGTAAAAGACTCGACAAGAGGTGGCGCGTGAAGACTCTTACCCATTCTTTGTTTTTCCTCGTCCATACCCAGATTTTCCATAGCCTTTCCTAGCCACCCACCCAATTTACGCACCGAGCTTAGATTGGTGTTTTCCATTACACTTTTTTGCTGATGCAGAAACGAAATAGGATTCCAGCTTTTGTGTGGGTTTTTAGTACCAGTTTGCAAAAGAGCAGGCGTGGTCGAATAACGCTGAAGTGAATGACGCTTGTTTTCTGTCAAGTTACTGTTACTTCTAGAACGTGGGGCTTGAGTGAATGAACGGCGAAAGGGATGCACTGGCTGTTGAAGATGAGCATCTACCTTGCTAGGGTTTTCAAGTAAAAGCCCGATCGCCGCCTCTAGTGACTGGTTCGATAGGGTAAGTGCAGCTTCTGCTTGCTCTTTTGCAAAACCCATTTCTTGAATACTCTTGACACACTCAAAATACTCAGTGCTTTGACTTAGAAGTGAGCTGCGTCGTTTAGAAGACGAGTTGCTTTTAAACGATCCCTTGTCACTGGTATGGGCCTCAGTGGGCTCTCCGCACTGAACTCGCGACGCAGCTACCTCGACCATTTCCTTTCCATCCAATTTGCGCTCAGTTGTCTGTTGGTTCTGCTTTTCTTCTGAACAAAGTGCTGTTCTGGATTGATATTCCCGGTAAAGCTCAACAACGAACGCGCGATACTCTTGACGTTGTGTCTGTTGAGTTTGGAGTATGTTTGACTGCCATGTAGCTCGGAAAAGTTCCATTTCCTCTACGTGCCGTGGAAACACAGTGGTCATATGAAGCGTATTTTCTAGTTCATTGGCCTGTCTGTGATTCTTTTTCAGAAAAATAAATTCATCTCGTCTATGGGTTGGGATTTTTTTCCTCTTTACCTGACTTCAATCGCCTCAAGTGCTTGGTCTCGTTCAGTATATATTTCCTGGATAGCGCAAGTATAGCTTTGCTCCAAATCAAGCAGGATATCAAATATATTGGGTATTGGGCAATGTATTAAGGTGTGGTAAGCCCTTGGGAAGATATCCTAAATAGAAAAAAGTTCAGTAGCCCTCCAAACAAACTTTCATCTATACCTCCTCTTGCTTTTGGTTATATTCCAAAGTATGTGTTTGGTAGGTGTCCAAAAACGCTTTTTTTCTCTCCTCTTTTGAGGATATCGAATTATTTAATCGATGCAAGGTTTCTTTTTGACTTATTTGAGACATGGCGGATAAAAGAACAGAATAAAGACAGGTAGCCATATACTCTGGTAACTTGTATTGCTCACTAATGTGATGAACATATTCTTTGAGATTTTGTTCTTTTTTAACCTCCAGTATGCATGTCCTTTTGCCAATTAAAATAGAAGCTTTAAATGAAACAACAGATTGCATGTTTTTCTTATGACATGTAAAAAAAAGAGAAGGGAAGCGGACTAGTTACGTCTAAACGATTCAGGCCCAGTTTTTTTTTTTTTTTTTTTTTCGTTCTCGGCTCCAATCCGCTTTTTAGGTTTAAACTTATTTGTTTTGTTTGTCGATAAACTGACCCTAAAAAAAGTTACGTGCTATTAGCTTAGCTTCCAATCTAAACTAACTGGTACAATAACTAAGTGAAAAACATGGCAGAGAATAACGTTTTAATGATACAGCTTAGCTATTCAGCTTTAGACTTGGATGGGACACTTAAATTTTGTTATTTTGGAGCAAATGAGCTTTCATGCCTCCCCTTTCGTTTTTTGCTGTCAAAAGATAGTCCACAACCCTTTTATTTTCAAGAAAAATAACAAAAAGTTCAAAAATATGTTTCAAACTATGCCAAAAATAAGGCGGGTACTTCAAAAAAAAAAAAAAACACAGACTGTTACAAGTTGTCTATCAAACTCCAAAAATTTACCTTCAGCATTTGTATACTGCCTCCCGTATGCTTATTTAGCTTTCGGTCAGATACATACGTTTGAAAATTCAGTTTTTGTAGTCACACCTATGAAGTTTTGATACCCCTAGTATTAGCAGTACTGATACATGTATTGAATTCTTTTTTTTTTTTAAAAAAAAAAAAATAGTTCTAGGGGCCTTTTTTTTTGTCATTCAAAAAAAAAAGGTCTTTGGGGTATTACTTAATGTTGACATAGTTCAAATCAAGATCCAACTTATGTCTATCGTGCTTTATTTTAAACATTACAAAAAAGTCTGTTTTCTATGAGTCTTTTTGAGCCGTTGAACAGGTACAAACCCTCATCTTAAAATTACATTATGGAACTATCACTGAATTTTTGAAATAAGCAAACTGTTTCTAAAAGTTTTCTCAAAAAATTTGAGCGACGTTTTATATCAACACTTCTAATATGTTCAACAGGCTTGGTTATGGCTAAGACTTGCCTTTTTAGGTATGAAAAGGAGTATTGTCTTTAAAATTATCATTTTTTTAAAAAAAAAAATAATAATAACAATAATAGTAATAATAGCAAAACAAAGCAATGTGTTGTCAGAAAGGCATTTCAAAAGCAATATATGTGTTGCCGGCATAAGAATGTACTGTATTTTTTAGGCTGTAATAGTACCCCCCCATATTATGCTTTGAGAAGTTGTACTTACAGATCTTCAAAGCTGCGATATCATAATGGCAAAAGATAAACAAGAAATACAGGTTTGGTAGGAATAAAATTAAGATTTAGACTAAGCAGTATCAATCCCTATACAACATTGTTGCTCTCAACATACAGATTTTTTTTTAACCTAGGAGTTACTTCAATTTATGGCTTTTCCTCAAAATTACAAAATAGCCTTCAAAATACGAAAAAAGGTACACTTTCTTTTATCCCTATCAAAACCTAGTGAAAATGTATATATTAGCGAATGTATAAATACAGAAAGAAGGAAGGAAGAAAGAAAAAATATAAAAGAAAAGAAATGGCTTTACTCCTTATTGAAATTTTTATCTCCATTTATCATAGAACTTTATATTTTTCCATAAAAAAATAGCTTACTAAATAAGAATCACTGTACATCAAGAACATCAACTCAAGAAAAAAAGAAGGGAGTGGGAAAATTGCGATTGGAATTAGTGCGTGTAGAACAAAAGATTAAGAAAAGCACTATTTCGTACAAACAAACAAGTATGCTCATTACACGCTCATATATATATATGATCACACGAATACACATGTAGCAATACAGAAAACGTATATGTACTTGTGTATATAATAAGCAAAAAATCGGGTATATTTTTTTTTGAAGGAGAGGGGGGACAGAAATCAAAAGCCTAAATTGGTTCTATTATAGTATTTAGTTTCCGAGTTTGAAAGATTTAAAGGATGTGCTTAAACTTTAAGGGCTTTTTAATTCCGATAAAGTACTCTCCTATGCGATGACCTAAAAGAAACAATCTAGTCCGCCCACTCGGCAGAGATTCCATGTGATGAAATAAATAAAAAAGGAAGGAGGGGTCATAATATGATACCGTTGTCTAAACGGGCAATGCTAGAACCTTAAAAAAGAACTTGAAATAATTAAATAAGCAGATCTTTTTCGAGCTATCTATGCTGTGTATAAATACTTTAGGTATTTGTTTGTTTCTCTGTTTCTTTTTTGTTATTATTGTTATTGTTATTTATTTGTTTGTTGTATTTTATTTTATAACTTCCCTTTTGTTTATCAACAGATATTACATATATTTATATAACTATATATAACTATATATATATAGCCGTTTATATACAACCACCCACATATATACATACACACTTATATATATAATTATATAAATATAAATATACACCCCAAACATATAAATTACATCTACACATCCAAGTTTCTATTGTCGTCTCTTTCTTTTCTTTAATCAGCACTCTTAAAATCAAAAAGAAGAAACGCACACAAACATACAAAAGCAACAAATGCCTTTTCAAAAACCAAAAGACCTTCTTGAAATAACTGAAGCAAGCCAATTGACTGAAATATGTACTGCCTTATTTTCACATATATGGGATCTGGATAAGAGACAAACGACATTCAAACACTTTATTCAAAAAGTTTTAGAAGCCACGCAACTTACTAGTCCTTGTGTCTTTATGGCTTTTTATTATATCCGAAAGCTGAGATCAGTATATCCCAAAATGCAGGTTTCAACAGGATCGGAAATACGACTGTTCATCACTGCACTTATTCTAGCCAATAAATACTTGGAGGATAGCACATTTACAAACAAGGTAAATATTCGATCAACTGCCTTTTTGCGCTCCCCCCATCTCCCCCCTCATTTTTTTCCTAACAAAGTCATTCTTTCATAGACTTGGTCAAGTGTCTCGGGTATCTCCGTTCAAGAACTTAACATAATGGAGATGGAATTTTTATCTGAACTCGACTTCAATCTCTGTATCTCAGAAAAGCAGTTTAACAAATGGGTGATGCAATGTCAACACTTGCTTGTATTTGTACTTAACCGTTCAATCAAAAGAATGTACCCACCATCCGATACTCCCGTTCAAGCCTATAAAAAGATGAGGTCTATCGATACGATTTGTAAGCCCATCTTGAGTTGGTCCTCTTCTGTATCCGCTCTTGCATCATCACGAATCACTAGCTATACCAATTACCCTGTCTAGATTCTGTAAATTATTACATCTCACTCACTCACTGCATTTTGTATATAATTCTCATTTTGTAATTTACATAAACAAAATCTTAATATTGTTACTATGACCAGCATTATTATCATGTACCAACTTAAGGCAAAAAAATAACGCGTATACATACGTGTCTTTTTTCCAAAAAGGAGATAAATTATGTACGCACCCAAAACATAGAAGATCTGCAACCAAAAAAAAAAAAAACATCTTTACCCCTCTTATTTCGCTTATTTTTTTTTCTTGGCTTCACCCCTCTTAATTTTTCACCCCTTATCGAGTGGAATGAAAACTTTCTTAAAAGGTACCCCCTTTTTGGATACAATGCATATGCTGTGCCTTTTTTTTTTTTTTTTTTTTTTTTTTTTTTTTTTTGGAAATAAGGGAACTTTTAGCCAATTAAATTAGAAAAACTTAATTTGGGATATCCTTTGGGACTCAATTGTTGTACAGTCGTTGATACACCAAAGAATGGTTGTGTATAAAAATGCGGCTAATGAGTTTTTCTAAAGAATTGTTTTGACATATCTAGCAATTCAGCTCCAAAAAATATTTCCAGTTATAACCCCGTTCAATCAGACATCAAGAAAATCAGCTAACCAAAAGCCTGTTGATAAAATTACATTTTAAGGTTTTTGCCTACTTCTCTATGAAGTAAATGAATTGATAAAACGCTATTTGTTGGTCTTTTGGTACATTTAAAACAGGTAAGATATCCCTATTGAATTCACTTATAAACGCTTCAAAAGACTGTCATCAGCATACTTTTTTATGTACTTCCACTGATATTGTTAAGTCCATCGGTTTTGAAGCCTCTTTTACCAAAAAAAAAAACAAAAAAAGCAAAAAAGAGAGTGCTGTAAAACAAACGACAGAAAAGCAATTCTTTAAGGAAATAGACTTCAAGTGGCCTGTGCACACAAAGGCCGGGAAATTAATTTTTTTTTTCCAAAGCCAAACTGTTTCTTAATATAATCAATGATCTGGTATATTTAGACTTTTTTTTAAAAAAAAGTCAAAGAGATACAGGCACAGTGTTCCAAATAAAGATGCAAGAGATAGCCATAGCCTTGTCTCTGTTGTTGTCCTATACACCCCAGCTACTACGCCGACAAATACTTTTTTTTCTCCCCTGGCAAGAATCGAAATACAAAAATACTGCCCATAAGCCATATACTCATCATCTCAATTAAGCATTGTGGTCATCTCTTTGGCAAGTACTAGGCTAAAGCCAATTAGTATCACAATATGCATCAGTGCAGGAGATAAATTTGATGGGGTGACTTATATATATCAAAAGATTACTTGGATACTGTTTTATTAGCGTAAGAACTCTTTCAAAATTGATCGTTACCAATGCTTACATTAGTTTATACTTTGATGAAATGGCATACACTTGTTGATTTTAGAATAGAAGTAGCTCCACGTTCTAAACAATACACAGTAATATAACGGGAGCCATGTGGCATCAGGTTAACGATGATATTATATACATGTTGTTGGATGTCTATAGCATATCCAAACAAAGTTGTTTAAAAAAAAAACTGACAACTTGGATCGGGAGCGTTTGTGCGCTAACAGTGGTCTTCTGAATGTCAATATACATCCCCAAGCCCTCTCAAAGCCAAGCTCCACTAAGTAGGAGCCCTTGACATTACACTAAAAATTATTAAAAAGAAATAGAAGCAATAACGGGAGCAGCCACTGGAAAACTCATTTAGAAATTAAAATGGGCTATACAAACGTCTAAAGCCTCAAGTAAAATAGTAGTTCACTATGCTTTTCAAGTTTATACAGGGGTCTATTTCACCTAAATAAAGTATATGCCTACATCAATAACAATAGTAATAATTGATATTAGATTAACAATAGGGCACCAAAGCCATAGCCCCTACTGCAAGTGTCACTGAGTTCAAAATATGTGCAAATATTCGATTTGAGTGAACGCACTGTATTTCACTCCTTTCCTTTTTCCAGTACGCAAACAATGTAATACGCCACAAAAAAAAAAAAAAAAGAAAAAGAAAAAAAGGAAACATGAAGAAGAATTTATACCTTATGTTCTTTTCATGCAAGTCTATTCATGGGCATTTCCTTTTATACCTATACTGTTCTTTCTTTCTTTTTTTTTTCAGTTCTATTTACAACCCTCCTTTTAAGACACAGAAAAATTCTTCCCCCTCCCCCCTTTTTAACAAGCTTGAAAAAAATGGCATAAACTTTTTTATCTGAAGGAGATTATTGTTATCGTTTCTTGAGGGTTTTCCCCTTTTCTTTTACGGCTATCTTTAAACTCTCCCAAAATAAAGCATAAAAGTATACTGACGATTTACCATTTACATTTCTTTCTCCCCCCCTTTTTTATTCAAAAAAAAAAAAAGAAACTTTTTGATAAAATCAGTAGCTTTATTTTCTCTTGTTTCACTTTCTTTTTCTAGTAAAAAGATTTACTTGATGCAGATACAGGTCAAACATCTCCTTCTTCCGCTTTATTAAATCGACTCAAAATCCAAAAAACTATTGGGCTGTTTATAGTCTGGTTTTATGTCTACGATGTACTTTAATGAGCACCACCTCATAGGAATGTGATGGAAACCAACCCTTAAATGGTTCATTTGTCAAAAAAGTCAGATGTTTGGAACCAATTAGATTAATATGACAAGTTTATAAACAGCACTTTTTCTTTTATTTCTATCATAAGAAGTCTATACAACTCCTCTTAAAGTACATATTCTTTCTCTTCCCCCTATTTTTCTCTTGAGCTTCCAAAAAAGGAAAAACGAAAAGAACACGACTTTAAAATAAAAGATGTCATAGAAGCAAATCATGCACAGATATTTACACTATGCCTATATAAATACTTAAAGATGTTCGATGACACCAGTTTGCTTTGAGACTAGGCTTAATAGATAGCGCAGTAAAAAGATTCATGAATCAGCTGGACTAAGCAATCAAGAAGTTTTTTTTGTAGATTTTCAAACTTAAGCAAATAAGGGGCTTAAGAATCCTTTTGTATCTTTAAAAGTGCCGCTATTTTTTTATTGTATTGTTGGCTTGGTTTGTTTGAAGAAATCTTCCCATAAAATATTTTATTAGGACTATAAAAACACAAACTCATGGTTGGTTAACATATTGATATTAAACTGATATATCCCAAGACTAGACAGCGGCTATATAGCGAACAGCAGCTTTTGTTTTCCAGTAAACCCAAAAAAAAAAAGGATATCTAGTCATATAAAAATTTCCCCGCTTTTCCCTGTTCTAGACTTACGACAAAAAAATCTCAGAAGTAGTTCCATGCCATAATAAGATAACTTAAAACAAGAGCGATTTTGAAACGAGTTTTTTAATGTGATCTCAATACTTGGCACATAATGCCACTATGGTATGCTGGGTAAATAAAGAAATGGTTTATGCCATATACGCGCTGTTTATAAGTAAACAAACTAAAATGGGCCAAGTGGATTTTCAAGAACCAAAACGCATACTTGGCGTTTTTATTTAAATAGGGATTGCAGTGCCGAGTCAATTAAGAATAGTAATGTGCCCTGTAAGAAAATCAGTAAAAGTACTGTCATCCCTTAGCCAATGACTAAATATGTAATTGTTTGCAATTGTTTAGTCTTGTCACAAGCTTTTCTGTTAAAAATGACAAAAGAAAATGTACGACCACAGCCTGTATATACTGCACAGTTTGGTCCAAAAACGATATACATAAAAGGAGCTGAGTAAAATTCTACTTAAAGTAAGGAAGCTGCACCTAACATCTAAAGCGCACAATGGAGTCAAAGCTGCCACCTCCAGAAATATAAAAAAATGTAAAAAAAGCCAGGCTCCGGAATCTTGAGTCAAGTAACAATCGAATCAGAAAATTAGTACCGTTGGTGAGTAACATAGTAAATACAGGCGACTTATTCACAACTCCACTCTATTTTATTAAATAAAGTGTATTGTAAAGAACTGTTTGTAAATTGGCAACCAGACTCTTCTAAGACAAAAAGGGACATGGTCGACCTGGCTTCTCTATTTTCAAAACAAAAACAGTTAGGGTCTATACGTTAAATACATTCGATTTTTAAAAGATGTTTAAAAGGGTATATTCTACAAAACGCCGCTCTAAAGTTAAATGTTTTGTAAACAAAAAAAAGTACGTGTTCATGATGTCCTACTATTTGAAATAAGAACAAGCTCACTCAATAAACAGATGAACTGTCCCAAAAAGCTATGTTGCCATGAAAGAATGGCTAAACTCAGCATAAACGCTAGCCCGACCCGCACACGTTTCAACAGTATAGTAACTAGGTTTTAAGAAGTAAAGAATAAATCAATTTCTTTAGATGCCCTACCTTCTTTACTTCTACTGCTAAATACATAAAAAACTATATAAGCCAAGATTTGCTAAGAATATAAAAAACTATAATACAAAAATGTTTTAATTTCAAGAGTCTAACACCTAGAGACACTTTAGTTTTTTTTTTTTTTTTTAAAAAAAAAGAGCAGAGAGTTTGAACTGATATCTCTGCTTATAATAGTGAAAACAGCAAAATAAAATGGAGATGTGTTTCTTTTGATTGAAAAGATAAAGTATCTTCCTTAAATAGAAATCACGTGATTCTCAATCGAAACGCTAGATACGGACGATACGGACGGGAATAGAATATGGGTATAGGCAAAAACTTAACAAAGGTATCTGCTAATCTCGTCGTGCGCAAAGCGTACATTTGGTGAGTATACTTTTTAGTAAAAAAAAAAAATACTTGAGCGAAATCTATAATTGCGAATGCTATCTACACCATATAAAATCACTCAAAGTATTTCACTGACAAAGGCACAGTCTTTGAAACCCAGATTATTTTTTAAGACATAGAGACCAATCTAACTAGTCTAACTGCATTGAAAACGAATAGTGGTGGTAAGGATAGAAAAGCGAGAAATAAATAAATGAAGAAAGTATGTCCTTAAAGAAAATCATGCTTTGGACGTCAAGTTCTTTAATTAGGCCCAATCCACGAGAAAATAAAGGCAAAGAGCTGTGTGTCATACTATTTTTAATTACTTTTCTCGAGTCTTGTGTTTCCATAGCTTAACCAGAATCTGAGCTTCTTTTCTTTTTTTTTTTTTTTTTGCTAGTCTTGCTTGTTTCACCCCAATCCAAAAATACAATTCTTTTTATTAATCCTCTGCCGTTGAAGCGACTCATTTCAGGTTGTTTCTTAGAATTCATCTTGTGCCACGATTGTTTAATAGCCTTTTTTTTTTGGTATAAAAGACTTTGAATTCAAACCCTTTTACTTTTTTTTTTTTACTTTTTTCAAAACAACATCTTTCTATTCCCCCTTCCTTTCCCTAAACCTAATATGTATCACCAACTTTTTGTCCTTGCCTCTTTAGCTTTGGCTGTTGCTAACGCTCACCCTGGCGCCCATCCCTCTTCTGCAACCACCAAGACTACCAGTACTTTCAAATTTACCTCAAAGTTCCCTGAAGCAGACATTATTCCTACTGCCAAGCCTGAATGGCTTGAATTAATCAAGGGCATCAACACCACTGATGCTCCTGTGTACAAGAACGAAGATGGCCTTGGTAAGTAAAAAAGAAAGTTCTCTTTTGACTGCATTTCTCATCTCCTATCGATAGGACCTCAACCTGTAAAGGCTGGAGAAGATCCCTACTGTGATTGGACCTTTACTGGCTGTCTCGGTAAAGACGATCTCTATCAATGCCCTAAGGGTCAATGGGCTCTTACTTACGATGACGGACCCTCTGAATTCAGTCCTCAACTCTACGACTATTTGGATAAGGTCAATGTAAAAGCTACCTTCTTTATGGTAGGTGGACAAGTTGTTAAGTTCCCTGACTACGCCATGCGCGCCTACAAGTCAGGACACGAATTGGCTATGCATACCTGGTCCCACAACTATATGACCACCCTTACAAACGAACAAATCGTAGCTGAACTCAAGTGGAACGAATTAGCCATTAAAGAAGCCACTGGTGTTTCCCCCCGTTACTTCCGTCCTCCTTATGGTGATATCGACGACCGTGTTCGTAACGTAGCTGCTGCCCTCGGCTTTGTTCCTATTATCTGGAACCACGATACCAACGATTGGGCTGCTGCTTCTAGCCCCAAGACCTTCAAAGAATCCTGGATTGACGGTAACGTTACCCAATGGGCTCACAATGCCAAGAAGGCTGAAGTAGGTGGTGTCTCTCTTGAACACGATCTCTACGAAAAGACTGTCAAGGCTGCCATTCGTGTCTTGCCCATTCTCCAAAAAGCATACACATTGACTCCCGTCGGTGCCTGTAACCAAGTTGCCCTTTACAAGGAAAACTCCACTACCCCCACTGTTTCCGCCTTGCCTTCTGCTGTACCCTCTGCCGTCGTCACTGCTAACGAACCTGGAGCTACTACCATCTTCTTGAACGAGTCTGCTGCACCTACTTCCTCTGTAGCTCCTGCTGTTGGCCAACCTTCCGTTTCTCCTCAAGCTGATGCTTTACCTGTTGCTGCCAATGTTGCTGTAAATTCTGGCGCTTCTTCTGTTGCTTCCTCTGTAAGCGCTCTCGGTTTAGGTGCTGCTGCTGCTGTTGCTGCCTTGACATTCTTCTAGATCTAAATCCTTTTTTTTTTTTTGTTAATTTAATAAAATCTTCACATGCTTTTTAAACCTATGTACAAATCGATTCTGACAGTCTTTATTTTTCTTTTTTTTTTTTCAACTTGGTTTTTTCTTTTGATCCTTTTGTTGACCTGAAAATCAAAACGTAAAAGGAGCGAGATCCTAACGTCTTTTTAGGATGAAGTGTAACATGTATCACAGTTCACTCTCAAAAACAGAATATTGCCCACGAGTTTTAATTGATGAAACACAAAATAAATAAAGCACAAAAGGTATTCTTAACTTTTTTTGTATATATATATATACCAGCAAGCCACGCCTATTGAGTTGACTCTTTTTTCTTTTTTGAAAAATACAAATAAAAGGGGACAAAGACTTTCTTTTCACATAATGCTTCTCTGAAACCAACCAATGTATACATAATGTCCAGACAGCTAAACTTGAAAGAATTAAAGCATTTAAGCGCCATTTTAACTACAATATAACCACTGCATTTCTTAATTGCTTCCTTAACACCTTAATAACCATTCAAAGACCTGATCACTTGCATATCTAAGCCTACT
Source organism: Sporodiniella umbellata (assembly GCA_025677835.1). Taxonomy (NCBI): domain Eukaryota; kingdom Fungi; phylum Mucoromycota; class Mucoromycetes; order Mucorales; family Rhizopodaceae; genus Sporodiniella; species Sporodiniella umbellata. Next base: position 80,615 of record JAIXMR010000102.1, on the reverse strand, counting down.
ATATTGTATTTCAGAAACCGTGCCACCTTATTTTAAGGTATTTATTTGTATATAATAGTAAAACGTATTGTTCCACATTTGAAGATTCAAGCACTAGAAAATCCTTAGATAAAGTAAAAAATAAGCCATGTAGTCCAACGGACTTTTTCAGACTCTGAATCTATAGCAATCTTTCGTGAAAAACCAGAAAAAGTAAGAAACAAAACCGTAAATCATGCCTGCTGTATTAAAGTGAATGAATATGACAACAACCAGCTGACTAAGCTTTTATTCTTGCCAATAAAAAGATAGCCCCCGGATTAAGTACAGAGGGTGGATCGGACGAATGGGCCAGTACCTTAGCTAGGCACTTTTAATTAGCTGAATATTTGTTTACTATTTCAGAAAAAAAACCTCAGTTCTACTCTTTCCATATAAAGCGTTTTATAATATATTCGCTATATCGCAAACTTACAAAACACTCTTCTATATGTATATATATATATATATATATAACTGTTACAAATATAAAACTATGTCACAGTTTGCTTTTAAAGGCAAATTTTGAATAACACACAAGATTTTGCGATGTATGTGAGCAATTCTCTGATAAAAGTACCAAAAATGCGCATCAAAAACAACTGGCAAAAACACGAGTCTAACTGCATAAAGAAGCGTTACACACAATGCTTTACTTTTCTTATTTTTGCTTTTTTTTTCATATGTTTAAGAGTGTTTTTTTGAATTTATTTTCATTCTAACAGACTCTTAATATAACTACCTTGGTATTTTTGTCCTTCAAAAATCCAAAACCCTCATCACCCTTCTCTCTTTTCCAAGCTTGAACACTTTATGACGTCCGACTTCAAGTGGCCAATGAGTGTTACAAAATCAATCAAAGCACAGTCTGTATCATGTTTTCAATAATAAATCCCAAAATACGGGATAAGATCCTAGCGCATTTTTTTTTTTTTTTTTTTTTGGCATGAAAAAAGGATGCGTGTGTGAGCCAATTAGCTATTAAAGGGGATAGAAATATTTATGTTTATATATATATTAATAAAGGCGGTATAATACTAAAAAAAAAAATAAAGTAAAAAAAAACAACAGCTACATGTTTTTGGGGCAAGACCTTTTAAAAGATAGTACAATGATGTAAAGTTTAGAGAAATATATATGTAAATAGATATGGGTGTATGTTTGTGTGTATTTGTGTGTGTGTGTGTGTATGTATGTTCATTACAGTCGATTCACAGCTGCTTATTCATAGAGGATGGATGATAGTTCATAGGGCCTGAAGGTAAAAGGATATTAGGAGATGAAGCAATTTGTTGACGGTAAGCTTCCAAGGTGTGCTCAAGATCCCTTATTCTTTCTTGGTATTGCCTCAATCTACCATGAAGATGCCTTATAGATTCTACAGACTTACGCAAAATAGTTCCCTTGTTGGTTTTTACGCCTTCTGGGCCTTCAGGTAATAATGTAGCCAGCTCATTTATCCTATCATTAATGTTCTCCCTTCTTCTTCTTTCCACTGCATTATGGCTTTCTCTTCTCTTCCTTTTTTTTTCAAACATAGCTTGTACTCTATAATTGAAATTGTTTTATATGTTTATATTTTTCGCTCTCTTTCTCCCCCCTCTTTTTTTTTTACGTTTTTTGTGTCATTTCATCCTGTACACTGTTTGGGCTGGAAGGTGAAGCAGTCACTTTTGTTTCAGGTACGTCTTCTTTGTTTGTTATTTTATGGCTCGTTTTAGGCGAAGGTTGAGGTTGGAATTGCTGCTGAAATCGGTTTTGGAAAGGCCTTTCCATATAAATAGGCATACTATTGTGGCCTTGATGGTTAAAGTAGACCACTTTGGGTGATGAAGACTCGATCGGAGAAGGATACATTCTGTCGTTTGTTGCATAATTCTCTAAATAATTGGGATCTTGCGATGGGTTATACATAGTGAAAGTACTAGACAATATAATAAAAAAAATTATAAGAAAGTAGAAAAAAGAAAGAAAGAGAGATGAAACAGAGCATAGTCATATATTTGTTGCGCGTATGACGTACATTTCCCCATAATTCCAACAATAGATATAGAGAAGAAGGCAGTAACGTGATTCTAACATAACAAGCTCAGAATCATTATTGAACCTCTTCTCTTTTTGCTGCTATCAATATTGCAAGTGTTTTATTAAAAACTTGTTGTATCGAACTAGAAGACCATTGCTTACCTTTTATTTATATATTTATATATATATACATATATAAATATAAATGAATTTTAATTGAGGTTCTATTCTTTAGTTTGTAGCTACCCTGTAAAATAAAATAAAAACGCAGTTCCTAAAATGTACTTTATAAATACACTGCATCATGGGAAGCATAATTACACATCCGCACGTAAAGAAAAAAAAAGTCTTTCTCTATTTGCTTGTCTGTACCTTTGTTTCTTTTTCCTTTTTCAAACTTTGAGTGTATTTTGTATTCTTTTTTTGTTAGTGTTTTATTATTGTTATTATTATTGTCGTTTTTTGGTTTTTTCTTTTTTTTTCAATTTTTATTTTTATTAAAGCAGGTGGGCCATAAAAATAGAAAAGCTATACAGTACGTGTATGTATATTTATGTATGTGCTTAATTTTCTTAAATTTTAAAAATACACCAATTTTTTATGTTTATAGAACTGTTTTTTTTCCTGAAGTTAGCTGAAATACAAACGTTGTAAACTGTACTGTGTTCAAACACCAATCGTCATATAATCAATAAACTATTTATGGCATTTTTGAAATGTGGCACCCTAGAGTACAAGTAAAAAAGTTTAAGAATTCCCATCATATTTGAACAAAAAAAGGTACTCTTGTTAGTTCTTGTAACATATTGAATTTGCTGACCATCCTGCATTAGACCGATCAAAAAGGCATTTTCATAGCATAGCTCTACAAATGTATCGCAGAATGAAAAGAAAAAGCTTAAATATGAAACGACGACTTATCATATGATGTTATCTAAGCCTTGCTAGGTAGAAAAAGAAAGGAACATCAGCTCAAAAGCGTACTTGAGTGTACAAGTATATATTATTACATTCATTAAATATAGGGTCTATGTACTCTTTATTTTCATAATGCCTGTAATGTCTTTTTTTACATCTCCATCATGTCCTCATCTTCGTCTTCAACGTGTCTTTCGTCAGGTCCATCCATATGAATGGCCATTTCGTCCAACATCTCTTCCAAGGAAATTTCGGGCGCTTCTTCGTCAGACATGTCATTGACATCCTCTTGTACAACAGCTTGGTTCTCATTCTTAAAGATGTTGATGTTGGATCTAAACTCGGGATCTTCTTCAAGATCGCGCATAAATAATTCCATATCATTTTCAATACGAGCTTGATCCTGTTTGCGGGGTAGCATATCATCAACCTCCTTGCCCATTTGTTGAAGCTTCCAGTTTCTTTGCTTGGACTTCTTCTTGCGAGGGTAAGATTTGCGGACCAAGACAATATCAGGTAGATCAGACTGGTTCAATTGATCGAATTCAGCATTATTGTAATTAGATCGTGTCAAGTCATAGCCCATGACTGTATCTCCAGGGTTCAACAGGGCCCCCAAATGAGATCGTGTGATGAATTGTTCGTCGTTTCTGCCAAAATCGGTGGTACGTGCGACATGAACATCACATAATACACGTTTGCCATCCACGGGGCCTAAAGGCTCAACATCTAATACATAGAATTCGATCATGCTCTTCGCGCTGGCCAAAGGATAGAAGGCCTGTCGGTAGTATTGAGTTGTACTAACATCAGCAGTAGCAAGAGTGTTGACGTCCAGTAAATGAATAGAATTACTAATCCTTGTACATATCAAAAGTCTGTTGATATTGCCAAAGTTGATAGCCAGTTTTTTAGGTATACACACTAAATCGTCTCGACAAACAGGCACAATTTCAGTTGAGTAGGTGAATTTGTAATTGGTAGTACTGGTGTGAATATCTTTAGAGATTAGCTGCTCACTGGTCTTATATTTCATAGGTACTATCGCGTTCAAGAACTCCACCATCTTAATGGCTTGGTTACGGTGGGCGTAATAAAAGTCGATACCATCTTTAGCTTCTTTAATGTTAGTTGTGTCTTTGTGTGCATTGTGCTTAAGGATTAATTGTTCGAGGAACAAAAATGTACGCTTGTGTTCCACCTTTTGACGCAGCTGTACTACTGCTTTCCATGTGTTTTGAGCTGCCAATCGTGTACACTCCTCACACTGTTGTCCTGAAACCACAAATTCGACTTCAAAAATCTGTTGCAAGATGGTGTTGGCAAATACTTCTTTTTGAATCGTCAACTTCACTTTAATACGCTTGCTGTGAGGTTCTGTCCAAATAAAACCAGCATCCACCAATCGCACCTTATTTAGGCCTTTTAGTTTTTTGAGACAGAGTGTAAGAAGCTCTCGCGATTCTAATTGGGCGGCCACCCAGATTCCAGGAGGTTGAAGGTATCTTTCACAGTTGCGACAAAAGTGAATAGTGGCATTTTTAGGAATGCCCTCAGTAATGTCCACTTCATTACGAATACAGTTTACGCACATGTTGGCAGCATTAGGTGGTGTGGGCGCTCCACAACCAGGACACTATAAAATTGCGGTTAGAGAGATCAACCTCAGCTACTGCAGTTATGTATTCTTGAATTTACCAAACTAAAGACAGAAATAAAGTAGGTTAGTATGATTTTGTTTTGTAGCTTTCGACATGTAACATTTAAGACTCTTACATTAGTTGCTCGGTTACTTCAGGATGATATTCCATACTGTCTTTTTTTTTGGATAATGTAGATTTAAAAAGATCTAATTTTTTTTTTTTTAAAAAATAAGCTTCTAATAAAAAGGACTCTAAGCCACCTTCAAAAGCTAGCCTATAAATCATCTTTACTGTCTACTTTCTACCTTTTAATTTTTCTCTTTTTCAACAGAACAAAAAAAAAAACCATGCATATTACTCGTTGTTACTTTTGTTCAGGGCCTTGTTATCCTGGACATGGTACTATGTTTGTTCGCAACGATAGTAAGGTAGATCAATCTGACTTTTTTTTCTATTCAACTGACACTTTTTATAGACATTCCGCTTCTGTCGATCTAAATGCCACAAAAACTTCAAGATGAAGCGTAACCCCCGTAAGGTTCGTTGGACAAAGGCTTTCAGAAAAGCCAGTGGCAAAGAAATGGTCATTGTAAGTGCTAGACAAATGCAGAAGAATGGTCGTCTAAATAACTTTTAAAACAGGATTCCACATTTGAATTTGAAAAACGCCGTAATGTACCTGTACGCTATGATCGTAACTTGATGGCCACCACTATTAAGGCTATGAAGAGAGTTCAAGAAATCCGCGCCAAGCGCGAACGGGCATTCTACAAGAACCGTATGGCCGGTAATAAAGAGAAAGAGAAGGCCGACGATATCCGTGTTGTCAACCAGAACATTGAATTGGCACCACTTGAACATAAAAAGAGACTTCAAGCTATTAAATCCGAAAAAGAAAAGATCGGAGGCATGGATATGGAAGAGTAATTGCAACACCAACAATTGAAGAAAAAATTAAGAAAATGCGATTTAAGTACGTTTTTGTAAATAGAACAGAAGAACAATAATAATAATAAAAAACATAAAAACACAAAAATGAAAAAAAAAAGTTTGTTGCTTTTACGCTTCCTCCTCATTTTTTCCTAGTCTATGGAAATGAGCTTTGGATAATATCCAACATGTTCTGTAGTAATGAAAAAGACACCTTCTTTTTTGCATTTAATAAATCTTGTTTTTGGTTTGAATATACAATTCTAGACGACAAGCTTTGTTTATATTCTAAGCACATACCATGTATTTTGATAGCTATGTCTTTTTTTATATACAGTTTTTTGTGTAATCGTTATGGTACTGATGCTGCCTCATTGAGACAAATAAGAGTGCCTTCAAACACTAAAAGCCAGTAAACCTCATAGGGGGCTTAAATACCTCTTGTTATGACAAAAAAGTTCGAGATAGTTTGAAAACAGTATACACACTTTATAGAATGCAGATATAGATATGGGCTTAGTTCTGATGAAAGTTACTTTAAAAGTTGTTCAAGCCTATAGTACTTACCATGGTGAAGCTATTTTAGGCTAAAGTACTACCTAAGCCCATTCAAAAAGAAAGGTTTAAAGACAACCCTAGGTTAGAGCATCACTGGTCCCTTCATTGTTAGTTTAATTGATTTATTACTGACAGAAGCCTTACCAATATAATTTTTGATGTTTTGACTTTCCAGTTACAGATTCTGGCTAAATAGTGAGACTCTACCTTTTAATTAAAAAAAAAAATGCTTTTATTCTGTTTTCATCATACCATAGTAAGACATTTATTACTCTCGAGTATTGAAACAAAAACTTTGGCATTGTCCGCATATAAATAGGAAGATGTCTCTAACCAATAAAATCGTGTATTTCTATAAAAGTTTAGTCTTAATTTGGGGTTTAGGATAGTTTTCTATTTTAGAATTTGTTTAAAATAGAAGAGGTAATACATCTGAAAGATAAGTATTGCTGGCCAAGGTAAATATTGTATAATATATAAGAATAAAACACTATTCTTTATAAGAAGTGTAGAAAGAAATAGATTCTGATATATTTTGAAGTTTTTTTAGATTAAATAGGATAGAGACGTGTTCCATACTAAAAAGTTTGTTTTAAAGATCCGCTCCTTCTGCTTCTTTTTTCGTTTTTTATGTGCGCAGCACCTGCAACAGAGGAAGAATATGCTTCGCAGATTATAGAAGAGGAAGAAGATCTGTTTTTTGATCAGGATTCGGAAGAGGAAGATTCAGAAGATTTAGGCGATCTAGTTCGAGAAGAAAATGAAGATTCAATCAAAAAGCGTTTAGCAGGACCTTCAACCAATAAAGTTAGTGGCTCTTGCTGTTGTTTCTGAAGAATCATGGCCAACAAGCAATTTTTTTTATATAGGCAGGTCTTAATAAAACAGATAAAGATAAAATCAACATGGTTATCTATGAAGCGTCCAAGGTATAAAAATTTATGTATGCGTGAAAAAAAATAATAGATATATATCCGTTTGTTTTATAAAAAAAAAAAGGGCTCGGCATTTTTCGAAAATGAGAGAAAGAAAGACGAGATGGTGACTAAACGAATCAACCGTATTCTAGCTAAATATGAGTATATTAAAAACCAAGATTTGTCTTTTGAGAAGAGGATCGTGGATACCATGATTCACGATTTAGAACAAACAAGGGATTTATCTCAATGTGTCTGTCATGTCGATATGGATGCATTTTATGCATCAGTTGAAGAGTTAGAGAATCCAACATTGAGAAGCCAGCCAATGGCAGTAGGTGGTATGTCTATGCTATGTACAAGCAACTATGAGGCAAGAAAGTTTGGTGTTCGTAGTGGGATGCCCGGCTTTATTGCTCTAAAGCTTTGCCCTCAGCTGAAAATGATTCCTCTTCACTTTCCAAAATACACGAATGCTTCAAATAAGGTGCGAGAAGTATTTTCTAGATACGACCCTAATTTTATGCCAATGAGTCTGGATGAGGTTTATATCTATACAAAGGAGAAGACCACCAACTAACACTGACTGCTATCTTACTAAAACAACTAGGCATACTTGAATCTGACTGAGGTAAGATATAACATCAAAAAAATGAAACATTCAGTAACGTCTATCAAAGTGCCTTAAGAAAGAACCACACTTAACTCCATATGAACTCGTACAACGAATCAGAAAAGAGATTTTTGATTCAACACAACTAACCGCTAGCGCAGGTTTGAGAAAGCCATATCCAAAAAAAAAAAAAGACAATGAGGATGACGCTACTAATGTGTTTTTCTTTTTTAAAAAAGGAATTGCTTGTAACAAAATGCTTGCTAAAATTTGCAGCGATATAGATAAACCAAATGGGCAGTATTATTTACCAATTGATAAAAACAGCATTATGAACTTTGTGAAGGATCTTCAAGTCAGACAGCTCCCTGGCGTAGGCAGAGTTACCGAGAGAGTGCTAGAATGTTTAGGTGTCAATACGTGTGGCGATATATACCCCAAACGAGCTTTGTTATATAAACTCTTAAGTCCTATCAGCTTTCAGTTTCTATTGAAATGTCATTTAGGTTTAGGTACAACCATTTTTGATACAGAAACTGAAAGAAAGAGCATAGGCGTTGAGAGGTACGCATAGAAAGAAAGGAGGTGTTGACTAATATTTCAACAGAACTTTTTCCTCAATGTCCAATCCTGATCGATTGTATGAAAAGCTTCATGAGCTATGTAAGGCCCTTGAGGCGGACGCCGAAAAAGCCTGTATAATGGTATAAATGATGGGGAGAAGCAGCATTACCTGACAAGTATAGGGACGGAATGTTAGCATTAAAATTAAATTCACATCCTTTGAAGTACGAATAAGGTCCAAGACAATGCCAAATTATATCTGGTCAGCAAAACACATTGAAACTGTGGCAAAGCAAGTAAGAAGGAATTCATACGAAGCAGAACTTACACGACAAAACTAACCATGCCAATTGTAAGCAGCTACTATCCAAAGAAATGCCTATGGATTTGAGGCTGATGGGTGTCCGGCTGTCCAATCTAAAGGCAAGAGGAAGCAATGATGAGAGCGTTTTAAAAGTATCTAAATAACCTGCCTTGAAAAAAAAAAAAGAACTAATTGTTAATAGTATTTTACAAAAGCGCCACTTCCAGAAAAGCTGGAGGAAGCTGCCCCAAGGGACAATGAGTCGTATGAAATCCTTATCTGCCCAATTTGCAGCTGCCAATTTAAACTAAACAATATACAGTTTAACATGCATGTGGATGAGTGTCTCAACAGAGTTGAGCTAAAAACTATTTTGGAAAGTGATAAGCGCTCGCTTTCAATATCGCTTGATTATGTGAATGCTTCTTCATCGAGAAACAAAAAAACCAAAAGGTAACTTCTGATTTGTAAAAAAAAAAAAAAAAATTGTTAGCTATGTGTAAAACAATGCAAAATAGATCTAGTAAACCAAATGGAAAGTCACTATTTGACTATTACCCACCTTCGTCAACCTAAAAAGTTATTCAAAAGGGTTTATGCTTTTTCGAAGATCGTATTCACTATACAAAAGTGTTGAAAACTAAGCGCCCAAGCCAACAATTTTTTTTAAAAAAAATTAGAAAGTTGATTCCAGCAACAAACCATTTTAAACTAAAGAGAATTTGCCATAGACTAGTTTCTTTTTATTTTTTTTTTTAAAAAATGTTATACTAGAAACAATACTCTAGAAAAAACTCTTTTGTATGTGTATATGAAAAGCCACTGTCAAATTTTTACTCTAAAGAGAGCAGTCGAGACATTTTGTTTTTGATAAGTATTGTATGACATGCTAAAAAGATATCCCTCACGAATAAAACCCTGTATTTCTATAAAAGCTTAGACTTGATTTGGGACTTAGAGTAGTTCTCTATTTTGAAATTTATTTAAAAATGGAAGAGGTAATAAATCTAAAAGTTAAGTATTGCTGGCCAAGATAAATGCTATATAAGGTTTAGACATAAAAAACTAACCTTTATAAGAAGCGTAAGAGAAATGGATTTTGACATGTTTTCTTTAAATTAAATAGGTTAGAGACATGCTCCCTAGTGTTGAATAATGGGATACACACCTCCGTTTTCAGTTGAGTAGATTCTGTTGTCCTATTGAATGACATTTAACAGTGCCCTATTTTTTTTTTTCCAATAAACATTAAGTAGTGCGTAACTATAAAAGTGCATAAACACAAGTATTTCGAATAAAACAACTAACAATATAAAGAGATACATGTCAATAAATTAAATACGACAATCCCACAAATATTTTAAATAAAAAGAAATCGAGCCCTTAGCACCTTCAGCTCCTTCGTTTGAATTTCACTGTGTTCAACTGATAAATCAAATAAGGGTGTAGATATGGACACCTCGCTTAGGATACTTGAGTACTCCAGCGCGACAACCCAGTGGTTAAAGTTTTTTTTTTTTTTTAAAAAAAAAAGCCCGCTCTCTCAACATCACCATACTTTTTCCAGCAATAATAAAAATCGGTTCACTTTTATTAACTACAGAGAAACACAAACTTGTTTGCTACATAGAAAATTGTCTCTGAATCTAAGAATAAAAGCTCCAGTAAATCTTATATCAAATTAGCTTCTGTTTTGTAAAAGAATAATTATGGAAAATGTTATGGTTTACCTAAATGGGAATTGTTTTATATAAGTAAATAGCGCTTACGATATGACGATTTAATATAGTACTATCTCGTATTCTTATAGGATTCAAAAACTCGAATCGGTTGGTTCTTTAATATTTGTTTTATATACTGCTAAACTGAATTACCTTCTACAGTTTCAACTGCTCTCCGCGAATAGACAAGTGTCATTGCCGTTGCAATTTTATTCTCCGACCCTTGGCACTGTTTTTGTTATACGTCAAGAGTTACTTGAGCTATTTTTGTTTCATACCCTTTTTTTTTTTTTTTTTTTTTTTTTTAGTTTTTATTTTATTTTATTATATTTTTTAGTTTAGAATGACTGATCAAAAAGTCAACTATCCTGTTAGCTTGAGTACGGCAGACTTGGTTGTATCTTTAGCGTCAAAAAAACAGAATTCTTTTAAGCTGATGATGGGCATTCTTCGAGAAATAGAGGAAGAGATAGAAATAAGGCGAAAACTGAACCTAAAATATTACCAAATATCAACCATTGCAGAAAGTCTGTATAACAAAGAAATATATTCCCGTCGACAACTTTCGAATAAATCAACTGGAGAAATCAAGTTTCTAGAGAACGATGTATATCAACTGGGCAATCAGCGAGAAGTTCTAAAACAAGAACTCGAAATACAAGAGCAGGAGCTGAACGAAGTCAGGAACTACGCTGATCAGAGAAAGGACAAGAAAGCCAAGAGGGAGAAGCAGTATCACAACTTCTACAATGTGCCTATCGTTGCTGCTCAATACAAAAAAAAGTATGTCCGTGCTCGCGACAAAAACTCAGATGCAGAGAAACAAATGTCTAACGTTCGAAGCGCTGTGGACTCTATCCAAAAAGCCATCGGAGACAAAACAAAGTCCATCAATGATTCTCAGAAAAGCATCGAAGCTCTCACTCTACAGAAACAGGAAGCAGAAATAGTAATAAAGCATGCAGAAAGTATGGTTGTTGAGCTCAAAAATGGATATGGCTTTTGGTCGGGCTTTGATAAACACCAACTACCCGATGCCATTCGAGCCACCCAAAATTTTATTCAAGCCATTCAGAAGCATGCGAGAAAAACAACTACGGGTTTTTCTGAAATTGTACATAACGACAGCGACTTTGTAAAGTTCTTTCGATTGGCTTTGAGCGAATATGCCGAGGCAGAGAGTTATGCTGAATCAAGGTGGGGAAGCATTCAAATACCTTTTGAATGTGCCAAGTGCCATACCTCTCAGACCGGCTGGCCTAATCTAGACAAAGTCCGCACCACAGACTTGCTATGTGACCTATGTTATAAGGAAACTCGAACATCTATGATTCTAGAAAAAAAATTCAATGGTTTGATGGGAGCAGGGGGCGCCCCTTCTCTACAGTCAAGAAACTCAAATCTTTCTATATCATCAATCGATACCAACAACTCATCCACAGCAACAAACAACAAAAGCAAAAACGGATTTAAAAAGATATTTCAAAAGATTAAGATAAACAAGCACCCAAACAGCAGTAGCGATTTGGATCAAGACTTTGTAAAATATCCCCACAATCTTTCTGTGGTTTGAAATATGTCAACATCTCCAGAGCATCTTAATAAATATCGTATATACCACCATCTGAACACATTAAGTCTATTGCTTTTTATTTTCAAGAAATATTGAAAAAAACCTAATACCAGCCAAAACAAGGATTTTATCACAACGCATCAGGTCCAAACATGGACTTTTAACAAACTCAAACTTGCTATAAGATTTTCATACGGCCTCAAGACTCAACATAGCCAGCCTTTTTATTAATTTTTTTAAGTTGAACTTGGAGCAAAAAAAAAACCTTGTGAGTACTGTCGAAAGTGTAACAGTCAGAAGTAATGCAAGTAGTATAGCTATCTCGGGTTGGTTTTGCTTCTTTAAGGGACTGAGTATATAAAATGAAGTACAATGAACACGAAGTTATAATGAAGGACCAGTGGCTGACACTAACGGATAGGAAAAAAGCTTTAAAGGGCCTCTTCAATACCAAAAAAAAAAAAAAAAAAAAAACTAGTCTTCTCTTTTTTTGGTGTTTTCTTGAGTCTCTCAGCATTCGAAGCGTTTGACCTTTTAATAGATTTGGCGTGTGGTGATTTGCATATCTTATTTAAACATTATCATATATATATATCTACAGACACGTAAAAGTTAAAAAAAAAAAAAAATAGAGCTTGTTAGAATATAGATAACGAGTATAAACACCAATAATACATATAGTAAGATTTATTTAAGAGAATCACGTAATAGAAAGATAGTACGTAGCTGCTAACAGAACTTTTAGAGAATCGATACAGTTTATAAATACATAAATAGTATTTTATACATATATCTTTTATTCTCGGGTGATTTATACATAGACAATTATATTGTTATTTTATTTTTCTGTAAAATTCAAAACTAGTACTAAATTCTAAAATATTATATAATTCTTTATATGAATTTACTGTTTTTTTTTTTTTTTTTTTTTTTTTTTTTTTTTTTTGAAATATCACAATTCATCTATTCCTTCGGTAGTGGAAATGTATCTCGATAGCTTTATTCCTTCAAAAGCATTAAATGAAAAGGGTGTGTTGTAAGTTCTGGCAACTTACACCTATTTTTCTTTCATATGTTAATTCTTTATTATAAAATTTTAGACTAGTAGCTTAGTTAGGATTAAAAAAGAATAAAGGATATCAGACTGCCTTGACTGGATGAGATGTCTAAATATATAAGAAAATGTCTAGAACTTTTATCTCTTTGGAGGTTTAGGAAAAAGAAAGATTTTGGATTGCTTCTTGTTATTGTTGGAACACGCCTCTGTCCGATTTAATCTAAAAAAGCTTGAAAACACATCAAAATATATTTCTTTACTAAATTTCTTATAAAATTTAACGTTTTATAATATTTACCTTGGCCAGCAATACTCATCTTTCAGATGTACTACTATTTTAAATAAATTCCAAAATAGAAAACTATCCTAAACCTCAAATCAAGACTAAATTTTTATAGGATTTTATTGGCTAGAGATATTTTCCATTGGATTATTTAAAACGCGAATGTCTGCCTGAATAAACCACTTTTAAATAACTTCAAGCTCAAAAAAAAAAAAATATACATTTATTTTGTTCATTTTTAAGACGAAATGGCACGCTACGCAGTCATTTGTGCAAGTAACCAAAACCGCTCTATGGAAGCACATCATGTATTACAGTAATGTAAACTAGGACCATTCACCTTTAAAACTCATCGAATGTTTAAAGAAAAAAAGGATACAACGTTCAATCTTACGGCACCGGTACCATGGTTCGTTTACCTGGGCCATCCATTGACAAACCCAATATATATCCTTTTGGAACGCCTTATGAACAGGTGTACCAAGAACTGAAAAGGCAGGATCCCAATTTGTACTCTCAGAATGGCCTTCTAAACATGTTGGATCGTAACCGAAAGACAAAAACAGCTCCTCAGCGCTGGCATGAGTCTCGAGACGTGTACGACGTAATAATCACTTGTGAAGAACGTTGCTTTGACTCTGTTGTTGAAGGTAGGTGTGAGTAGCAGTTCAAAGTAGATAACTAATGCAACCAGATTTGACCAATCGTGGACAGAACTTTAATCAAAGTACACATGTTATCAACGTCGAAATCAGAGATAATCATGAAGATGCACTATTAGGGGGTCGATCTATATTACAGTTGGTTCAAATGGTAAGCTATCATAGAGCTTTCCCATTTTTTTATTTGTACTGAGTAGAGTTTCTAGATCGAAGCATCAAACGATATTGATGCGGATATGGACGGGATTATTGAAGAATTCACAATAAGAAATCCCGGCTTTCCCATTTTGCACAATGTAACATACTTTTAGGCATATATAAATAAATTATAATTAAACCCAATACTTGATTGTCACTCTTTTTTTTTTAACCAAAAATAAAGTGGTGTCAAAAATCCAGTTTTATCTGAGGGCTGTTGCAAGGTTTTTTTTTTTTTTTTTTTTAACAAATTGTGGCCTTTAATGCTTTACTATACTTGTTGAAAGGTAGAGTATAGCATATGGCTGAAATGATGTTCCATTTTTTATAGTCTATATGACTGTTCACCATACCAAATCTTCATTCCATCATGTTCAAAAAATTCGGTATTAACACCAAAGGTGGGCTTTTTTCTTTTTTGTAACTGGATTTTACTGCTGCCTTCTCTTAATGATTCGGAAGGGCCTTTTGATTGATTCATAGCTATCTCTTCTCTTTTTGCTTTGATCGCCTCCTCGATTTGTTTCGATCGTAGTTCGCAAGCCACTCTTTTGATTTCATCATCATTTTCTTCGTCGTTCTTGTTGTTGATATGTTCTTGTATCTCATTTTCAGGAGCTGTATCTTGTCGGGTAAAAAATCTTTCAATTCTCAGCTGCTGTTCAATGGGGCGTTCTACAATATCGGGTATGCGATTTTTTATTCCAAAAGGATCGTCCGATTCATCACTTATTTGCGCTAAACCCATACCAGTGTTCTCATCAAGGTCATAGGGGAACGAAGTTATTCCTAGACGGACTTGCTGTTTGTAGCACTGTATTATCCATTTTGGCGACACTCGAAAAATATTGTTTGCTGCTGCTTGCTTGATGGTTTTAGGTATTATATTTCCTTTTTTTGGACCGTGTACAACATGTGTTGTTTTTTTGTCCATTGTATCTTTCACTTGAGCTCCCATGGACAAGGCAATCTGAGTAAGTTTTGGTCGCTGTATAACGCTTCTGTCTATATATAAAACAACGTTTTCTAAAAGAGAACTTGGCCTCGCAATCTGGATCTCTTCAATCTCTTTATGCATATTTGATCTCGACTTTTCTACGACACTGTTAGCCTCTACTCGCCTCTTCTTATTCAAAGTTGTAGCTAAATTCCTAGGCCGCCTGTTTGGTGCAGAGTATTTATTTTTGAAACAGAAAGAGTTTGCATTTATGGAGGGTTGATTGGCCATTTTGTTGTTTTCAAGAGCTGCGCAATAAAAAAAGAAGTAATTAAAAAAACCGCTAATTATAAAACAAGTAATTTTATTTATTCAAAAGGTTTAACGTCTACTCTTCTTCTTAGGAGCTACATCGTCCATGTTCAATTTTCGTTTTGCTTTGCGCTCGTCAGCTAAAGTTAAAAGCACATTTAGTCATGCATATTTACAACTAACTGTGAATTTAAATTTAAATTACCTTGGCGAGCGTTTTCTTCTAAATCGTCCCAATCTTCACCAGAGTCTGACATTTCTTCAGATTCTTCAGAATCTTCAGAGGCATGTGAGTCTGCCTCGCTTTCGACATCGCTTTCACTCTCCTCAAAGCCGTCTTCACTCATTTCAAACTCGCTTGCACTCTCACTTTCTTCTGAGCCTTCATCCTAAAAAGATATTATAGAATAAGATACACACGTAAATCTAGTTTTGACCCAAAGCTTACATCGCCTCCACCTCCTAAGAAAGACCAGCCTCCGTTTTTGAAGAAATCTGCTGGGTCATCGTTGACTGTTTTCATAATCATACTCCAGTTGAGGTTAACAGAGCCTTCAGTAAAAGCAACTTCTACCGAACTATGTAGAATAAAAACGAATGAGCCTTTAACTAACAAATATTGAAAAACTTACTCGAGCCAGTCTTTCACGTTGTCTAGCTGCGACATAGGAATTGTGTTTATGTGTACAGGGGTTCTATTGAAGTCCTTGAACACAAATACCATATCAAAGTTTTTTAGCCCAAATTGAACACGTTCAAGATGAACTAGTTCAACTTCATTTAAAGTAATAGAAAGAAAAGGAGGATCGGACAAATGTACAAGGCAATCTGTAGTAGGTTGCAGTAGCACATTTGATCTAAAGGGAACACCTTGAAACCCGAGTTCTCGGAAAGGAATATCTAACTCTACAGCACCATTGCTTGCCTCTGCTATTTTCTCTGCAAATATCTTGAACTCTTTGTTAAGCTGTGCTCGACGGCGACGCTCCTCCTGCTCCGATGCCAACTCGTCCTCATCGCCATACATGTGGCGACGTCTCTTGTTTCCTGTTTCATCAAATTGAATGTCTGATGCTTCGCGATAAAATTGTATATCCTTGGTTTTCTTTTTGCCAATCAAGATTGGGTTCTTAAAATGAACATGGATCAGCACCAGTAACTCACTATCGCAAGGCTGAAAGAACAAGTGCTTAACATTACTGAATAAAATATTGAATGAGGAGTCAGAGCGAATGGATTGATATTTGAGACCATTTTGATGGATTTCAAGCTCACCAGGCAAACGTTTGGACTCGGTCAGAGGACGAACATAGACGTCGGCTAGACGATAAGGCTTCCGGCCTTTGACAATGTTCAGGGTACCTTGTTCTACTACATCTGCCATTTCTCGGCGTTCAGTTTCTTTCTTGGTGGCTTCTTTTTTCATATCTGTAATTGATTTAAATATTTCAGCCATACGATGCGTATCAGCACTTCTAAAAGTCAAAGCGCGAACAAATGTCGCGTTTACATCATCAAATGAAAAATCTTCTTTTTTACTTCCTGCTTGCCCAGGAGTCAAGAAGTTTAAACGGAGCATTACAAAATCCCCTTCATCACTTTTGCTTGCATTTTTTAAAGTTGAAATGTGAAAAGGAACAGCCATACCATAGATAGGCAAAATGATTGAGCTGTGCTTTCTGTCCACTACAATTTTAAGGCTTTTGGCCTCTCTGGGCAATTTAGTTTCTGATCGATAGCTTTCGAACCGCCGGAACACTGGCTTCTCTTCACCATTATCATTTCCAGAAGATTCAGAGTATTTGGCGAGGCCGTCGGCTAATTTTTGAGCAAACAGCTGCTTTTGATGTTCTTTTCTTTTTTGCTCTTTTGATTCGTCTTCTTGATCCTCGCTTCTAAACTTACTACGAAGAATGGCTGATTTGGCGATTGAGGGTTCCCGCTTAGAAGAGCGAGTATTTTCTTCTTTTTCGTTTTCCTGTGTTTCCTTTTCTTCTCCTTCGTCAAAAAAGTAGGATATTTTGTTCAGTTTTTTGCTGCAATCAGCTGTAAGCACAATAGGAACATCGTTAGTCACTCGCACTGTATCGACAACCATAAGAGCGTATATCCTTCCGCGAGGGTCTTTTGCTTTAGTGTTCTCAAGCTCGGAAAACCCAACTTGCACATTCAGTATCATGCCGCTCTTTAGCTCGCGCATGTTCTTAGAGTTTAGCACATAGTTGGCTTCTCGGAATTCAATACCCATACCGAAACCGACGTTTTTTGTAAAATTCTTCTCAAGGTCTGGCCGTTTAGAGCGGACATGACTTAAGGCCTTTTGGTAAATGTCACGAATTTTGGCACCTTCTTTAATGCTATCCAAGACCTTGTTTTGAACTTCCAATAAAAATTCATAATTCTTTTCTTGTACTTTGGTAGGGTCGATAAGAAAAGTTCGGCTAATGTTGGAGCAGTAAAATTTATATCGAACACCCAAGCTACAAAGAATAGCACCTGCATGGAGCTTTTCGTTGTTAGAGGCTGCGGATGACCTCAAATCGTATTTTCCACCACTTTGAACGATTGGAGTATAGCACCAGTCTAATTCATCCTTATTCTCAACCTGTTACATACAGCTTTATTAGTCTCGATTATATTTCCCGTTTGTTTTACCTCAGGTGGCAACTTTATACGAGCTATCAACTTTGGGTCTTCTAAAGCAGTTTCAGTCATGTCACTCAATTTCTCATGTGTAATTGGCTTTTCCTCGTCAATCAAAGTAGACATTTCGGGGACAAAGTAATATTGCATCAAATTGGAGCTTACTTTTGCTGCAACACGAACAGCTCTCTACAAAAAAGGGCTCAGTTGTATTCCTCTGACTCTCTTTTAAAAAGCTTATTTACCACTTCTTCTTCATCTTTTTCAGATAAGCAGATAGCAATAGCAGAAGATATATCTACTTCCTCGTAGTTCTTGTTGTAAGTGCTGCATGCTTTTTTCCACTCCTCAATGTTTTTGCCTACGAATTTATCTTTTACGACTACGCCCACCTTTTTCTAAATATTTGAGCTAAAGTTAATATCTAGTTACATGCGGCTGTATATATATACATATATACATTCATGTGTTTTTTTTACATTATTCAAGTCTTCGATAACTGATTTGTACAAAGAGATGTTTTCCTCCACATTCTTGCTTCGACGAATAATGTTGACAGGCAGCTGTTTATCACCTTGCCGTACTGTGTCAAGTGTATCTGCTTTTTTTTGGCTACAAATAACTGTCATTTGATCTGGTTTAATAATCATAAGTGTTTGAAAGAAAGGGTAGCCTAATAACCAAGTCTACAAATGAACGTTAACCTAGTGATCAAATGATAAATTATTATTACTTGTAGAGAAATAGATTTCCTGTAAGGATTTTCGTAATCATCGTCACCAGCAATAATCGCAATTGCCTCCACATTCTGGAAAGACTCTGTATCATTCTAAACACTCCAAAATTGATGTGAAATGAGTCGGATCAGTAAAATGAGCTGTCAATTCAAATTTTTTTCTTCTACCTTCCATTTTGAAACTAGATATCTTAATCTTCTATGAAAGCGTTTGTGGTCTAACTGTACAACCGACATTGTAAAGTTTAAAAAAAAGAAAAGAAAAGAAAAAAAATCGCGTCTTAAAAAAAAGCCATATTCATTTTTTTTTCGCGCTTAAAAGTAATTATTTTACTGAATTTCAATATTTAGGCAACTCTGATTGCATAATAGGTCAGAATTTGATTGTCATGACGAAGGTGGTTTGCTTTTGAAAAAAAAGTTTTTGAAGGTTCCTCAATTAGTAGTGTTTTTTCTATGTTCCAAAGTGATTTATGAATTTGTAGAAGATTGGGCAAATGGAATTTTAAAAGTTATAACAAGTTACTGTTACTGAAACAGGATTCAGTCTATGGTACTCTTTGCTTACAGCGTGAAGCTATTCAGCTTCATTTCATTCACAGTAGCCTATTTAGCCCGTGTTGCATTGTTGCAACGCAAATCTGACGGTTATGTTTAATCATGTGTGCTCCGAAGGTGTGTTGTGTTTACAAAGGGGTTTTTTTTTCTCTAAGACCAGTCCTTGTTTTATTACATAGAAATGAATATTCCTCCACAAATACATCTTCTTCCAAAGCTTTGATACCACTGAGCAGATGAGCATGGGTCTAAATCATCAGCATCTGTATGAATGGGTAGTATGTGTTGGCGACACCTATTATTGTATAAGACATTTTTTCTCTTTTAAAAATAGGATGCAATACTTACTGGATACAGAGGTTTGTTCTTGCATAGTTTGAAATTTTCCGTTTACGAATAGGGTCATATTCTTCAATGATTTCTTTTTTGATATAAAGACAGGGTTGAGCGCACTTTTCTTTATATTTTAAAGAAACCTCCTGAAGCTCAGGTATAGCATAGTCATCAAACGTAGATTTCAATAGTGCAGACCACCTATTGTTTGCTAGATAGGTATGTGTTAATTGTGTTTTTCTTTATAGATGTTTTATTCATACCTTTAGCACTGCACTCTATTTTAGCTATGTCATTTAATAGAGTTATTACTTCGTCTATGTTTATTGGTGTCTCTTCTTTTAGTGTTTTAATGTATCTTTGCAATACCGGTTGAGATTCTGGCAAATGATCCAGTTGGTAATGGGCGCTACTTGCAAATTGTAGAAAGTTCTGTATCAATATTAATAGCTTAACAAGACACTCCCTTGATTCTTTGTGAACAAAAAGAATAGAGTGTAACGGCTTTTTATCTAAAAAGTAATAAGTTGTGGCTATTCTCAGTATTCTTGGTACTACCTTTCGTCTGGTCATTTTTAGAATACATCAACAAGTCCCACTCATGTAATATCCATTTTACAAAATCGAAGACCCATGTAGACAGTACGGCCAAAGACCAAAAGCTATTGAAATCGAATTCTACATCCACTCGCTCTTTACTGAAGCATTTGTCTATACTGTTATAATTTAAACAACTAGAATTAAAGCATTCCAATATTGTCGGTAACTGCATCCCTCGTATCATATTGATACTTTGGATTTTTTTATCGGGCAAACGATTGAGTGTTGTTATAGCAAATCCGTAAGCCTTTTGAAGCAGCCCTATATTCCAATCTTCCTCTTGATCTTTATGCTGTGACTCGTAAGATGTCAAAATGCTATCTAAAATTTCCATGGGTTTATCTATGCACATATTATTATATATGCTTCGTTAGAAGCCTAGTCAATTCACAAGGTTTACCCAAACAAACCTTCAAGACCAGGCTGTTTGCCGAGTCTAACCAGTTCAGATATCAAATCCGTTGCATCCACATTTTCAAACAGGCAGCGTTTTAGCTGTAAGGTTAAAAGAGTGACTATAGGCAGCTGTCAACAATACAAGCTTTGTACATATGTGTACGCATACCTTGTTCCTTGTCAAACGTATCATGTGTAGCTCTGGCTATACTAATCTGCCCAGACTCAAGTGTATATATTATATGAGTTTCATTGGGCGATAGAGTGAGATCTTTTATGGAATCTGGAGTGTTTGATTTGACAATACACCAGAATCCTGGTACATATGATTCAAACGGGCTATCTTCTTTTAGCAAATTCGAGTGCAAACTTCCATCAGATAGCCCCAAGATTAGATGTCCGCTTTTCGATGACTTTACAGAAGTTAAAAAACTTCCTTCAATCAATGACTGATTTTGACATATAAATTCCTAAAAATAGCAGTGCATGTTTAGATAGCGGAAGATGAATAAAACTGTATCTGCAAGAAGCTTACACAGCGATCTTTCAGTAAGCTGTTGGTGTTGTTTTGCTTCAGCTCCCATTGTTGTACACAGCTTTTCCATTGCTGATCTATCCATCCTTCAAAAAATTTGATTTTAGCCTTTTTTTTAATTGAAAGTTCTCTAAATTATACCTCACATACCTCCTAAACATGTATATAATTGGGGTCCTTGCTCTATTTTTTTGAACCCTATATGCGTTACAGAGAAATCCTTTTCTTTTATATGAGCGCTTGCTAATTGCTTGCACCAAATGGCGCCTTTTCTTTCCATCCTTGGAAACTTGATGTTAATAGAAAATACATTAACGGTCTTAGGCTGTATAGATGCGTGATGGGTGGCTAAATAAAGTTCATCCTTTTTTAAAGTGATAGCGGCATGAGAAATGTGCTGCCAATCGTTCATTCCGGATAAGGACATACCAAAGCAGCTAGTATCAGACTTTCCTTGGTCACATTGATTTACTTGTGGTATATGTGCCGAGAAATTTGAAAATAGTGTTCCACTACGTTGGTAGTGAACCTTAATCTCACCATAGACAGTTACTGTCAGAAAGGCAAGATAGCCGTATGGGTTTCTAAAGCAAACTTTAGGCTCACGTACTAAGTCGTCTGTATACTAATACAAAGTGCAGAAAACTGTTATTTAACAGCCAAGAAAAAAACGAGAATTGTGCTTACCTCTCGTTCAGAGTTTAGCCAGATGAATGCTGCCAAAGGTTGTTTCAAATCTACACTATACTCCATCTTCCAAGTTTCAGTTGGGCCCTGAAAATAATTTACAGTAAGAGTTGCTGAAAATGTGTCGACTTCTTTTTTGGTAGCAGATCCGACTTACTTCAAGTTTCCACAAAGCTAATTGTCCAATTTCATCGATGGAAGCAAATGTGTTGCCTTTTCGGTTCCATTCCATGTGTGTCAGTACATTTTTTTTGTGGTAGTTTTTAATTATGTCGATATGCGCTTTTTGTACTATAGTGTGATTGTGGTTGTAGAGATCACCTGCAATAAAGTGAATCTGGTTTGGAATAGGTTGAGCTGGTGCCGATATCAATATATTTTGTTTAGATATAGATAAGGCTGGAAGAGGTTGTTTAGAAGTAAGCGATGAGAGGCCAAAAGAATAAGAATTCCTGGCGGTTTTGTTTAAGGCACTGGTATGTGAGTGTTTCGGCTTTTTTAAAGTAGCGGGTTGAGCCATAAAGAAAAAGAGAAGAGAAATAAACAAGGGAAGAGCTATTTTTATCTTTGTGAAACAGTCCCGAGACTGAAGGCTTTTCTTGTTTTTTTTTCTTCTTCCTATTCTAAGCTTTTCTTCTCTTCTTCAAACTCATTTTTATATCTTAAAATGTCCAATATATTACACACCCAAATTCCACCTGGATCAAACTTTTCAGATTCGTTTTGGGTACCTAACAGTATAAAAAAAGCTTAGTATGTTTAAAACAGTTAAAACCTGACCATATATTATTTTATCTAGGATAATGACTACAAGGGAGTGGATATAGTTCTCAGCAAATTAAAGAGATCAAAAGAAACATGTGAAGAGATTAAGAAGCTATATGAGTCGAGGTACTTTGTATGGCATTAGACAGAATTGCAAGGTTTTGACATTGGTTTACGTTAGAGCACACATTGAACAAGAATATGGAGAACGGCTTTTAAAACTATCAGCTACTTCCAAAATCGGCCAATGTGAAGAAGGAAGCTTTGCTGAAACTCTATCTCGTATCCCTTCTACACTCGAAACGACCGCTCGAGCCCACATTGACCTGGCCCAACAGTTAAGAGATCATCTTGAAATGCCGCTGGACGGATTTTTAAAGGAACAAAGAGAAATACGTAAAAGGGTATTGTACATTGAACGGTTGTTTTTTTCTATTCTTTTTTTTTGTACAAAGGCTAATTTACTGTGTATTTTAGGAATATGCACATATTGAAAATTTAAAGCAGCTTAAAAAACTACATGAAAACGAGGTTGCACGAGTAAAGTATTAAAAGAACACTAAACACAAAATCATTAATATAAATCCGTTGTAACATTGTAGGCAAAAGACCACTATTCTACAGAAAGTACCAAATTGATTTCATTAGAAACACATTTTACTGCTGAAGCAAGTACTTTTTTTGTGTAAAATCATTGATTACGGATATCTAATATTTGTGTTTGTATTTCTTAGATGGAAAAGGAAATTGAAGAGCAAAAAAGAGTTGTCGCGGTTGCTGGTAAGACAGAGATTCTATTTTTACCTACAAATTTACTCAAAATTCATGTAAACAGAACAAGTCTATAAAAGGGCTATTGATAACTTAAATTTCGTCAACGATCAATGGATTAACGATTGGAAACATACGGCTGATGTTTATCAAGAGATGGAGCTCAAGAGAACTATTTATTTGAGAAGCACGCTTTGGTCGTAAATAATAGAGAAAAATAGATCCGCCACGTTTAATATTGAATTCTCTAAATAATTAAATTAGATTCTCCAATATTATGACCAGTACATTTAATATAGATGAAGAGGTATGCTAATTTGCAATACAGATTCGCCCTTGCTATTGCTATTCTTTTTTGTATCTCATACATCGATTTAGTGCTGTGACAGAATTCGTGCTGCTCTAGAAATTACAGATGTCCAAAAAGATATTGTGGATTTTGTATATTCTTATAGAACAGGAACTCAACCTCCAGGTGAGACAATTAATCTTTTATATGTATATAAAAATCAAAAAATGTGAACATGTTGTAGTATCTATTCCATACGAATCATTCTATCGATCTGTTCAAAAGTCGCCATTTTCGCACCAAAACTCCAGTGAATCGCTTGCACGTAGTATCACTGTTTTGACGAATCACGATGAAGAGCTAAAATCAGTAGATATTCAACTTCAACAGTTAGGACAATCACAAACACCGAAGGCAGATGTTACACAAGAATTAAAACAAAATCCAGAACATGTATGTAGTGCAATCGAGGAAGTAGAACAAATGTTAAATCAAACCAATGTTCAAATTAATGCAACAAAACCTGAAAATGTTTCGTCGCCTACCACATTTGAAAACGAAACTGAAACCAGGGATGACATACACAGAGAAAATGTTATAAAAGAAGCTAGTTCTTTGAACATGGCCGAAAAAAACCAAAATCCTTTGAACATACTTGAAAAAGAACCTACAGCTACAGGCGAACCCGAAAAAATAAAAGAACAATCAAATTACGATAGTGGTGATAAAAAAGCCCATGGTGAACCTATCAACGAAAACAAATGCAACGAAAGCACAAGAACTGTACATCAAGCCGTCCAATCTGTAGACATAGAGGATGACGATGAGAATCCACTTTACGAAAGGACAATGCCTATGCCTCCACCTAAAGATGAAAAGTGGGTGATCTCTTCCATCCGTCGCCCACAGCAAATACCAATTAAAATAACAAACAGCCCATCCTTTCAAGATCCTCTCCTATCGCCTGAATATGATACAACTAGCATGTCTATTAGTACATCTAAGCAGCACACCGAAGAGAGTAAGGTTCACGAAGCTAAGGCCCACAAGCCTGCCATTCCACTGTCTATAGATATCCCAAGCCCTATTAACAAGAACCCTCAATTTGGGCCCCATCAGGTTGTCGATGATCCTCGAATGTTCCACCAAATGCCAAATAACAATGGGCGCTTACAAATTCGAATGGAAGAGAACGGAGGCATTCGACCGGCACCATGGCAGGGAATAATACCCCCAGAAGACACAAAAAAAGGATATGTATCACATCATAGCAACTACCAAAATGGTTATGTTCGCTCAGAGCAAATGGGATCAAATAACCCTGAGTTTCAAATTCAACAGCACGGAGCGCCTATATACAATGAAAAAGCCTCCAAAAACAAAACAAACCCGGAATCAACGTCGAACAAACCTGGGAAAGAAACCAAGAGCGCCGGTAGGTTTTCTCTTTTCTTCACTGGGGGTAATAAGAAAGACAAGAAAAAGGAAAAGGACAGCCTTTCAGATTTACAAAACCACTTTCCTCAACCGCAACTACAGCAACAAATTGACCAGCAAGCATCTATTCAGCATGCTACACATCAGTCTAATACTACAAGCGATACAAATGCTAATAACGAGGCGCCCTACAGTCAACCTTTACAGGCTTTACCTTCAGCAAACACATCCAATCGATTCATTGGTTTTGCAAAAGCTCAGTGGCCATTTGAGGCAACAGTAAGTCTAGACCACATAAACGAAAACAAGCATTGACATTTCTTTTCCCTAATAGATTGAAGCAGAAATGTCATTTAACCAGGATGAAGTTATCGGTATTATTCATAAGCAATCAGATGGGTGGTGGCAAGCCGAGCGTATATCGAGTGAAATGGCAGGCCAAAGAGGTCTTGTGCCTGGAAATTACATGATTGACACTCCTTTAGAGCATCACCGTTAGACTTTACTTTTCTTTTTTACTTTGCATACACTAAAAACCCAGAATACATCCCTACATTTCTTTATTATTATTCTGCTCTGATTCATAATTGTGTGCTTTTTTTTTTTATAAAAAAAATTGTTTTAAACATGTATATTGAGTTGACAGAAAGGGTTATTGTTACAATATTCCCTATACATTCGAAAATTAAAATTAGAGTACTGTGGGGGTTTAAACAGAAGTAAATAAAATAAAATAAAAACCTGAGAGTAGTATTGAAAGGTATCATAGAGCCGGGTAAACACGTTGCAGCAGCTACTCATGATCAGTTTGTCTACCAGCTCTTCTGCTTGTGGCTCTGTCAACTGTAAATGAAATCTGTCGCGAAGTTGAGATACAGTAAGTTCGCCATTTTGAAAGCAGGGTAATTTTGAATCTTTGCACATCATTTCCGTTAACAAGAGGATATTCTCGCTGTGCTTTCGAACAGCCAAAAATGACGCCTTCATCAATGCTTTATATTCAGCAAACTTTTCCCCGTTTACGCCACCTAAAATGTCTATATATTCTTGGGGAAGCTTAAACGGAGCCATTTCAAACCCTACAGACCCAGGAGAATTCGAAAGCATAAAACCGAAATCGATATCTTGTGCCTTTGGTTAGTAGATAGTTATACGTATGCTATAAACGTATATATGACTTACGAATCAAATGTCCAGCATCGTCTATTAGAAGATTTCCGTTGTGTCTGTCCTTGATTTGTAATATATAACAAGCAACTGAGTAGCCAGCTAGACTTCTCATAAATGCGTCCTGCGCCTTTATAAAATCATCTGAATCAGACGGTCCCCACATCTATTCATCTGTTACCACTCAGTTTTCACTTTATCCTTTTTACCTTTTCAAAGTAATCATACAGGGTAAAAACGGCGCCCTTGTCGTTCCATCCCCTTGTGTATGCCTCCTTTTTGATCGAGTGAATGGAGACAGTATTTCTCAATGTTTCAATCAGCCCTGAGCTGTCTGAGGTCACCAAAAGTCTAAAGCTGAAAAGAGAAAGAAAGTTGAAATGACATACCTTAAGCTATAATAATCTTTGTCTTACTATTTCACCCAAACATCAACACCAGTGTCCTCCCAAATCCTTTGAAGCTCGCGTATCAACTGAATAGCAAACTGTTCTTGACGAAGGTCCGATCCGTGCTTGACAATAACAGATAAGAGTCTCCAGTTGGGCAAATGGCCATATGGCGATGCAGCTCTCAGGCGCTCTTTTTTGGTCTCCCAGTTTTCAGAAAGAACAGCAGCTGAATTTCAAGTTAATAAATATTTTTTGCTCGAAATAAAAAAAAAGCCGGTCAGTGATGCTTACCACTTGGGTCCTCTTTGTTAACAACCCATGCTACGTGTTGTTCGTCCTCCAACATATCGCCACCTGCGCCTTCACCTCCTCCGCCCCCAATGCCACTCCCCACGCCGTCTGTTTTCATTTTATTCATACGCTGATCTTCAAGAGTAATCATTTCTTGTATGATCTTTTGTCTGATTTGCTCGGTACCTTGCTTAAATCCTGTTTTTGTGTTACCAGATAAAGCTGTTCCCTGTTGTAATTGAGCAAGCATCACGGCAGCAGTCTTCATTCGTTCAGCATAATTATCAACTGATTTTGAGTTGCGCCGACTACTATCTGCGCTTGTTACAGGACTTGTCTTTTTTTCTGATAGGCAATCGCTCATATCTGCCGAGGTTTGCTTTGTGAGCGTTAGGTCTACTTTTGGAACAGAGAGTCGCTTTTTGCTTTTCGTTATTTGGAATTTCTTTAGTAGCTGTCTCTTTCGATACCAAGTAGAGGTATAACCATCATCTTCAAAACTCAGTTCGTCATCCAAAACCTCAATCATAAGTAAGTAGGGTGCCTAACATAAAATCAGCATTTTTTAAAAAATAAATTTGGTTTTCAGTACCCTCTCAGCAGAATTCAATACAGCTGCGTCTGAAGGGCTAATTCTCACCACACGATGATGGAAAGGCTTATGCGTTGTCGCAGGACACCAAAGGGGGAGGCATACTTCTGCAGGAAGGTTATGGTTTAATAGAGTTAGCTCTGCATGAAGTGCGCTCATACGAGCTTCTTTGGGCACTATCACTAAGCGCATTGCAATATCTACCAGAGCAAGGACAAATTGGATTTCTGAGCGGAAATAGTTTGATCTTAGTAACATCTTTCGATTTTCAGTACTCATTTTTAACAATGCGCTTTGCTCTACTGATCCCTCTTTATCGCTTTCTTCCGAGTCTGAGATGATTGGCCGAGACAGGATGTCTTCTGAAGAGCATTCCGATATATCTGGTGTATGAGGGTCAGTATTTGTTGGTACAGAGGATTGCCCAAGGGCGGTAAGCTTTGGGTCAAACACAGAAAGGGTTTCAAATTTGATTTTATCTTCCTGAATTCCATGCACTTTTTTGTTTAGTTTCTGATGAGCTGATTTTATGTATTTAGCTACAGAAAAAGCTTTTCCCCTATGTAGATCTTCAAGAGAAGGCGAACTGTTAAATGGATTGAAGTGTATTTTTTTGGAAATGGGTAAATCAGGGTGTGAAGCAGACTGGTGTGGCGTATGGTGGGATAAAACTTCAGAAGCAGTAGATCGCTTTGGTGACGATTGGCCTTCTGTGATTTGAGCCGAGTTGTCTGTTGTATTTCTTCTGACCAGAGTTGGTTGGGAAGTAAGACTCAATGCCCGGTTCCGCCGACCTTGTGCAATTGCAATCCTTGCCGCTGGGCATGTTATTAAAGGCTGGCCGAAGCTAGCCAGCATAGCTCCTAAGCCCACAAGAGCAGGAAGAATATTCTCTTTCACTCTTTCACCAGGTAAAACTTCCAAAGGATCAGGCTCATGATTGCTTTGGTCTGAAAAAACAATCGCCTGACAGCGATTAAGTACTCTTTTGCATAGATCAAACGACCCGCCAGAAGGGCTTACAGAAAAGTCTGAAAGATAAGCCTGTAGGTACCATAGCGACTAATGTGAATCAAATAATAGATACAATGGATAAGTAACTCCTGTATGAACTTTATATTTATATGTGTATACCATAATCGCCATATGAGTCGATTTTTCGCAAGTCTCAATTATAAAACATTCTAAAGCTACAGATTCTGAAGGTTTTGTTATCAAAAGATGTCTACTAAGCATTAATATTGCTGAATGCAGTACGTTTTCTAGACTTACATTAGTTGTGGTAAAAAAAACTCGATTTCGGATGTAGGAAACTTTTTCAGCTCGGAGCAAAGATAGTGCTGTATGCCAACGTTGTCTGAATAGCGAAATAAGTAGGATACTGCAATCCAGGAGTTGAAGAACTCGGAAGTAAAGAGTCGTAATAAAAGCGCATTCGACATGTATAGATGCAAATCGTCTACCTATTTTTTTCTATTCTTGGTTAACTTTACGTCTAGTGAAGTAAATGAATATTGTTACCAATGTAATCGTATAGTCTCTAGAAAAAATGTCTCCCTTTCTTTCTTTTTTTTTTTTTGATTGCAAGCGGGCTGCCTCCTTTTTCAGAAAAGTAAAATAAAGATAAAGAAAACAGCGCTTTGATTTCAACAGCTCTCGTACCTCATTGAAACTGGCGCTGGGTTTAAATCAAAACGTTGAAAAGCTAGGTGTAACATAAAGTATGTTAATTGAAAGCTTTTTTTTTTTTTAATAAAATGATCGAGGTTTAGCAGCCTGTGTGTGTTCATATTGAATAAAAAAGAAAGAAAAAACATAAATTGTTGTATGTAACTCCTAAGGCAAGCTGTAGGAATTAAGTCTGTTGAAAATCAATATTTTGTTTATTTGATTCTTGTCATACTATATAGTCAAAATTGTTTGCCCGCTAGAGCATGTTTCGCTTTTAACCTTCTTCGCTTGATAGAAGAAATACTAAAGCTTACAGTGGGAATTTCTAAACCAAGGCTATACGATTCAATTTTTTTTGCAAACTATCCTAATTTTCTCTTAATAAGACCACCTATTTACATGCGGAGTTGGATGGAGGAAAAACAAATAGTAACCACCCAAGCTGTAAGATAATTATGTGCAGCTAAACTGCCTAGCTCTGCAAATGATAGGCTATATTCAAAAGTTCGATATAACTACCCTTCATATTTCACAAACTTAACAGTGTGAATTTTTGGTATATTGGATATATGATGAGCAGAAAACTACAATTTTGACATCGCTTGTTTACGAAGCCTATTCAGCCCAGTTTAAAGTGGGATCTACAACAGTTTCAAATTATAATTACTCAAGACTAACAAACAATAATGCTAACGAAAAGACCAAAGACATGATATAATTCCCCAAACCGCGTTTCGGATTCTCTCACATTTCTTTCTAGGCCATGTAAGTATACTCTTTTTTTTAGAGGACCATCATACAAAAATTACCAAAGAACGCGGACCATCTGTTAATTGTTGGTTATAGCACTGAGGTTTAGATTTCAATACGGAAACCACTTGAATTTTGTAATATATGCTTCTTACAATTAAAGCTCTATAATACATTTTTGAACTACCTACGTCAAATAAAAAAGTTTCGTTTGAAACAACTCATACATCAAAGGTTACTTGCAGTTCACTAAAAGAAATTGCCTGTTCTGCTTGTTAGCTCAACAACACAAAGGGACAATAAAAAGACATTACAGTTGACCGAGTTTAGATATCCCAGTATATTTATAACTAACTGAATAAAAAACTCTTTGGGTTTTGAACATTTCTATGCATGTAATTTGATTTACACTGGGCATTTTTATGTATGGCTTCTGGTTTGTTTCTTAGATACCATTCTCTAAATGAGACTCAAAAATGGTGAGGAAGCATGACTGTAGAAAGATACGTAGATTTTTTGAGCAAACATTTTTTTCTTTGGATAGTTAATCAGGTCTTGAGGAAGCCTGGTTCTACCATTCATGTTTTCGTCACCTGGAGACTTACGGGTATAGCTCACTATTTTATAACCCTTTTTCAACAGTATTTTTTTTTTTTATAGTTCAAAAAGTTGAAACAATTGGTTCTGTACCAAGTCGCAAGTAATTGCGGTGTATGTCTCTCAAAAATTGCTGAATACTGGATATCTGTGTATCATGACAAAACAGCTCCTTATTGTTTTCTCTTCGTAAGTAATCCTTTATTAAACAAGCATCTTTATAATTCTCTCAAAGAGCTTCAATACTCATATGGTATTATTTAGCAGATATTAGCTGCTTACATGATCGTTTATCCTTTCCGATAACTTCACTTTAGGCTTTATCCTCATACAATGTGTTAAGGGAAGTCTAAAATTATAGTCAATTCAAAAATATAGCGATTTGATTTTAAAATTTTTTGTCAAAAAAAAATTGACATTGTCTCAATTCTAAGTTTAAAAATGTAGCCTGTACATCCAAAAAAAAATCATACCTTTTTTTATTCATGCTTCGCATTCCACAACTCATTGCAAGACCCCTGGGTCATAAAGCCCGCTTTCTTTCTACAGTCACTTCAAGAACGCTAACAAATGAAGAAAAAGAATTAATTACACCTATGATTCGAGTTGACCAGGCAGGCGAAGTGGGAGCTTATTATATTTATAAGGGTCAAATCGCTGTTTTGGGAAAAGATAAAAAATTGCAGCCAATTTTACAAGAGATGTGGGATCAGGAAAAGGTTCATTTGGAGCGTTTTAATCAACTTGTAGGTGAACATCGGGTCAGGCCCAGTTTGCTAAGACCCTTGTGGGAAGTAGCAGGCTATGCCGTAGGTTATGGGACTGCCTTGTTGGGTAAAGAAGCTGCCATGGCTTGCACAGAAGCAGTTGAAACCGTAATTGGCGGGCACTATGACGATCAATTAAGAGAGCTGGTCACCTTAAAAGACCCTAATCAAGAAATTGTTGAATTAAGCAAGGTAAAGTGAACTGTTTTTTAAATAGTGTTCTAAAATTATATCAGACTGTTGCACAATTTAGAGACGAGGAGCTTGAACACCATGATATAGCCGTTGCTCACGATGCTCAGTTGGCACCTATGCACACAGTACTCAAAAATGTTATTATGCAGGGCTGCAAAACAGCCATCTGGGTTGCCTCCCGTGTATAAATGCCAATTATCGTTTGCGTTCACTCTTTTTTTTCTTTTTAATACTTACATTTACCCTTCTGTGAATAAAAAGCATCCCATTTTTCTGATACTTTTCAAGCTTCGTTTAGCCCGTGTGGCTTAACTTGTTCGAAACTTTATAAAATAACCAAAAAAAAAAAGTACCACCTGCTTTCTTTATGAAGCCTTTCCTGTTTTTGCTTTTGGCTATTACTTCTGTGTATGGCGTAGATTATTTTGACATTCTGAAAAAGGAATTGTATAACAGCGCAAAAGGAAAAAAGCGACACTTTTATGTTACTGCTGAGGAGCAGGTGTGGAATTATGAGAGTCAGACTAATTTCAACCATCAAAGTATATATTTTCAAATTGCTGGGGGATGAACTATACAACTCATTACAGCTTAGCCTATCATAGTCCGGAAAACAAATATTATAAAGCTCTTTATAACGAATATACCGATAGTACCTATTCAAAAAAGAAGAGCAGATTCAAATGGCAAGGAAACATGGGCCCTATTTTAAGAGCTGAGGTGTATGATACAATTGTAGTTCATTTCTGGAATAGAGCTAATCAAACTTTGACTATGCACCCTCATGTAAAGCATAGAAAATAGTAACCAACACTGCTAACTCTATAATTCAGGGCGTATTTTATGAGTTTGAAAGCGAGGGCGCTGTTTTTAAAGACGGATATGAAAAATCGGCTGTGATGCCAAACCAAACATACGAGTATGTTTGGAAAGTGCTACCAAGGGCTGGCCCTGGACCAGCAGATGGAAACTCTATCGTTTGGGGATACCATTCTCATGTTAGTGAAAGTGATGTATACATGGGCCTCTATGGAGCTATTCTTATTTATAGGCCTGGTACACTTTCTTATGATGAAGTTGTATCTTCTTTTTTCTGTAAGGGCCTGTTTTATCACATACTTTGTTTACCTTAACTTCTTCTAGTATCAAACGAAGCTGAATCGCAGTACTTTGAGAAAACGCTAACTAAATTTGAGCAAAACACTCAAGATAATCAACAGATGAAAAGTAAAAGCCATATATATAGCGTTATCAATGGATTGATAAATTCCTCTCCCCCTGACCTTATATTCAGAAAGAAGAAAGTCGTTTGGCATCTTGTTGCCTGGGGGACTTTTTGGGATACGCACCATATAAAATGGAGCCATGGAGACATAACTTTTCACAACAAAAAAGTCAACCAGATTCGCCTATATCCTGCTTCTTTCTATACTGTCACATTGACTTTCAAAACCTCGGGACAATATAAGTTCGGTAATCTGGACAATGAAGGCGCAGGAATGGTGATGTATTACAACGTGAGTCTGTCTTAGATCACTTTATTATTTACAGAATCTTTTTTATAAATCGGATAACCCTTCCAAAGCCAATGCCTCTAACGTTCGGCTGATAGCTTCGGTTGTAAAACGAGTCCCTTTTTCAGCGTCATATATTTCTGCTAATTCTTCATCAGAAAGCATCATATTGTAGTCGTCTCCATTCATATAGAAATGAATATTGGATACGTTGGATGCACCTCTTTTCAGGTACTCTACTTGATCTAAGCCATCCATCATAACACCATCTACATCGACATCAACATCGACTAGATAAGGGTCCTTTACATTTTCTATCTCTTTTTTATTAGTATTGTCGCGAGACATGTCCATACTATCTGTTGCTCCAGCTGTAGAGGTCGGTAGTAGTGGCGAGTTCAGACTTGGACTATTTGAAAGGCTCGCAACATTGCTGTTATTCACATTTGGGCTGTTATTGGCCCCCGATCTATGTCTAGGTGAACTGGGCTCAAATAGGTTATCCAGTAAATCTTTCTGAAAGTTAACTCTAAAGCTTTTTTGTAACAGTCTACTCTGATTTACCGTTTTTTCTCTTCTTGTAGTAGTCTTCCTTTTCTCTTTCCTTTTTTTCTTTTAGATCCTTCAGCTCTCTTTCTTCCTCAGTCATCATATCAGAATTTAAAAATTTAAGACGTAGACTAGAGTGCTTTCTAAATTTAACTTCTCCTCCCCAAAGCCAAAGAGGCAATGTCATTGGTATAGTCACTTCAAAGTTTTTGAAATTCTCAATAAATTCGAATTCCTCACTTGAAATAATATTTGTATGCAAATTGCGTGAAAATTCGTTTAAAGCACTTGTACTGTTCCACATTTGAAGCTTTCTCAAGCATGCTATCACAAGCCCTGTGACATCAGCACCGTCTAAACAATGAATGTATAATGGATGGTTGTTTGGGTCTATAATAAACTTGTGTTTTTTTTTAGTTTTTTTTTTAGAAGAGATTTTTGTACTTGTAATGCCATGAGCGTTTTGTTGTAAGTCAAAGGGATATTATCCTCTTTCATTTTGTCTACTTTTAAATAAATCATTTGAATATTGTTTTCTAAACAAAACTGCTGCATTTCAGGCGTAAGCTTTTCGGGGATAAGCGAAAGTATTGTCTTTAGTTGTAGTCTGTTATTTTTTACTCGCTGTCAGTATTGTTTTGAAAAAACCACGAAAATGCATTCACCTTTTTAAAAACCGTTTATTTCGTGCCTTTGGGTATCCTCCTCGAAAGAGTACTTCCTCCACCATTGAGAACCGGAATGGTGGCACTAAATTCGGCAATGTATTGTTGGACATCAGTAAAGAAATGGAATACAAAGTGACGTTTTTTATTTTATTATTTATAAATATTTTTGTTTTTAAAAATTTAAATATGGTTTATGTGTTGCATTGTAACTGTCAAGAGCATCCCAGAACTGTGAAACAGCTGCCTTATCCATATATCTTTTGTCACGATGTATCTAAAAAAAAACTTAGTTTTTGATTTGCTCATATTCCATAATGTTTACATTGATATTGGAAACAGCCCAATCTGAAACTGGGGGTGCTGATTGATCGGATGTCCACTTGGGATGAAAACCTTTAACTAATTATATGTTGAGCCTTTGTTTGCTTTCAAAATAATATAGAGCTTAATTTTTTTACCATTGCTAAATAAATCCACGGGCTTTTCCCACTTCCATCCCTTAAATTGCCATAGCTGGCCAGCAACAAAAACGCAACAAACACGGTCCCTAAATGATATCGTTGGATTAGACTGTCAAATCTTTAAAAAAAATTACCAGTCGTTTTGCTTAAAATGCGCAATAGAATCAACAACATGATACGGTACAGACTGTCCATTTGTTTTTTTACGTTCAACAATAACTCTTTCTGGTTTTTTTAACCCTTCGTTTCTTAGCTCTTGAGAGTCAACATATCTACAGGAAAAAAGAATCAATAAACGACGATGGTTCTCCATTCGTACTTTTGGTCTTCCAAAAACTGTTTGATATTGTAAAGTGTAAACTTAGCAGTAGGTGCTGCAGGTACAATTATCAGAGGAATCTTGTCTTTGTTTGATAGTTTTTGCGCTTTGATGGCTGTATTATTGGGTGTGGCTGATACTTTGTTGTTTTTGCTATTGGAGGCGGAGCTGGGTTGGGTTGCTATAGACGATATTCAATACAAAACCAGTCTGTATACTTTTACCTCCTGGCTTTGGTGCTGCATTCTGGCGTCCGCTTGCACTAGGTACTTCCTTACCAAAAACTAACTGCTTCGCTAAGTTGACGGCATGAGCAAAGTTTTTTGTTCCTTTCAGGATTGAGGTTTGAGTAATTGTCTCACGTTCGCGATCGACAACTTGTTTAACTGATTGAATAGAATCTTCAGATTTGAGAGGTAATGTTTTAGCTTTTTTGCTTGTTATCTCTAGTGAGGCTCCTTCTTCGCGTACTCTTTTTTCTATTGAAAAGATTAACCGACTGAATTTTGGTTAAATCATTTTCAAGGTGAAATACATACCTGATGAGCTTGATTGTGTAATATTTGGAAGCTGGTTAACTTTTCCAGTCAAGTAATCCAGAATTTTTCTTCTGTCAACAATTGATACGTGTTCTATTTGTCGAGCACGACATTCTTTAAAGTAGGCAGAATTATCTAGTTGGGCATTTTGCACAAGGAAAATCAAGGTATCTAGGGCATATGTTTCGCTGTCAGCAGAGGTTGCACTTTTTTTAAAGTTGGTAGGTGTGTCGCGAGGGAAAAGGGAATCATCACTAAACTTTATAGTTTTTGCATCTGATATATTGGTGACAATAGTCTCAGAAGCATCAATCAGAGCAACTGGCTTATTATGTATAGTTGATTCACGAAGAAGTGACAAAGGATCTTTTGACATGCTAAAAAACTATACTGCTTTAAAGTTAAGAAAGAACCAGCAAATGGCTGTAATCGGCTTAAATTGATGACGTGACTTCTTTTTTCTTTTGGTAGTTATACTGGGTTGATGAGCACATCTCTTTTTTTGAGCAATTTTGCTCATTAGAACAAAAGACACAAGCATATGTTTGCATGCTTTCTATGCTCTACAGCACTGTAAAGATATTTCTATCTGAAACTTCTTATATGTAGAAACTTTGGTACTTTACAAAGAAAAATATTGTGATGTTTAATCAAAATGGAGTTGTGTACCTTTAAGTACTTGAATATTTTTGCTGCTTGTATTGATGCATATCTACACCTAAAAAAGATAGTAATCGAGCAAAGTATCAAAGGGTACAAAGGTTTTACGCCTTGGTTTTCAATAAAAGGGGTTATACATATTTAAAAGTTTTAGGTCGCCAATACAGGCTCAAGCCCTAGGCTTCTTTTTTTTTGAAAGTGAATAACTTTACCTTTACATTTAACCTTTTCACCCTTTTAACTATTTTTCCTATGCCATCTCAGAAAGCTAGAAAAACAACTTATGAGGTTTGGCGGCTTAAATTTTAACATAAAAGCACAGGACACCGCCTTTGTTGCCAACAGTATGATTTTTTCATAAAAGAAACTCACAAAACATAGCTTTGAAAGAAGAGCTTACTTTTTAATAAAGTAGTTAAAACTATCGTGTGGGGATTCTACATTTTAGCTTCATTATTTGAAGAATGGCCAGCCTAATATCTTTAACATTTTCCCACTAACTAAGCAAAAGTAATACAAAAGAAACACAGTACTATAATGCAAAGATTCACCACAATTTCTGTCACAGAAGGCATAAAATAAAAAATCAATGGAAAATGGGATTTAGCATGAACCAATTAGTTATCGTGTTTCTTCGTTAGAAAGCCATTCTGATTGAAGAGATTAATTCCTTTTGTCATTGTTTAAAAAACCACATCAGTTTTTTTTTTTTTTGGATTCCTTGGGCGAATATTTTTTTCAAAGTAGAGCCACGCAATATTTGTTACTTGACCTTCAGGTGTTTAACCGTCCGCAGTAGTGCCAAGAATACGACCTTCAGATTTTTCATGACAAGGCTTTTTGCCATTGAGCCTTATGTTTTTTAAAAGCTTCATACAGACACTATAGAAAGAGAATGTTGTCTGAACTCAATATGATATATTGCTTGTATAGTTCAATGATAACAGCTAGATAAACCAAGTGTTTTCACGCTTTGTTATGTTTTTGTTTTAATTCTTATAGATTCTTTTATTCAGATAATACCATGGTGTTGTTTGCATTAATAGTTCAGATATGAAACTTATATCTCAGAATTGGCTTGTATGGTACCTCACGAGAAGCAGATGTTTGTCAAAGTAAGTAGTACAAAAATTTACTATAAAAACCTGATAAAGCCTCATCGTACTAATATATACATGACTGTTGCTCATATTTACGTTTTTTCAATATTTGACTTTTTCAGCTTGACTGAAATTCTCAGCATATGTTTTAGTTAACTACGAGCCTTTTAATTATAGATTTATTTGTAAACTGCATATAACTAACGTTTTATAGCAAAATTCACTTTATTTGTTTGGAATTACCCCAATTTGTCTACTCATTCCCTAGTGAAAGTGTGGTTCGATAATATTTTGTCTTTCAACAACGTTCGTCAGAAAAAGCACGTGGCAAGATTTTAACCACTTACTTATTTTTTTCTCACTTAACAATACTAACGTTTTGCTTATTATAAAACATATGCTGCTTTTTTTATATGGCTTTTAACAGTCGGTATATTGATACTCAGAAATATAGAAGAGTATGATACTTAAGCGACTTGAGACATTGTATATAAGGACATATATACCAAACATACTTCGGACTTCGTCTTTCCTTTAGGAATACAAAGGTCTTTTTTTAATATAAAGTCACAAAAAAAAAAAAGGAAATACAAAAATATGAAAAACCATACTAGGTAACAACTTTTATTGTAAGAAATGAAGGAGACTGAACTTAGTGTTTTTCTTTTTTTTTTAAATAAGTTTTATTTGCTGCACGTATTTATGGTGTAACCATAAAAAGCGGTACTCAGCAAGAGAGAAAGGGGAAAAATAACAATTAGAATAAAGGTTTCAAACTGGGGAAACAGTAGATAGAGACGGAGAAAATAGAAGGCAAAGGCTGCTTTAGATAGAGCCCATAACGGACTCCTCGGCTATTCTTTTCAAAGCTGCCGTTTTGGTGTGTCCCAAAACTGTTTTAGGAATGAAAGGAGAGGCCGATCGAGCAGCCTTCCATTGGGCTTTCCAAATTTCTGACAGTGTAATAATTATCAAAGTTTGGCTGTCAGTATCTTGGCTATAAGTGCTGTTAACTTTTATCTTGGAGAGAGCGAGGCTTTTCGCAGACATTTGAATTGTAGTAAGTGTGGTAGGCCACAGAAATTCTTGTATGAATGCTTCCCAGTAAGTTACGCAGAGGTGGCAATTAAAGAAAAGATGTTCACTAGAGTCAGGTTCGATTAGGCAGTTGGGACATAGTTCAGTGGTGTGTTTTGTGGGGAACACACTGTGCATGAACTGCATGTGTGGGATATGTTTATGTATCAGACGGGAAATCGTATTTCTTTAGAGACGGGAGGAATTTGGGAATAGGCTTTCCTAAACTCTTTCATTTTCCACGCAGGATCGTCGAGGTCAACTGGTCCTGCCAACTTTAACGCCTTTTTAAAGGAAAGGGAACTTAACTGTTGTGTTCGAATATGCATACAATGGTCAGGATTTGAGAGACTGCTGGCGGTCTGGAAAAAAGAGCTATAGAAGAAATCTTGAATAGCGACATGGTTTCGGTCCATAGCTCTGAAGAGTTTATTGGCAACTAGTCTCAGTGGAGTTGAAACTTCTGTCAAGGGCTTTTTCGACAGGAAGTGGCCGTCTGGGCGGTATCTGAATAGTTCGGAAACTTGTGCATTTCGAAGTTTAGTAGATAGTTTGAATGGCCCAATCTTTCTGGAGCCTAAAATTGCCGGAAGAGGAAGCAGGAGACACTCCAGAGGATTAGTTCCAGATTTGTGAAAGCTTCTTGGCATTGAGTCCACAGCTCAAATGACCATCTGTACGGATGTCAGAGGGCAGAACAAGGGTCTACGGGCCGCAAGAAATAACTTAGTGTTTTTCAACAACCGCTCAATTCTTAGATGTAGTGAAGTTTTCATCCCCGCCTCCGTAAGCTGCTCGGAAGATGACTTTATATGGCAGTTGTATAACAACCGTGCATGCACAGACGATCTTTTCCAACTCCAAAAGTTGCACGCAAAACAGACTAAAAGTACTCTGAGAAGATTATTTCGTAAGAACTTATGAAAAATACTCAAAAGTTCAAATTATTGGCTATTTAAAATAATGAAAATGAATATAGCTTAAAAGCAATATTCCAAACTATGAATAACATAGGGAAAGGTAAACAAATACAGAAAAATAAAAACGCCTTTTTTTTTTTTCTTTTTGAAAGAAAAATTGGCAGATTTGTTATAGTTTTGCTTCTTTTTAAAAAAATCAACGTGCAGTTTGAGCGTAAAACATCAATTCGTAAGATGCTGAAGAAAGCTGAAAAGGACTTCATTCTGAAAGAAATTTCGTAAGGTACTTATGAGATACATGGGTTTTTAAAACAGATGAGCTAAAAAAAAAAAAGATTTTACTTTGCATATAGGTAACAAGTAAATACGGGCTCTGAAAGAGCTTTTTTTTGTAATTTTGATCAGATTGTGTCTCTCAGTAAGCAAAAAATGCAAGCAAATCTGATTTTAAAAATTTTAGGCCTGAAAGATAGTATATAGCTTTTCGAATATAGAGTTACTATAGCTTCATTGCATGCACTGCCAAAAAAATTACTATATAGTTAAAAACTTTTAGTTAGTGTAGAAGCTTAAAGATGTAACCGGGAGCATTTTAATCGAGTATTGGTACTGAAGAAAAGCTTTTATAATACCTTTATTATTCTGAAAAATTAATCAAGTAAACGAAAGTGTTTTTTTACTTTATTGCTTTTGTAATTTTTCGATTTAATAAAATTCTATAGGTGCAAAATACGACTTATTTGTATTACTCTCTAAAATATTGGGCCTAATTGCCAAAGCCGCTTGGTTATATTTATTTTTGGCTAATTCAGAGAATAACGATAATAATCAATGATGAACCCTCAAAAGAAACTCAAATACAGTTTAGAAATCTAAAAGTCACTTAAAATGATAAAAGGTTTTGGATTCTTTAATTATTTTAGAAAACAGCTTGTATTTTATATTTCATTATTTTTTTTTATTAGGTTTGTTTTTCAACTAATGTATACTCTTTGGGAACCTTTTTTTTTTTGTATCTAAAAACATAAAATAGCATTAATCGCTTCTCAATAGAGTTATCTGTAAAATTTTAGTCTTAAAAACCTATTTTTACTAAAAGAAAACAAAAACAAATAAAGAAAGAGAATTAGGTGCTTTCATTGATACTCAGTAGTCTGGCTTCAACCTTTTTACATATGAAACTGTTTTTAAATAAATACAAATATTTTATGCTCAGTTGATTTCTAAAAAGAAACCATCAAACAGTTGATTTTTTTTACCGCTTTTTGATTCTTCTAAATCTAAATTATAGACTATAAAATTTATTGGAACAGCTACATTTTAAATACTGTGTTGTTTTAATGATGCATTTCTGTTGAAGAATGTGTTTGTGAAAAGTTATATAAAAAAATTAAATCTTCGCTTGAACTTTTTTTAAAAAAAAATAGAACAACTCTCTACCACTCTTTACAAATCTCTTTGGTAAATCGATTAATACTTATGATTGCTGTATCTTTCAGTCACCTTGGCTAAAGTGCTGCTTTATTGATACGCTACTCAGCCAATCGCATGCGTTCAGTCTGTCTATTACGCTTATTCCATCACTCGGATTTCATTAGACAGTCAACTACTTATTGCTGATTACCCGGCCAACTACTGATAATCAGTCAGTCAGCCAACTACTTGTACTTGTTTATCACGCTTCTACTTCAATACTCTGCTGCCAAATACAAAGTTATTTGCTACTACTTTTCTTTTTAAAGAAATCAATTTTGCTTTTTATGATTTATTTGTCAATGTTACGTTTAATAAAGTTAAGATTGACAAAAAACTTTTAGTCTATTAAAAAATAAAGAGACAACTATAAAAGCAGTTTATCTTTTGAAAAAATTTTCAACTATAAATAAATTAGTAACTTTTTTTTTTACAAAAAAACCAACAGCAAAAGCAAATGTTCGTACAGAAAAAATATACAAATGCAAATTATTTGATAATCTTGAAAGTAAAAAAAAAAAGAAAAACAAAAAAGATATTGGGGAGCATGGCCTGAGGATGCGCTCCGGTTGAAATGCGCATAAATTTTATCTGCAATCAAAAGGTATTCTAAAAGTCAAAAGAATATCTATATTTTTTTGGATTTTTTTATTACAAAAAAATTTTGACTCAACATAACCACTTTTTTCTTTTTATTTGGTTTGAAAATATATTATATGAAAAAACGCGTCGTTCCTTTTTTTTAATTTATTTGTTGCCGTTCTATTTTAATCTCAGTAGCGCGTTATTTTCAAGATACGATATGTTGACCAGCAGACCTTTGGCTATGTGCTTTTGATTGGCTAAAAAAAACTGCTATTTTCTAGTTATCGAGTTTAATACTTTCGTTTTTTTTACCGGCTTCGAAAACAGGAACCTTGGATATGAAGCTATACACGCTTTTTTTAAAAAAAAAAAAAAAATAGGAAGTCATTCTTTCCTAGATTTTTTTTAAATGTTTTTAAAACTTGGGTCTTTTTTTTATTTTTTATTTTTGAGATATGGTCTATATAATT
The DNA here is from genome assembly GCA_025677835.1 of Sporodiniella umbellata. Taxonomy (NCBI): domain Eukaryota; kingdom Fungi; phylum Mucoromycota; class Mucoromycetes; order Mucorales; family Rhizopodaceae; genus Sporodiniella; species Sporodiniella umbellata. The sequence continues at coordinate 38,875 of JAIXMR010000102.1, read as the reverse complement.
TAACAGGATAGCTTTGTTTTAAATATGAAAAAGACTCTTTCCCCCATTTTTTTATTAAAAAATGTAAGTGAATAAATCTATAAAATAAATACAATTATAGCTACGGTTTTTTTCTTTCCATTAAAAATCTTACCTTTGCAGATCTCCTCAAAAAACCAATCAATGACTTTAGCTAGCTCAATGGTCTTTCGGTGTGTCAATCAGTAGCTTTTATTCATTGGATCAACTGACTCTGTTTGGTCACTCACTTGTGCTTAATCGTTTGTTCAACTGTTCATCCTCAAACAGCCAATCAATTGTATATTTTTAATCTGATAGCCAATTACTTGTTCTGATATATTGGACTTCCACCAACAGTGTTTTATCGAATCTAGATTTAAATGTTGCTGTACATCTTTTTTAAAAACTTTCTTTTTTCTTTACATGTACTTTTCGATTATCAATATTACGGTTAATAAAGCTAATATTGATTATGCAAATTTTGATAAATATTTACCAATAAAAGACAAATAAAAGCTATAAAGCTGTAAACATGCGCAATATACTCTGATATTCATCCCGCCTTCCAATTTTCTGAAATTAAGCCATCCATCAAACACTTTCTATTAGTTGAGCTATTTTGCTTTTTCTTCTTTCCTATCAATTTTACTATATATATATATATATATTATTTTATTGCAGGATCAGTTTAAGACGCCAGTAAGGCTTTCTTAAAAATATGCTGTTGCTTTTTACTCTACTACTACTCAATCATCTTACAGCTCAAAGTTTTGCTAGAGTGTATAGGGTTAGCCTTATGCGGCCTTTTTTAATACAGGGATATATATCCCACAATATCAGCTATATAACTTTAACTTTTAGAGATACGCAATCCATAGCCTTTTCATATTATTTTGTATACATCGTATTTGGTGTCAACTTTAATCTCAGTAATCTTCCAAAATTACCTCCAATTTCAATTGATACACGGTAATACTTTAATTACTTTTCTCTTTTAACATAGTCCAACAGCGAGTTACATCGTAGCATGCTTACATTCAAAAAAACTAAAAACTTTTCCAACAGATATTTAAACAAATAGTTTAATGTCAGTTCTTTTTTTTTTTTTTTTGTCTATAAAAGTTTTTACACAATTTGTTAATTTTGATCTTTCAAATCTGATAACGGTAAGCAAGCCTTGGCTATTAATTTTCGTGTTGAAGATAAATACAAATTATTTCATATATATTTTCTGAGTAGCAATCGCCAAGCACTGTTTCACCAAAGCCCAAAACTATAGTATATCTCTGACAATCCTACTCCCATTGCAGATGTAATCTAATTGCAATGACCATAACAAGTGGGTGAAAGAGCTGTTTTTTTTTTACGAATATGATGAAAGAAAAATGTTTTGTTAAAGTGGAGAAAAGTGTATCTGTAAAGCAGTAAAGAAAGAAAAAAGCAAATATCTACACTGATCTTAGTTTTTGAGTTTTACTTATGCTGTAAATACTTTTATTGTTGAAACCCTGAAAGATATCTGAAGAATAGAGTCATCGCTATTTAGAAAGGGACTTAAGGGGTCAGTTTTTCAAAACTGAAAGAGCTCAAACATCTATTCTAATTCTACGTTTTCAAGTTTGCTTAAGTGAGAGCAATAGGCTGAATAGAAAAACCTAACTTCAACAAGAGCGATGCAGATGAAAGAGGGAAACAAAAGAGCACAAGATATCAGGTTTTCAACTCTAATTACGGAGGCAAAGTACTCAATGGTTATAGCAAAAAAAGTACTTTATCAATTTACAATAATATGAGAAAAAGAAGGTGCAAAAAGATAAGAGCAAAACTTGATAAAAATTATCATAGAACTATTTTTTATTTGTAGGGTTTTTCTGAAATACAACCAGTTTATTTTAAATCCAATAGCGCTATTGAAAAAATATCCCTGATTTTACTTTGGGACCTTGGATAGTTTCCTATTTTGAAATGGAAGAGATAGTACATCTGAAGAAGCAGTGTTGCCGGTCCAAATGTTTGATTGCAAAGTTTAAATAAAAAATACTAATTGTTCTAAAAAGCGTAAAAGAGAAATAAGTTTCAAAATGTTTTTGAGTTTTTTTTTAAATTAAATAGATTACGGGATATATTCCTTAATACAAGTAAAGTAGGTAATAGTATATGTTTTTTTGTTTTTGTTTTTAATAGGATCGAAAGACCATAGCTGTGTCAGTTTTGATTGGCGTAAATTATGTCTGAAGGCTTTCTTCCTCTGAAAGGCGGAAAAAAGTTAACAGCAGATTTAGCCACTGTATGTGGTTCAAAAGGAATATTGTAGAAAGCATGCTGCCATCTGGTAGGCCAGATCATTTGGAGTGACCAGCCTTCTAATAAGAACGGCCCAGAGCCAAAAAAATTCTCCTCATTCACTATATATAAAGGCATCCCACACATAACGATTCACCGGACAGTCGGATAAACATAAACGTCTTTTTGGTTACGTCACGAAACTTCGCACCAAAGCGAATACATTTCTAAAAAAAATGCTATTGCAGCTTCAGTTATCGTTTTATTGGTCTTGACAGCTATGTTGTTACTATACTATTATTATTTTTCATTTGATGCTTCGTTGCGAGGGTTTTCGCATGTTGTCCTTCATGGGGTTGGGTTTGACAAGTCTCCTTCTTGGGTGTTGACAAGTACGCCTCTTGCAAGTTACGAATCTTGTTTCTTCTAGTATTATTTGCAAACCGGTTGAGCAGACCGGGACAGAAGGAGCCTCTCGTCTAAAAGACGGGAAGACCTAGCATAGGCCAATGAATAAGGAAAAAAAAAAGGGAAAGTTAGAAAAACTGGCTCCTTTTTATACTTTTATGTTTATCTAAACCGTCACACCTTTATCTCCTTTTTGCATTAATTTTCAAAAAAGCCGTCACCGTAGAGTTACAAGTGACGCAAGCTGTAGAGCCATAACGTGAAAGCTACCAAGCGTTGAAAGAGGTTACTTTTTTTTTTTTTTTTGGACTTGGCTCCTTGAAGCCTTTCGATGGACTCTTGATTTTTAATATACAAACAAATTCTAGCGGATCCTAATATATGTTCTGTCGTTGCTTGGCCCTGCAGACAATGACAGTTTACACTAGACTAGTACAAAATTTAATCTTTTAGGAGTTTCCTTTTTTTTTTTTTTTTTCAAAGAAAAGATTAAAAACACTAGTTCGAATATGCAAAGATCGATACAATGAGTTTTAGTCGATTTGTAAAATAGATTATCTTTTTTTTTTTAGAAGGTATTAAAAGAACGCCAAGTTCACACAATATATTTTTTTAAAATTGGTCTATGATTTTCCAAATCATGAAAAAATGATACTTTAAGCATGCTCTATTTGTTTTAAAGCTGGAAGAATACGGAAAATACCTTGAATATAGACTAGAAGCATATTTGTAAACTATGTAGCTGGTTTGACCGTACCTTAAGTATAGAAGGACGCTCTGTACTTTATAGATTCAGTGTTTCTTTTTTTTTATTTATATGTTTTAAGATACAAGTATGTTAAGAATACCTAAAAAATCCAAGAAAACTTTTTAAATGAAAAGCGATAGCTTAACTTGAGAGTAAGGTAAAATAATATTTGTTGATGGTCAAGTTTAAAATAGTTGAAAAAAAAAAAGAGAGACTTAAGCTCAAAAAAGTTCTTAGGATATATATTATACAAATTTCATAGTTAAATACAGAAAATAAATAGAAAAACAAACAGAAAATAAAAGAACTCACGTTTAAACATATGTAACTAAAGGAGGGATTATAACACTGCGATCTTGATTTTTGCTTTGAAGTACTAGTATTAGCAAAAAGGGAGGTGGGAAAAATTTGTGAGCATTGGTCATTAAAGAATGAAAAGAGTCTTGACCAAAAAAAAAAAAAAAAAAAAAAAAGGCAGTAAATGATGTACAAAAACAAGTTTAACGCGCTTTATGTAACCTTGTGTGTATTTGCTTTTCAACATTAAGCCAAAGTTAATCATTTATAATTTTCAGTCTAAATTGAATATATATATATGTAGCTTATATATGAGAAGTTTTAATTGAATTTTGAATATGTTTTTCTTTCTTTTTGATTGCAAGTGTTATAGCCTTTTTTTTTTTTTTTTGAAATCTTCAGATATATATATATATATATATGTATATACATCTACTTAAAATCATATATCTACGTTGTGAAACATCTGATGTCCATGAGAAGCTATTGATTGCGTTCTATATACACTAACCTTTTTTATTTCACGGAACTGGTACACAAATTAAAAACATGTGGGCTCTTTACTTTGCTAAGGAAAAAGATCTACACTGAGTTTGAAGCTTCCTGAAACAGCCTAAAATAGCAAAATTATTTTAAATTGGAAAAAGGAAATTGTAGGATATAAATAGCAAAGTGCACTTTCAACAATTTTTATCTTCATCTTCTTACTTTCTTTTCTTTTTTTGCTAAAAAAAACCATCAACATAAACATGTACATTAGCATCCAAATTTTTGTAGTAGCCCTAATTTGTAGCGTTGCCTCAAGCCCTGTCTTTGATAGACGAAGCCTTCATCCTTCAACTTTAAATAATAGTAGCTCACCTAGCGTAACCAATGGAAACCCTTCTCGATATAATTCAAGCAATATCAGATTGAGTTCTGATAAGTCTTTCTGTTCTTTTCTTCCTGGAACGCCTGGTGCGGATATTGCGACAACTGAGCGTCAAGGCAAACCCTTTTGTACTGATTCCTCGCTGGGTGGATATACCTTTCCAGAAGGGTTTATCAAGTCAGCTCACTACGTAAAAACAGAAAATTATACTCAAGTGACAGGCACTATGAACCCTTCTGTATACAACATGTCTACTAAAGATAATGGTGGGCAGTATGACGATCGAGACCAAAACCAGCATACATGCAACGGCCTCAAGTACTTTGTAAATCTAATTGAGCCTAACGGTGGCACCTTTTGTATTCGATGCTGTGTATCTAGAGCCGATTGTAACATCGGTATCTCTCAAAAAGGATGTAGGAAGATTATACCAGGGGACTACAAATAAACTTCTTTTATTTAATAAACAATACTAGTTGACAAAACCTTACACCAATCTTTTTTTATGACTAGAGTAAAAAGAGTAATAGTTGTATGCTAGAATGCATAGATATATTTTGGCGATGCTTTCTTTAATTACTCAAAAGATGCGTAAACAATAGCTCTCCGAAAGGCATCGCACTATGAATTATTGCAAGGACTGAGACCCGTTCCCGGAACACAAAAATGGGCGGTAACACAAAAAGTGAAGGTTTCTGGGCTGGTCCTTTCCTTACAAACATACTTGAAAAGCAAACCAGCGATTTTAAAACGTATATACAATCGTCAATTTTTATGAACATTGCTTTTTTTTTCTTTTTTTTTTAATTATGTATTTATACTCTCGATGAAATCAACAAACCAATATCTGTCTAGAATATGTGTTCAAAAAAACTCCCGTTATTTATTCCTTCTACCGCCTTTTTTATGGCTTCCAGCCTTAAACTTCTTTGCATTGAAGGATAATCCTTTTTCTTCCTGGTCGGCATCATCATCCTCATTCTCTTCGTTATTTCTTCCACGTTTTGATTTTTTACCGTTTGCTGTTTCTTTCATTTCTATCGCTGCAATACGCTGTGCTTCATCCACTCGCTCTTGTAACATCATAACTTCTTCTTTTTCAGCAGGAAATGCATCCAGCTTTCGTTCTAAATCTTTTTCTATGCGTTGGATCAATTCGACATCGTATTGAGTGACAAAAGTGACTGATTTTCCGGATCTACCGGCTCTTGCTGTACGACCCACACGATGGATATAGTCTTTTGATGATTGAGGTACGTCGTAGTTGATAACAACATCAACAAGAGGAATATCCAAACCACGACTAGCAACATCAGTGGCCACCAAGATGTTACGAGTTCCTGCTTTGAATTTGTTCAAAGCCCCTAAACGTTTTGCTTGAGGCATTTGGCCGTGAAGAGGAATAGCACCGAAGCCCAAGTTTCTCAACATGATCGCAATTCGTTGGGTATCACTACATGTGCGAGTAAATATGATAGTTGAGTTTCCAGCCACTTCGTTCATCAGATAAACCATATAGCAATCTTTGTGTTTTAATGGGAAAAACAGATAGTACTGTAAGAGCGTCTTGACAGTAGAGTATTTGGTGGCAACTTCAACTTTAACAGGCTTCTGCAAACTGGCTCTTTGCAATTTAGCTACTTTGGTGGTCATTGTAGCTGAGAACAAGAAAGTGTTGCGTTCTCTAGGTATCACTTTTAAGATAAGGTCAATCTTGGGTCCAAAATCCAAATCCAGCAAACGATCTGCTTCATCCATTACTAGATACTTTAAGCTCTTTAGGTTGAATCCTTTGGTATTTTCCAAGTGATCTTGCAAACGTCCAGGGGTACATACGATGATGTGAGGGCGTTTAGAAAGAGCAATAGATTGGGTCATCATGTCCATACCACCCACAATCACTGCACATCGAACACCAATAACGGACCCCAAGGCTTCAAACGTCTCTGCAATCTGATAAGCGAGTTCTCTGGAACAAAATAAACGTTAGATACAAACCCTTCTAAATTCACATCTATTCTTACCTTGTAGGAGCCAGAACACAGGCAAAAAAGGCTTGAGGATTCAACCAAAGTCTTTGAATGATAGGAATGGCAAAGGCAGCCGTTTTACCAGAACCAGTCTGAGCCAAACCAATGATGTCGCGACCTTCAATAGCCCAAGGAATAGATTCCTTTTGGATCTCGGAAGGATGCTTAAAGTTCATTTTCTCACAGGCTTCACATAATTCTTTTGAAACACCCTATATATCATGTCAGCGGATCGATCGATCAAAAAAAAAAAAAAAAAAAAAAAAAATCGTTTGTTGATTTACAAGTTCGGCAAAAGTGACTTCCTCTGCTTTCTTTTTAGAAAGAGCCTCAATGTCGACGCTGGATTGGGATTCGGTTTTTGACATGATCGGTTATAAAAAAAAAAAAAAAAGTAGTGGTAAAAAATTTCAAAAGGTGTTTATTTGAAATTGCATTTCCGAATCCGACAAGCCACTACAAACGATTGGTTTGGCATGAACATCAGTATTTGGGAGTTTAGGTGCCTTTGCTAAAAAAAAAAAAAAAAAAAAAACTCTTGTGTGGTAACAAATTCAGTTTTCTATAATAAGCAGACCCATATCACAATCGTTCAATTTTTCAAACAAAAAACTGCATGAAAACCTTACTGACGAACATTGTTTTTGTCGTTTTAGGAAGCGCTTTAATAGGATGTTGGCAAATATTAAGCGCTAAGAAACCCATTTCATATATCCCTTCCAATATACTTTCTCTAAGCTGGCTTCTATAACCAGAATTGTAGTACATCTTGTTTACGGCTCCTTTGTCTTTTATTTTTTTGTATCTTTCAAAAGGAAGCTAAGAAAAGTCAATCGCTAGTAACAAAAGAGAAACAGCTCTGATGTTTAACAGGGATTATACAACTGACTCTAAATAGCATTGTTGATATGCGTACTTTAACTAAGGCTGATCGTTTTGATGGCTGGGATGGATTGAGAGACAAACGTAACACGGCTCTCCTACCTAAAAATTGGACTGTTATGCGAAAATACTAACAGTGACGTCACCGGTACTGACACACAGTCCCTCTTAAAGTTCAAACCCTCTTACCAATTAGCCTGTTTAACAAAAAAATTTATTGGTATACTTCATTTTCGATTACAAAACATTACCGTGCTAAAAACCGTCTATAATAGGACATACACTTGAATAAGCCTTATGTTACATGGTATATCTAGGTCAAAATGATAAAAAGAATTGGGTTTGTATCTTTTGTTTCGTAATCTCAAAGAACTGGCTCTATTAGAATGACAAACATTTTTGTGAAAATGCCAGCCTTCATAGGTTTGGCCGGTTCACCCGGGCTTTGTTCAAAAATGGCACTTCGCTATTACAATAAAGCCAGGCCGTCCAAACTCGGGTTTTGATTCGCCCGAGTAATCTCAAAAAGACTAAATTTAATCCGAAAATAGCTGTCATACAGAAAACCTAATTTCTCTTTCAACTTTTTTTTCTCTTTTATAAGCACAATAGCCAAGAAAATACACAATTCAGGTATATTCTTGTAATTCTTTTTTTTTTTTTTTATCTTTTTACTGACAAAAGAAAAAGCCCGTGTGATTTTACGGTTGAATTTTTCTCGTTCTTTTTGTTGTAATTCGGGTGCTTGGACTGTTTATAGCGCCTGTCATTTAGTCTTGGTTTAATAGCATTTTAGGATTTCCTAAATACAGAGAGGGTAGCCAAAAAAAAAACATTTAAGGCACACACACCTCAGATCGACGTCATCGATAACCAGAATAAAAAGGTTAAATGCAAAGCATCTTTTTTTACTCTTTTGTTCAGCTAACGAAACCCAAATCAAATATGTCTACATCAACTTTGGAAAACTCAACAAAACAAACACCAACCACAAGATTCAGCTTGGATTCTAACAGGCCAATGAACTATAACGAGGAAAAAAGTGCCGACACGTCCTATCCTCGGCACCCTAGCCGTGCTTCTTCATTATCTTCACTTGACAAGCTCAAGTTCAGAAGCAATAAAAGAAGTTCCAAGCTGAAAAATAACAGTGAAAAAAAACGAAAAGATACCCTCACTAAAGAAAATACTGAAAACAGCAGTTTGTCAAAAGATGCGGAAAATCATGAAGCATCGCCCTCAACCAATGAAATTGAGCGTATCTCAAGTGAACAGCCTGGAAGTTTAGCAGCCGTTTGTCAGTACGGACTGGCCAATGAAAAACAGAATAATCTTTTTCACGCGCTTTTCAAGAGTGTTCCACAAACGGATATGCTTATAGAAGGTTTTGGTTAAACACCTGGAATCACAGAGACCCTAACCCATCTTTTGCTAGTATACAAATGTGCTCTTCATAAGGATATTCTACTGCAAGGTCATGTCTATATTTCTGAGCATCACGTATGCTTCAAATCAAATATCTTTGGCTGGGTTACTAATGTAATAAACACAAAGGCTTTTACCTCACTTTTACTAAAACAGAAAACCTGCAGCTGGTCATAAACTTCGATGAGATAACAGCCGTCGAAAAAAGAATGACTGCAAAAGTTATTCCTAATGGAATTATGATCAATACCCCCACTTCTAAGGTATACAGGAAACCATATATCACCTGTACTGATAAAGAACAACAGCACATTTTTGCGTCGTTTCTCTCTCGTGATCAAGCCTACGAGAAGATTGTTAACATATGGAAAATTCATAAAAGAATGTCTTCTCTTGTGCTATCGTCCTCAATACTGTCTTCAGAAGATATTTCTTCGGCCGAAAACTCTTTTGATGACAGTAAAGAGTTAATCAGCCTTAGCGACCATTCAAGCCTACACTCCCATGATTCTGCTATTGCTCCTAGTACGCCGCCTCTTTTGTTGACAGACGAAAACATGTTGAAAGAAGATACCCCACCTCAACCTCTAGTTATGCCTCAAGAAAATAAATCAACAGCTACCACGCTATTGAAAATTAAAGATATTCCTCTCGTATTTAACAACAGGCCACGATCCGTCTCGGACTCTTACGCCATCAGGGCCAGATACCCTCCTGTTGCTAGTTCATCCAATCAGAATAAGACTTCAGAGAAACCTTATACGAACTTGACAAACAAAATACAAATAGGGAAAATAGTAAAGTGTCCCTGTATGAAACACAGTGAACAACACAGCTACATAGCCCTTGATAGAATTTACCCTGGTACTGTCGAAACAATGGACAAGCTATTTTACCAAACTCGCTTTATCAAAAACTTTTTGGAGTGTTGTGAAAACTTTGAAGGTTATTATTATCAGATACCGAAGTTTTTTTTTTTTTTTTTTTTTTTTGCTTAAGATAATAAGATGTTCATCTAATATATTTCTAAAAACAGATGTACAATTGGAAAAATGGAAAAACAACTCCAGAGACATTAATGGGAAAAGAAAGATAAAAGTTTCTGAAAGTCGCAAGTGCTTAATATATACATATCTATTAGATCCACTCATTTGTTCTCTATTTAGGCAAAAAAATAATTACTACACTATTTCATGAAAAACGAGAACACTGCAATCTGCCTTACTATTCATGTGTTGCTTCTAGCAAATCAATGCCAGATATGCCTATGGGGGCCATATACTATATTCAATCTCGTACTTGTATAACCCGTGTGAGTAGGCAACGGGTGAGAGTTCTCGTTACATTTGACGTGAAGTTTAAAAAAAGCGGACTGGTTAGCTGTAAGTCTTGTGCAATAGAAAGCATGTCATTAACAATGTATAGCCGTCATTGAAAACAATGCTGTCGATGATCAATTCAGACAATATAGTCACTTAGCTTCAGTATTAGATACCCCTAGGTTGGCCAGGGAACTGATAAAGGATGAAGAATTATTGTTGGCATTACGACTAAAGCCAAAGCATTATCTAAAAACAGCCTCAGATTGGATGAAATTTCAAACGCATCCTATACTTCAGACCTTAACCTTTATTGCTTTGTTTTTAGTTGTTGCATCGCAGGTGATACTGGCCGTACGCGTTGCCTCTGTTAATAGTAGTTTTCTTATAATTCAAAATGAATTGAAACAACAAAAGGTTTACGAAGATACAATGTTAACAGGACCTTCTGATGCACAACTTGAACTCAATATGGCTTACAACAAATTGGAAGAATTAAAAGAAAAAGTCAAACAATATGACCAACATTTCATATCTTTAAAAGCCTCTACCCAATAGCATACATATTATTCCCTCTTAAAAGAAAGAGCATGAACACACATATCTATCTATCTATTTATCTATATGTATATATATACATAATCATCCTTTACAATTTTCCTGAAAAATATTTTAATAAATCAATATATTTGATCTTGTTTGCTTTATTGAGATGCAGGTATCATATTTATAAGGAAAAAAAAAAAAGAGGACAGAATAAATGAGCAGGTCATCAGGGACCAATTTCAAGTTAAACCATGAAGGATATCTAAAGCCTTATTCGAGCGGCGTGCACGTAGTGTAGATTTGTCAAGCTCCGATACTACGTCATTGTCATTGTTGTCACTATCGTCAGAAGAGCCGTAAGTAGAATCAACATCCTCTCTTTGCTTAGAAGTGTATGCCCCTAGTCTAGTGAGCCTTTCAACAATTTCATTATTTGTTCGCAAGCCGTCAAAAGAATGACGACCAATCATTCTACGTAATTGGAGGCAGGAGTTGCGCACTTGTTTTGTTAGCCTTTCTTCCCAAGCATCTGTGTCCTCAACCGCACTGGGTACCAGACGCCATGCGGCTATCCATGCTTCGAGGCCTGTGACAGCAGTAACAAACTCTGCTAGTGAAAGTACAGAACTTTCGAGATCAGTGCACTGATAGTAGTCGGTGGCTTTGTATTCATCGATAGGATTGGAAAGACTTCGGATATTCACCTTGAGCTTTTCAGCCATACACAGCTCTTCCACGCCTTGTTTTAGGTATTTTACATCGCCCTTTTTAAGCAAAGCAGAGCCGATTAGTATGTGCACCATAGCTGTTTTTGTCAAGCGATCTATTTGATGTAGTCGCTCCTTGTGTTCTACTGTGCTTGTATTTCCATCCATGATTTCGCGAGACACGAGAGACTGCGGAATTTTTTTCAAGACGGTGTTGATCAGAGTATTACTGGTGTTCATATCACTTTTCCATAAAGCCTCAATGACTGCACCAATGGCTGATAGCCAGTGAGCTAAGGAGTGATAATCATTGACTTTCTCTTGACCTTCTTGTGGGGTAGTAATGTCCAAGATCTGAGCAAAAACAGTCTCACTGAAATCGGATTCTTCTCCTTTAGATAGTTCAGATAAGGGTTCGTCAGTGATTGAAATAATCAAGCGACCAAATTGTGTTTGTAGATTATCTAGTAAATGAAGTGTGGATAGAATGCCAACAGGTACAAGTACAGGTGCGTTCATAGATAAAGATAGACCAGGCAAATCATCAAAGGATTGGACTTGATGGTTCATAACCTCCAACGTTTCGTACCAAGCGCGGGATTTAACCATCACTTCCATACGGTCTTCTCCGTCATCCTCGTGGCAGTCAAACGTGAGGGCGCTCATCAAAGGGTCATCTTCTAGCCCAGATTCGTACATAGTAAGGCCCCAGAAATACTTGGCTAACGACTCGGCAATGCCATGATGAGGAACAATAAGTGACATTTGTAAAGCAGCAGTAGCAAAGACCCGCGAGCGAGATTGCTCAACGTATTCGTTTTCGTCATCTTCCATGGCTTCTATCAAATTGATGGTACGTAAGCAAGTATAGAGCATTGAAACACGAGTGACTTCAGGGTTGCCTCCAAGACATTCGACTTCGTTTAGCTTGATCCATTTACAAGCTTGAACCCATTCTTCCTGAGGGGCCAGGTCTTCATAAAAAATTTCGTAACCGAGCCAGTGGCGAAATCCAAATCGTGCAAACTCTTTTAGGAGAGCCAGATAAAATAAGAGTGAAGAGCTTTTTTGAGGGAGAGCTTTACTTGCCGAATTTTTTTCTAGAGATTTTGATAGCATATTATATATCTGCATGCATTTTTGGTCTCCAGGAGTTATTGAAGTAACATGAGTACCAAAGTTTCCAGTTAATGACGGTTTGCTTTTGGATTTCTTGGAGTTCTTTACTCTGACGCTTTTTAGTATTTTGGATTTAAAAAGAGGTATAATGATTTGGAAAAAGCAAATGACAAAGAGAGTGGTACGAACCATAGACCTTTTTTTCAAAAAAAAAAAAAAAAAAAAAGGGAAAGTTAGCTACGTACACAAATCATTCATGCCTACCATCCATCACGGGCTGAAAAAAGGGATGAAATAAACGACTGGCTTGTGCTGTTGTTGTTTGAGTAAATTTCGTCTGCTGTACGGGAAATATGATGATGGCTTTCAAATTGTTCTTGTGTTGTGGGGCCAGTGAAAAGAGGCGAGGATGAAAAGAAGCTGATGGCCATAAACGCTGCCATAAACATACGATTGCTTACAGAGGGAGTAGCTGGTATAAGCGTCACAGGCTCGTTTTTTATGGTTGGATCTTTGGAAGATCGTGTTCTTTTTCTTCCAGGTGTATTTTTACGTTGTTGCTGTATTTTCTTTTGCAACTCACGCTCATATAGATAACGTTCGTGTAAAAGCTGCTCACGCTGGGATTTTTGCTCAAGATAACGACTTAAAATCTTTGGACCTCCGGGAAGTTGCTCAACAATTTTCTGAAGAATTTCATTTTCGTTTTGAAGGGATTCATCTTTACGTCTCAGGTGCATTATATATTCTGTAGATTTGCGTAGTATAGTAGCCTTGTTGAGCTTGGTAGCAATAGCTATACCATCCAAGTACTCTTCGCTATCTTCATCTTCGTCGTCGTCTTCTTCGGCCTGTCCACTTTTTCGATTGCGTTTCATGCCTGCTTTTATGTCTTTTACTTTGGCGTGTGAAAGTGCAGGTACAGCGTTTTTGAGCTCTTTAATTCGCTCATTTATGTTGTTTCTATATCGTCTTTCAATGACATTATGTGCTCTTTTCTTTTGAGGAGGGATTGTTGGAGGTATTTTTATGTTTTTAGGATGGTGCGAATTTTCTTTTTTAAAAACTGTAAGAATACAGCGATTTGGGCTCAGCTTCTTTTTTTTTTTTTTTTTCGGCAAATACCTTTATGATCAATAACTTCTTGGTCAGGAATAAAAGGGAAATCGAAGGAAAAGAGATTACTTTTTGGAGATTCTTCGGGGGAACCTAACGATGTGCTTTTGACAGTAGTATTTACTGTAGTTGCAATCGATGAAGGCTTATTAGGTGATCCATGTTGACAAGGAGAGTGACTTAGTTCTAATATGGAAGAAGGACTTCCAAATGGTGAAATGGCCGGGTCACTGTTAGGAGATACAAAAGAGATATCAGCCAGATTGCTATTTGCTCCCAATCCCAGTTCTGAAGGCCAATTTATATTATTGTTCTGTCGCGGGTAGAGCTTCATATTGTTATTGTTGTTTTGAGAATTTAGCATGCTGTTTAACTGTAAATCGCTGGTGCTGTCAATGTTCACATATGGAGCATGAGTAGATAGAGTCTGACGTTGAGTATCTGACGCCTTTGACCTTTCGTTAAATACGTTTTCGTAAGCAAGCTGAGGTAAGTAATTTTCAAACTCTTTCCATGCATCTATTTCTTGTTGCATAGTCAATTGAGCCTGCTGTTGCAACTCGTTGTCAAATTGGGATAAGCATATGAAAGACGGATCATCGCTAGATGGATCGTTATTGGATTGCAATTTGCTCATCGATTAAAGTAAACCAAAAGAAAGATTAAAGAAAAAAAGACGCTTTTTAGCTCTAGTACGATGAATATTCATCTTTTCCTTTGAAATTTCTGGCGTGATTCTTTATTTTTTTTCTTTTTGGAAATCAGTTGACGCACTATTTATATTTTGATTGGTCGAGGTACAGCGGATAATCCGCCCTGGGATGTTTCACACTCCAGCGAGCAGTGATGTAGCCCGTTAACCACAGAAGAGGTATAGACATTCAAACCCTTCATTTTAAAGTAGTAGAATTCAACTTGGTTAAAGTTTTTTTTTTTTTCAAATAATTTTTTTATGGTTTAGATAGTGTTAAAAAGCGTTCCATTTAGCAGTTGGTCTTGAGCCAAGAGAGCCAAGTTTTTTTTTTTTTTTTTTTTTTTTTTTTTAAAAAAAAAGGCCTACCAAAGATGTCTTTAATGAACAATACCTTCTTATTAACCAACAGCTATCTAGATTAAGAAATCTAAAAGTTTTCTTACAAACCTAGTACCTTCAACAAAATCAAGTCTTATTTGTTTGATGAAAAATCTTATTCTTTTCAAAGTTTTTTTTTCTTGATATGCTTGTTACAAACTCATAGAGTTCATTATATGGAAAGCGTCTACTCAAGACAGTTTCAGTCCTTGTTGGAAAGACAATAGGGTACTCAAGTCCACTATTAATTGCTGTAATACTTAGTCAGCGATAAAGAAAGGATGCGATACAGCAGAATGAACGGTATGTAAATCCAAAAACAAAAATAGCAAGATAATACTCAAAAAGCTGCTTTCGTAAGGGACGTGCAGTCGTTAGTTCAAATACGATCAATATGCACTCATAATTCAAAGGCCTTTCTCTCATAGGAAAAACCAAAAGTCTGTGTTTTGTTTTAAACAATAAATGGCTCTATTAAATGATTTCTATTGTGCTATGTAAAAGTAAAATGAGAGCTTCGATACATCTTTTTGTTTTGGAGAGGAAGGGTAAAAACAAATAAAATAGAGCTGTCTGTTAAGTTCGTTGTTGTATCAACGCTAAATGTTAAGTAATTCATGTCTTTTATATTCTATAAAGTAATTAATTTAAACACTCCCAATAAAAGATGAAAGGCCATGTCAGACTATTTCAAAACACTTTTTTTAGAAAGGGGAGATTATTATTTTCCTTGACCAAATGTAATAGACAAAAGCACTCGAATTTATTTCAAACTAGCTGTTTTTTTCATCGCAGTGTAAATAAAAGACGATTTTTTGAAGATCGAATCGAACAAGCTCTGCGAAAAAGCTACTACAGAAGATAGTAGGACTACCGAAAAATGAGACACTCAAACTTTAGCAAACATCGTCTGCCTGAAGCCAGCTACTCGGAAATAAAAGTCCAAGCATTTTCAGAGGCCGACCTGCTTATGCTTTGTTTCTAGATTGGTGAAACTGTATTGTTCTAACGTTACGTCATAAAAATAAAAACGAGTTTCTTTAATGCCTGTACACCAAATGCAGTTGTTTCAGACCATATGAATCGAACTTAAGCTGTATGACACAGTTATACGTTCATAGCAATGTATTTTGTCTTTTATCGTGAAAAAAAATACGAGGGGTGAGATTGGCATTGTTTGATTGCTTATCAAGTAACAACGGATGAGGTATACAGATATTTCTAAAGCAAATTGAAGATAGTAGAATAGGCAGCATTAACACTGTTTAAAATCGAGCCTGGACTACTTGTTCTATTATGCTACATCTAGGGTGTTTTTATGACTTGAACTTGATAAACGATCAATAGGTTTTTGTTGAGAAGTGTACTCGAAAAAAAAAGAATTTCAAGACTGAAGACTCGGTTTGATTGGTTGTCCATTTCCCTTTTTTTAATTGGCTACGGCTTTGCCTATTACGACAAAATAGCCACCAAGTCCAAGTAGTAACACAGCCGACACGGGTGCGCATTGAAAGACACCAGACTTGGAGCCAAGACAGAAAAAGAGGAAATTAGATAGATATCCCATCCATCCATCCATCTATCATCCTATATGTCTGAATTCAACAAACCTTTTGGTAATAGAGAACAGCCCTTAAAATGATGTTCACTACTTATATATGCTAAAAAAAAGTACAACATAGACCCCTTCGCTGATGTCGAAGAAGATAACCAAGGAAGTGCCACCACTGCTAATTACCTTCGTGAGTTTTCAATCACACAATTAAAAAAAAAAATGCAATGGAATGAACACAAAAGCTAATCAACAAACAAAAATTGAACTTGACTGTAACGATCAGATCTTCGCATTCAACAACGTAACGGCAGAAAGACCTTGACAACTCTTCAAGGTTTACCAAAAGAAATTGATAGCAAGCGTTTATTAAAAGAAGTAAAGAAAGCATTTGCTTGTAACGGTACTGTTGTTGTCGATGAAGAACACGGTGAAGTCATTCAAATGCAAGGCGACCAACGCTTGAAGATGGCTGAATTCTTAGTTAGCGAAGGCATTGCAAAGAAATCCAGCATCAAGATTCACGGTTTTTAAAAAGCATCTGTTTACAGCTTTTTACGTTCTATTCTTTTTTTTTTTTTTCGTAATAAACTAATTGTATGTGCATCTGCTTTAGTCGAAACACTCTATTTTGTGTTACATATATGCATAAAACAATGGCTTTTGGACAGACTCAACAAGACAACAAGTTTTAGTACTCTGATGATATAGCAACCAACAAAGATATAGACATCTCTTACTGACAGTTTGAGCTCTACTATATAAAGTACCCAATAACTTTATAACCTGAGACAGGTGTCAGGGTATATCAATTTTGCTTCTGTCTAGCCATTTTGTGTTTTTGCAACTACAGTAGGTCTACCGATCTATTGTGGTAGTGCAATCGCGTTACTTGAATGACATACTTGATATCACACACTTCTAGAACAAACAGATGACACGTTCTTTTGGAACACAAAAGCTTGAAAGAAGATGTTAAATGGGATCTGATCGTTTCGTGGCCCTGACTTGACTAAAGATCGAAAGTTACCAAATTAAAACTTTGTGTTTTGTTTACTTTTTATTTTCCATTTGCTAACACGAACCAAAAAGATGCCCAAAAGAGGAGTAAGGCCTTTAAGAGTATGTTGTGATAGACACGTAATTTAGTCGTTTCTCGATTGATGACTCGTTACCCAACAGTCAAAAGCAAAAGGGGTTGAAGAAATCTCCTTATACAGCAAAAACATTTTTTGAATGTATATAGCAAAACACAGTGTAAGCCAATTAGGACAAATCAAATAGGGTTAATTAACATCCAAGTAAAAATTTATCAGTACATGTAGTACATGAATACGCCTCATCACATTTTGTTATTTTTCTTAAGTCATAAAGAATAGAATAACAGAGCTACCCTTTTTTTTTTTGTAAAATGTTTTTAGTAAAATACCCAAAAAAAAAAAAAAAATTGATAGGTTTGGGGTCCCTTTTTTTCTTTTCTTTTTGCACTGGTTAACGTGTTGACGCCTCCCTAATGAGTAATATCCCTGTTCCAAATATGGGGATTCATCGTATGTTTATTTTTGTTTTTTTTGTTTTCATGTAACTTTATGCAGGCTTTAGCCTCATTTCATTTACCCGAAAAGCTATTTCCAGTGTTGAGTAGCGCTTCCCCTTTTTCACGATCAGCTAGCCTGTGAGCGATCGACTCTACATTTTATATCCTCTAAGTTTCACCAAAGCTTGAGAGTAAAGTCAAGCGGAATTAGCCTTCCGTGTGCTTGATCGCTTGAGGTTAGTAAGAAAAACAGATAGTGTGAAAAAAAGAGTAAAAAAAGGGCACTTATTTGATCGTTACCATTTTTAGAACTTTTGTTTCTATGGTTACAGAAAACATAGATTGGTTTAAAGTTATAAGCACTGTTTAAAAAAAAAAGTGCGCGCTTCTTAATGACAACAATAACATCCACCCTAGCAGTGGATTGCGCGGGCGCGCGCGCAAACTTTGTACAGATGCGTATGTATGTATGTATGTTTAAAGGGCAACACAAATTTGAATTGACAAAGAATTGTAAAAAAGATTGAAGTTTATTAAAAAGAAGGAGTTAGAGCGATTATTTTTCTCTGTTTTTTTTTTTTGGGAGGTAAAACAAATGTAATGTTTTTTGAACAGGAAAAAACACGTGAAAACAGACAGTCAAATAAAAATTTTGATAGTGAATAGTGAGTAAAAGGCTTTCTGACAAATATAGAAAAGAGGGTTTTGAAGAGACACTCAAAATAAGGAGAGAAAACGAAACTTTAAGTGCTAAAAAAAGGGAATTATTTCTTGCGTGCTAATTTTACCCTAAGAATAGCTTGTGGAGCTTCACTGTAAGGGAAACTCGATCCGAAGTAATAAATTAAGGGTAAAAAGACAGTATGTCCTTCTCCTTTCAAGTTAATTGAAGCTTAAACAGGCTGGACTCTCGGTTATGGCTAGTAAATGATCAAATTAAAACAAGCTGTAACTGTCTTTTAGGGTTAAATTAAAAATGAATAGTGATGAATACAGTGAATCATAAACGTCTCTAAGTTAGGGGAGTAAAGCGTTGCTTTTTCCTTGGTTCAAACGCCACTGGGTAGATGATTTCATAGGACTGTAACTGGAACTTTAAAAAAGGATTCGGGGACCCTAGCCCCGAGATAGTCTCTAATTACTATTGCTTGCTTAGGCAAAAAGCCTCAAAAGAATTCACTATAAAGCAATAAAGAAAGCGGGTAAACTTTCAAGTTCAACGCTCTACAGACTGAAGACTTGTCATGAAAACATTGTTTGTTGTTGTTTATTGTCTATAAGAAAAAAGTTCCTGGTTTTTGTTGAGAATGAATAAGCAAAAAAAAAAAAAAAAACAGGCACTGTATGTGTGTGTGTATGTGTGTGTGTGTGTGTGTGTGTGTGTGTGTGTGTGTATGTGTGTATGTGTATATATGTATATATATATATATATGTGTGTGTGTAGGTATGTGTTTACTGGTTATCCTCTTGAGCATAATATAATCTTCTTTCTTCTATTTGGTCCTCAATACTTTGTAAATCGGGAACGTTCAAATAGCCTTTGTGGTAAGTTAAGACTTCTTCTAGCGACAAGTGGGGAATCAAGTTTCTTCTAGGAGCAACCTTGAGACAATGCTCTGCATCCATTTTCAAATCTAGAATACTATCGTAGTGAGCTCCGGAGCTAAATCCGATGCGTAGAGAGTATTCTTTTTCAGGGGCGCTGTGTCTGTTTCTTTCATAGAGTTCAAAGGTAATCTGCGTCAAAACTGCATAGGTTTGGCCCCTCAGTTGTAAGTCAACTGTTTATGTATCTTTCTTTTTCACTTACAGTCCAGCTCGGGCAAAGTGTTCTTGGGTACTTTTGTAGGTACTCCAGAAAGGTAAACAAGGTTCAAAAGGGTGTGAACATGAGATTCTTTGTATTGGGTGAGTAAACATTGCAAAAGTCTTTTGTTTACCTTTTGTAAAGTACAAGCGAGTCCTTGCTACGTCTGAAAACTGCATTTCTTCCAAGTCATTAAGAATGTTTTTCAACAGAGGAAAGCTAATAAGCATGCCGATGTTCTTCTTCTCGTTGTCTGAAACGCCAAACTCTTGTGGGGCAATGAAATCAAACATAACCTTAACTTTTTTGTACAGATTGTTTAAAAGGTCGTCTCCTTGGTTAAAAAAGGTGCTTTCCAAGAAGGGTCTGTTATGTAATGCGTCGTATTTAAGAGAGTCATAAAGTGCTGGTATAGACGAAGGGTCTGGGTAAATTGGTTGGTTTTCCCCATCCTGGCTTACAAAGTTGCAAAACATTCTTTCCCATCTCTCTTTGAATAGGTTAGGGGAATCAAAACAACACCAACGTCTCTGAATAGCTTCTGTATCCTGTTTGTCCCAGTTCTCTTTCATCAGTCGTTGCATGGACGTCATAATGGTGGCAATTTCTTGTAAATATATGCTGGGCTGAGGAAAGCTAGCATCCCACCCCATCTTGGCCAACATCCATCCAGGGATACTGTTTTCTGGATCCAACAACTCTTTCAAGTTTTTTTTAACTGTGTCCGATGGTTCTTTGGCTGCATTACTGTCATCCAACAAATACTTGCTTTCGGCAATAATCCCTTCCAGTGTTTCTGGATCGCCCAAGAACCAACGAGCGAATACTTGTGCTATCATAAACAATCAGAACATCAAAATTCAATAGTCCTTTCCCTTCTTACTCCCTTACCTGTGTCTCTCACACGTCTTTCGGAGCTACTAAAAATCTTGACGTCTTCTAGTACCTGTCTATTCAAAATGTTCATATCCTTCCTCAAATTCTCAGCCAAATCACGCGATTGGTGACGTCCAGCATGGGTAAACTAGACACAGTCAATCTCTAATAGCAACCAACCTACTTTACTTATATATCTACCTCGCCTCCCCATTTAATAACAATCTGGACCTTTACCAAATGTGAGGTGCTTTTATCGAATTTGGGCTTCAATTGTATTTTTGTGCCTGGAAGCTCTTGTTTTTTTTCCAATGCCTCTTTGAAGAATGTGAGTTTTTGAAGTTGTTGTGGCTCCTCTGTAGTTTCAATGCAAGTCTGGATAGCTTTGAGAACTGAGAGCAGCTGGTGTTGTTGTCGAAAGACGACCTCACGCTTGGAGCCTTCGAGGAGATCGATAAATGGTTGTGCGGTGGTGGACATCTTGATCTTCTCTTTTGGTGTACGGTCTCCATGACGAAAGACGGCAACAAAACCTTTAAGTCGCCAGGCATTTTCTGGCAAGATTTCAGGAGGTATCTTATCTGCCAAACATAAAGGTCGTTGCTGAACCGAACGATAAAACAACTCTTTCAATATTTTTGCACATTGATCAAAATAAAAGTCGTTTCCTTTCACAAAACTCCAACCGTTGACGTCAATCACATAAGACTTTCCCTGTACGCGTAATATATCTAGCCCACATACATTTTGGCCAAATGCCTTGGCTACCTTTCGAGCAATACCTTCCTCTTCCTGTGTCAATTTCACACGATAGCGAATTTCTTTTCCGTCTGTATTACGCTTCACATGGCCATCGACCGTCGGCGATCTATTATTACAAAAAAAAAAAAAGGGGATTGTTTGTGATGTTTCAAGTATGCACATTCTATTTACTTTCTTGTCTCTGCATAAACAAATTGAGGACCTACAGTGTAAAGTTTGATATCCTCACAGTTCTCAGTCTCCATTAATTTCTCGTAAACCCAAGATCCTGTTTCCTGTGGAAAACTTAGGGTATGGTCCATCTCACTTGACTTGTTACCAATCTGGGTAAAAAAAATAGAATAAGGGTAAGAATGAATAGGGTTCGGATTCAATCCTAACAAAAAAAAAAAAAAAAAAAAAAGGCATACCTTTCGGAATAATCTTCTCCCACCACCTCCTCTCTTTTCAGAATAATAAATATTGATGTTATGATCTTCTCCGTCTACAGGTTTTTCAATAAAAGTCTTTTCCAAGCTCTCATTCCCCACACTGATCGAATGTGCCTCTATCGTAAAAGATTCGGTAGGTGTAGCGTATCTCGCCAGCACACGATCCATATCCATGCCAGTGTGTTTTTTAAAAGCAGCTGCTGCTTCAGGGTTCACCCGTGCACCACTGTCTCTGGAGATGACCAAGCGTGGAGGTGTAGGCACACCCATGGCATCCAGAATAGACAGGACGACTCTCCGGTCCCATAGTAAGGTCTGCATTTGCACGTCGTTTACACAGTAAGGCTTTCTAAGCTGGGTATAAGCAATCGCTTTCTCCAACGGAAATCCATCAGAAAAAAAACAGATTAAAAAATCACAGCCAGGCCAATTCTCCACCTCTTCATATTAACCAAAAGCGTCAGGTTTACCACAGTTATTCTGTTACGATTTATTTATTTACCTTCATCCAAAATCGTTTTGTCTCCAAACATAACAATCTCAAAATCACCCAGCGTTAATAACCGGTTTAAAATATGGCTCATTGGCTTTGATCTAGCCTTTCTATCCATAGCACACACACCCACAATATCTATCACAAGCTACATCAATACAAGTCCTTGTTCATCTTTGTTCTTTTAGTTACATTTTCCTCTTTTCTCAGGCACTGGGCTCTCTAATGATGTCGTAGGCATTTTTTTTTACAAGAAAATAAATAATAATAAAAAGGAAAAATAACAAAATAGATTGAAATTTGACACCTTAAAAAAAAAAACTGGCTTGTGCGACGACACGTGTGTGTGTCTATGAGGGACATTCTTTTTCTTTTCTCTCTATCCAAGGCATTTTAAAGAGTACTTTGCATTATTGACCTGTACTGCTTAGAGAACAACATCAATGAAAAGATATGTCTGTTATTTTGGTGACTTTTTTCTGTTTAGTGTTTGTTTATATTCTCCTGATTAAAAGTAACGATGATGTATTCCACGTTTAAATTTAGAACGTATCACTTATTATTGACGACTGAATGTCATACAAGGTCCTCTCTCTTTATTTTGCTTATTTAAGCTATTCATTTACACCTTATTTCTTTTTTAGAAGCCCTCTCTTTTGAGCGATAACATATTTGACTCTTTATTGTGAGGAATCACAAATTGTCTGATTAATTTGATAATAAACGACTGCATAAAAATTGCGCCCTAAACCCAACTATTTCTCTATCTCTCTCTCTTTCTGTTTTACTCCGCCTTTTTTTTTTAGTATTCGCGATTTCTAGAGTGGTCTAATGTTGGAATCGCTTGTAGCCAACATTCTTAATCGTTTTTTAAAAAACTATGTTTCCAACTTAAACTACGACCAACTTAAAATTGGTATCTGGAAAGGTAATAATATGGGGGTCCTTTTAATTTTCATGTACCTTATTTATATTAGCTTATTACAATAACTAAACACTATGTCATAGGCGAGGTGAATCTGAACGATCTAAAATTACGTAGAGATGCACTCGATAAGCTCAATCTTCCCATTAATGTCTCAGAAGGTTGTTATTGCTCCTCCTATTTTGTTTTAAAGTAACGAAAGCTGAACTGTTTCATATAGGCTATCTGGGCCAGCTCACACTAGTGATTCCTTGGTCCAATTTAAGAAGTGAGCCTGTCAAAGTCATAGTGGACCATGTTTATCTATTGGCCGAGCCAAAGAGTGAAGCCAACGTAAGATGCAACTTTCTTCTTTAGAAAAAGAAGATGGATGTTCCCTTTGGAGTTTCTTACTATTCTTATTGTTAGCTTTCGGTAGAAGAAGAAGAAGAAAGGTTGCTCAATGTGAAGCGACGACGATTGGCCACAGCCGAGATTTTGGACGCACCACCCACAGAACAAAAGAACCAAGACACTTCAAGTGATGGGTTTTTGAATCAATTGACCACCAAAGTCATTGATAACTTTCAATTCACCATCAAAAATATTCATATTCGATACGAAGACAAAATATCGGATCCTGGACATCCTTTTGCTGTTGGTGTGACCCTGAAAGAACTCAGCGGTCTGTCTACCGACAGCGACTGGCAGCCAAAATTTATCAACGATTCAGCCAATTCAATTAATAAGGTTCATATCCGTATGCTACTACTTGTACTTATCTTCTGTATGTACTTTTAGCTTGTTACACTTCAATCACTATCAGTCTATTGGAATACAGATACAAAGTCTCTAGCTGGTATGCATCATGAAGAGGCATCGGAGGTTTTTACAGAAATGGTACTCAAAAAAAAAAAGAAAGAAAACCAATGCTTACGCATCCATTAGATTCCTACTTCGACACGTCCACATGCATATCAGCAGTATCTACTCAAACCGGTTTCAGGTACGGGTAAAGTCAAGTTAAACAAAAGATTTGGCGGAGATGTTCCAAAGACGGATGTTGCCCTTTTGTTTGATGAAATCGCTTTTGGATTAGACGATCATCAGTACAGAGACTGTATACTCATGTTGGACCTATTTCATGCCAATCTCAAAAAGCAAAAGTACCTCAAGTTTCATCCCCAGAAATCTAAAACAGTTAAAACACATCCCAAAGAATTTTTTCAGTTTGCGGCACAGGCAGTTTTATCTGAAATTCATGAAAGAAACTACAAATGGAGCTGGGATCATTTCAAAACACGTCGAGATCAAAGAATACAGTATATTGAATGCTACGTAGCATTTAAGCTCAATAAATCTACAGCTGAGCAAAACAGTATCTTGGAAGATTTGGAACGGATCTTGTCTTTTGAGGATATTCGACTCTACAGAAGTATGGCGAAAGGGAAAATACGCACAAAACAATTAAAAATAGGTACTGAGATATCTACTCAAATAGTTACTGATTCTTGTTTTATAGACCTTCAAAATAAAAAAAAAAAGGAAGAAAACGCTAATAAAAGCTGGTGGGGATGGATTACAGGCTCGTCAAAGACAACCTCAGACAACGAGACTGAAGAAAGTGACGAACCTGATGGAGATATTCAAATTACCGAAGAACAGCGACAAGAGCTATACCACGCTATTGAGTATGAAGAAGATAAATCAAATATCGCATCATCTATGGATATCCCAAGAGATGTACGTTCGCCACTTTTGAACCCCAAAAAAAAAAAAGCTAAATTCTATCTTTCATAGACGGTCAAATTTTACCTAAAAACCAAACTTAACCGCGGTTCATTTACTTTGAAGAAAAACGTAAAGAAAAAGACAGAGCAAGACTTGCTTTCGCTTGTTTTCAATGCTGTCTCTTTAGACACAACTCAGTACCTTGAATCCATCAAAATCGGGGCTGCTTTGGGTGACCTTCAACTGTTTGATGGCAGTGTTCAAAATACCATCTATCGTCAACTTATTGGCGTTAAAACAAAGAACGACAGAGGGTATAATAGACATCTTTTCTTTGTAAAAAAAAAAAAAAGAAAAGAAAAGAAAAAGAAAGGCCAAAAAAAAACTTTGACTAAAAATTACTGGATAGTACCTCTTTATTAGATTCAAGTTATAACCTAAACGATCTTGAGCGAAGAAAGTCATCAATTACCACGCGCCATGGACCTTCTATAAGTGAAACAGACCCATTTTTTAATGTTGTGTTTGAACACAAACCTCTACAAAGTTCGGCTGATAATGCTCTTTCTCTAAAAATGAGACATTTAGAAATCATATACAACCCAGAGCTAATTGTGGGCATCATGGATTTCTTTCGACCACCGAGCTCCAAGATGGAAAGTGTGAACGCTTTGATTGCTGTTGCAGGCGACACCTTTGAGGAGCTCAAACTTCAGACACGCGCAGGCTTAGAATTTGCTCTCGAGACACACACTACGTTAGATGTTGATATTGATATGGATGCGCCCATTATATTTTTCCCTGAAAGGTGATACCCAATTCTTTCAAGATTTGTTAAGCTTACAAGTTTTTTTTTGGTGCTTTATAGCCTAACAACTCAGGATTCTTCTGTACTAGTCATTGACGCTGGCCATATCAATATTGACAGTCAGCTTGCTGATACCAAGCTTGTGGAAGATATGAAAGCCAAAGACATCACAAAATATAATGCAGAAGACTCTAAAAATCTAGAAAATCTCATGTACGATAAATTTAATCTTCAATTGACACAGACCAAAATCCTTATTGGTTCTGTGCAGGAGTGTCTACAGCAACTTCAAAACGACGCACCTGCAGGCGGTGTGGACCCACGTCTAGTGGACCGCATTGATATGAATTTTCTAGTTGAACTTTGTATATTGCCTGGAAAGACAGAGTTTACAAAGTTTAAAATATCGGGTCATCTACCCCTGATTTCTGTCAATGTGTCAGACAGCAAATACAAAATATTCATGAAAATTTTGGATATCGTGATCCCAAATAACAAAGAGGATACGCCTAAGAAGGAAGAACCTGTCCCCAAAGATACATCGTCCAATTTACTTCAGTCTCGGTTTTATAACAATCAAGATTTTCTTTTTGGTACACGTAACGAGTTGACTGTGGAGTCTGGTAGAGGCAAAAAGAAAATTACAGCTACCGACGCTGAGCAATTCAAGCTGGTATTTCAAGTGGACAAAGTTTCGGCTATGCTTCATGAAACTTGCGTGGTTGAGAATAGAAAAAGAGATGAGCTCCTGTGCGAAATTATATTAGAAAGCTTTGAGCTGATCGTAATCACACGACCTCTAGATCTATTAGTAGATGTCTCTCTCAAGGCGCTTAACGTGGTAGACAAGATGGAACACGGAGACGAGTTCCACTATTTAGTAACTTCAGGCACTTTTGATAAACAAACAGATCCTAACAGTGATCTAAATCTGATCAACGTCAAATACAAACAAGCGTCGAAGCAACACCCAGAATTTGCGAGCGCATACAATGGATACGACCAGACTGTAGACTGTATGCTCTCCACATTTACAGTCATCGTTACTCGGAACTCTGTACTTCGTATCTACAACTGGGTCATGAAGACTTTTACCGGTCCTTCCTCTTCTGAATCCAGCGCTCCCGACGATAGCAAAAACCTTACGCCTGATGAACGAAGCAGCCACAGAAGGTCATTGCTTGTACCCGATGCATCAGGCATACCTCAGAGGAAAAGACGAGCCTCCAAAATCAATATACAGCCAGCAAAGACAAACGTAGCTCGAATGAAAGTAAGCGTTCATATGGACAGTATCAACCTCATACTTAACAATGATGGTACTCGCTTGGGAACACTTGAACTGAGTTTTGGTGACCTTGTCGTCAAGATGGATCCTTCTACACTTGAGGTTTTCGGTAAATTCGGCAATTTTACACTCTCAGACGATACAACACTAGCTACTTCCCATTCACTCAACACACCCGCCTCCGAAAAATTCATCGTAAGCATTATCGGTGACGACCTGGCCAACTTTTCCTATAGGACATATGATCCCAAGAAAAAGGAAAGTTATCCAGGATACAATCAAGGTTTCAAACTTCGTATGGGATCCATTCAGGTGGTGGTTACTGAATCGCTTCCGCCCACATTGAATTTTTTGACGGAATTTTTGGAAATGAAGTTTGTTTTTGATGCGGCTAGAAATGCTGCTTTAGAGACTGCTCAGCAAAACCAAGAAGAAGGCAATAGATTTCATTTTGATGTTTTGATCAAGAGTCCTCTGGTAGTTTTTCCAGTACAGAGCGATACAATCATAGCCCATTTGGGTGAAATTCGAGCCAAAAACAAATATCTTGAAGTAGAACGAAGAGAGATCAACAATGTATTTGTCTCCAATCAGGTGGCCGTAGCCAGTATTGAGTGCGGTCTTTACGAAATCAGTCTAGAGTCGCGCTCTGATGGTGCTTCTATTATTGAAGATATGGACATTGCTTTTGATATAGAGAGCCCAGAAAAGCCAGATAGCAAGAACGGTCCTAACATGCAAATCAGAGGCCTTATTTCAGATGTACAAATGTCACTGACAGACAAGCAATATGCTTCGCTTTTGCAAGTGTGGAATATGGTACAGAAAAACTTTCTTGTCTCTCCCTCTTCTCAAGTGATTGAAGAAAATAGTCCTACTGATAGCTACGGCAATACCCCTTCGTTAAGGTCGGTTGACTCTCACCGATCTCAAGAATCGCAAGTAGAACCGAAAAAAGAGCAGATGGCTATCAGTCTCGACCTCCAGATCAAACTCAACATGGTATGCCTTGAAGTCATCAATACCAACAATAGTTCAGAGTCTAAGCAACAGGCCTTCTCTCGTTTATCGTTCAATGGTATCGCTATGAATATGCAAACAATGTCTGATGAAAGCACACGAATGGAAATGAAGATGCAATCCATCAATTTTTCAGATACTCGTGCCGAATCCGAAAGCAAGTTTAAAGAAATCCTGCCTTCTAACACACTCCAAGGACCTCAATTTCAATTCAAAATGGCCATGTTCAAAGAAGAAAAGAATTCGGTAACAGATATGCAGGTAGTTGTTGACAGCCCTAAGGTGATCCTTTCGTTGGACTATCTTTTACTTCTCAAAGACTTTTTCATTACGCCTTTCCTTGTGGCAGAACCTACGGAGGCGCAAAAATATGCTCAATCCCATGGTAGGAGCGAAGAAGAAGACAGGAACAAGATCCAACAGGCCCAACAGCTGTCTTCTCAAACAGCGTCTGTATTTCGATACCATGTGAACGTGGTTGACTTGGAGGTAATATGCCTTGCTTCACCTGAGAAAGAAGCATCCGAAGCCGTCTTGCTGTCATTCAATCAGTTGACAATTGACCAACAAGAAGTCTTGAAGGTGGGACTGGAAGGTATTGGAATGGTACTATGCCGTATGGACAATATAAAAGAGTCTGCCTTGCACTTTGTAGAGCAGTTTGATATTTCGCTTGAAGTCAACAATGCAGCACCGAACTCTGTTCATAATCTAATGTCAGTACAGCTCAATGTAAAGCCAGTAATCATGCGTTTGTCTTACCAAGACGCAATGTTAATTATGACAATTGCCAACAAGGGTCTGGCGCTAATGGGAACAGAAGATGCACCCCATGAAACTCATCTGAACCTGGAACCTACTCGAGTTGACGACAGAGACAGCAGTGATAGTGAAGCTAGCGACGATGGCCAGACAATTCGAAAGTCTGCTGGTATTGAGCCTTACATTGTGATATCCAAAGAATCGCTCACAGCTACATTTGAGGGAATACAGGTGGTATTGATTGAAGATTTGCACGATTTACCGTTCATAGACCTTCAGCTGAACCCGTTTGAGATCCATGCATCGGACTGGTCTCGAGCTTTGAAAGCTGACGCTGATTTTTCTGTAGCTATCAAGAGCTTCAACTTCAAAAACTCGCATTGGGAGCCCTTCTTAGAGCCATGGCACTTCTGTATCAAGGCAAATCAAAGCGCTACTGATAAAAGTATGCGTATGGTACTAGAAACCCAAGAGCAGATCTATCTAAATGTGACGCATACATTTATCGAGTCTTCTCTCATGATTTCACAAACGATGTCCGAGATTCGTCCACTTGCCAAAGCAGCCCAGACACAAGTCAAGCCCTACTTGCTTTTAAATATGACAGGGTATGACCTTCAGTTTTGGAACATGTCAGACGATGCCGGAAAGAAAAAACAGGTGCATACACTAAAGAATGGGGAGTCTATGCCATGGACTTTCCGCAACTGGAAGAAGCGTCGAGAGAAGATTAATTTGGGCAAAAATCTTTTTGGAGTTCAAATTCAAGAGAATAACTGGGAAAGTGTACTTAACATCGCCCTTGATAGAGAGGGTCAGCTAGCGTACTGTCTTAAGCCTGAAAGCAACGGAATATTTCATCGACTGATAGTAGACATCAGCCTGGGCGATCATGTGAAGAAAGTGACGTTTAGAAGTGGCCTTTTGTTCGAGAACGGCTCGCTTGAGAAGATGGAACTTGCGGTTGTTAACAAAAACCGACGCATACTGTCTGATGTGATTTGCTTGGGATCGCAAGATGTATATAGCGCGCCTATTCAACTCTGTTACGACCAATGGGTAGTAGTCAGACCTTCGGACAGATATCACTGGAGCAAACAGATGCTGGTATGGTCTGACGTGCTATTGTCCAGTTTCCCCAAGTATATCGAGTGCGATCCAATGGATGAGTCTATTCAGCCTAGTATGCCCTATCTATTTCAGATCAAGAAGCATGTAGATCACAAGAGCTCACTTGTGAAGCGCTACCCGTTGATGAAAATTCAGTTTTGTGCGCCAATTGAGATTGAAAACCTACTTCCGTTTGATCTTCAATTCTCGCTTACTGAAGATGAGGTCAACATGGGTGTAGACCGAGTGGTGCTGAAGGGCGAGAAAGCTTGTGTTCACCATCTCAGAGGCGATAGCGTACTTAAGGTTAGTGTAGACCTCAAAACGGATAGGTACCATCGAAGTGAGTGCAGTACGATCAGGACAACGCCAAAATACAATTCGATAGACGAAAAGCTAGTCATCACAGACCAAGACCAGGTACCTACGCACTTACGGATGCATGTGTCAAGAACTGTGAGACAGATCGATGCACTTTATGTAGGGATTTATGCGCCGTATTTGATAGTAAACAAGTCAGGGCTTCCTATTCGCCTGCGTCCTAAACATTTGTACCATCAGAACAAGCTACCTGTGGAGTCCATCCCTGCCTACAAGGAGGGCGATGCCATTGTACCCACTATCTATTCTTATTCTGAAAACAACTATAGCAACCGCTCACAGATTTCTATCGATGGCTCCAAGTGGAGCGAGCCGATCAGTTTTGAGGCGGTAGGAAACAGCCAGGATGTGACACTACTTTCAAAAACAGACGCCTATGCAAGACATGCGGGTATCCGCGTGGAAGAAGGCAAGAGCTCACTCAGGCTCACGAAGATGGTCACAATCTCCCCACGCTATATTCTCAAGAACAACACAGACATGAATCTCGAGTTTTGTGAGTTTGATGCAGACCAGGCGATTGGCATTCAGCCTGAACAGCGTAAGGCGCTCTACCAAACCAACCGATCCCCTATCCGATGGCTCTGTTTACGTCTCGCTGGTGCCCATCATCCCTGGTCATCCCCGGTGAACATTCAGGATATTGGCAAGACGTTTGTGAAAGCAGACAAGGCTACAGGCGAAATTCCCTATCTGATCCGCGTGTCAGTGCATATTACCGATTCGACCATTTTTGCCACGTTTTCGAAAGATGAGGAATGGCCGTACTTTGTCATCAACGACTCTTCGGTGGACATTCAGTTTTCGCAAGAAGAGATCGATCCACATGACTATCACCTGAAGAGTAAACAGAAGGCTGCGTTTGGAAAACCTCGTGCGTTCCATCTGTCTTCGGGTGAAAGAATAAAGTATTCTTGGGATATTCCCGTGGCCAAAGAAAAGCGTTTGGTGCTTAGTGTGGGTGACAGACGTCGAAACATCAATTTTGAAGCCGTAGGAGCCCAGGTACCTTTCCGGTATATGAGGCACCGTGATGGCACGATTGGCAGCAACACGCTATCGATTGACATTGTGGCGCGTGACGCTGCCCTGGTCTTGCACATTACCGACTTTAACCTGTCCAAGAGTCTTTATCGACCCAAGTCATCAGCAACATCTACCCTGGCATCCATCTCACGCGAGGGTAGTATCCGAGAAGCGTTTGAGGAAGTAGATATTCAACATGTAGTGAACTCAATCTTTGAAATCCGTCTTGTTGGATTGGGTATTTCTATTAACGATAAAAATGCAGAGGTAAGTAATAGAACAGGTCTTGGGAAGGGGGGGGGGTGTATTAAACAAAATAACCGAAATGGATTCTAGGAATTGGCCTTTATCACCATCAAAGGTATCGAGTTGAAATATACCGATTCGAATATGTACCAATCTGTTCGATTGAGTATTGAATGGTTTCAGATGGACAATCAGCTGTATGGGTCGACTTACCCCATTCTTTGTTATCCAACCACGCTACCCAAAGTAGCTACTGAACTCACAACACATCCCACACTTCATATCGCATTAGATAAAGTCAAAGACGATCAGCATGGAGTCATGTACTTTAAGACGTTTTCGTTCTTATTACAAGAAATGACGTTTGAAGTCGATGAGACCTTTTTGTATGCCTTGCTTGATTTCGGTCAATTTCAAAACGCACCTTCGATGCCAGGCAATCGGTAAGAGCCCTCTCCTCGCTTATTTTTTTTTTTAAGAAAAGAAATCTAAAAGAGAATAGAGAGAATGTGTTTGTGATGGAGATTGCAGAACCTGAAGTAGAAAAGAGTAATGGACTTTATTACTTTGAAGAGTTCTGTATCCAACCGATGCGACTGAATCTATCCTGTGTGCGTACCGAGAAAAACAAAGATACCAGCCAAGAGACGCGTAATACGCCGATTGGTTTTGTGTTTAACGTGTTCACCATGACTCTGGGTAATATCAATGATGCACCGATCAAGTTGAACGCGTTGATGGTGGATCATCTCCGTGCCAGTTCAGAAGAACTTACGTCGCGTATCATGTTACATTACCGAGACCAGATTGTGTATCAAATCCATCGTGTGTTGGGCAGTATTGATATCTTTGGTAACCCAGTCGGCCTCTTCAATACCTTAAGTTCTGGCTTTGGCGAACTGTTTTATGAACCCTATCAAGGGTTTGTGATGAGCGATCGTCCTCAAGATGTTGGCATAGGTATTGCAAAAGGAGTGGGTGGGTTTATGAAAAAAGGTATCTTTGGTGTCACCGACAGCATGTCAAAATTTACTGGTAGTATCGGCAAAGGTCTCTCTGCCGCTACCATGGACAAAAGGTTTCAAGAGAAGCGAAGGATCAACATGACACGTAACAAACCAACACATGCCATTTACGGTGTAACCCATGGTGTAGGCTATCTGGGTACAAGTATTGCAAGTGGTGTTGCCGGTTTAGTGGTATGTATATATATATATATATATATATAAATTAATGTGTGGGTTGTAACGTGAATGATTAGAAACGACCTGTGGAAGGAGCAGAAGAAAACGGTGTGGTTGGTTTTGTAGAAGGCGTTGGACGGGGTATAGTTGGGTAAGTGATTCTTTTTCTGTAGTGATGAACAATTGATACGATTCTATCCATAGTGTATTTACCAAACCCGTGGTGGGGTTCTTTGATATGGCAAGTAATGTCACAGCCGGTATTCGTGAGACAACCACAGTATTTGAAGGAACCGAGATCACACGCGAACGATTACCGCGGTTTGTGGGTCGAGATGGTATTCTACAACCTTATTCACAACGAGAGGCGCTGGGACAGATGTGGTTAAAGGAGATGGAAAATCAAAAGTTCATACAGGATAATTATGTGGCTCATACAGTGATAGGAAACGATCGAACCATAGCCATCTTGACCTATCAAAACCTGATTGTGATGCAATCTGACGATTTCCGTATGGAAGGATGTCTTTCTCTGGACCTACTTGAATCAGCAGAAGTCAGTGCGGATGGTATTCATCTACAGGTGCGAAAAAACAATGTCAAAAGTCTATTGATCGAGCAAGAAACAAGCCGTGTATGGTTTGCAAAAGAAATCAATACTACTTTACAACAACGTAAAGAAGAACGTGAAAGACAATAATAAAAAAAAAAAAAAAAAAAAAAAAAACAGGAAATCCAGAGTTTATCAAGATAATTTACATACAAAAAAAAAAAAAAAAAAAAAAAGAGAAAAAGAAAAAGCTTGTTTCTATTGTTTTTTTTTTTTTTTTTTTTTTTTTTTTGGGGTCTTAATATGAAACTATATATAACACATTTTGTTTTGTTTTGTGAATGTCTAAACAGAAGCCAAAATAGGAGGTTCAACGAATTCCTTGGAAGCTTTAGCACCAGTATCGTCACCAGCAGCAGCAGCACCACCGTGAAGAGCCAAGAGAGCAGAGACATCAAACTTGGGAGCCTTGAGGATCTTGACCTTACGGATGTAAGTGTTTTGAAGAGGGTAGATACCTTGACAGGCCTTTTCGATACGGACGGCGATAGCGTCTTGAGCGGATTGAGAGGCAGAGGAGGTGACCTTGGCGACCAATTCCTTCAAGTCACAAGCAGCGGCTTCTTCGGTCATGATTTCAAACATCTTTTTACGGATTTGACGGATTTGAGAAGATTGGGCATAGGTGGTCTTCTTGATTTGGTTACGACGACGGGAAGTGAAAGAGATGGCAAAGAGACGAACCAAGTAACCATCGGTGGTCTTGATATCGACAAAGGCTTCGATAAGCGATTGCCATTTCTTGACCATGGAACGGAGCTTATCTGTGGTCATGTCCATACCGTTGAAGTTGGTCAAACAGTTCTTGCCTTGGATTTCGTCCACCTTGAGTTGGATCTTGCGGAAAGAACGGGCTTCGTCCTTGGAGAGATCACCCAAAGACATCTCAACCACACGACCGTTCAAAGAATCGTTGGCGTTACGGAGACCTTGGGTACGGTTCACCAAAGTCTTACCAACTTGACGCACTTCAAACATAGAAGGAGCCTTGATGTCATACCAATCCTTACGGGTGAAGGGGTCGACGCTAATGAGAGAAAAACGTTGAGTGCAAAAGTTCAAAAAGAATTTTTTGTTAAAAAGAGATGGAAAGAGAGAGAGAGAGACATGCTGTCGTTGGATAGATCATTAAAAGATTCACAGAGAAGCATGGGCTGCTGTTGTTATTGTTGTCGATGAATCGTGAGCCGATCTTCTCATGCTGTTGAATTAACTCATTCCATGGTCTATCGATACAAACAGATGCACAAGTCCAATAGGTATAGGCTGTTGAAAGCTGTCTGTTGTAGGTGTATATGTTTTTAGGATGTAGCATGTCTCCTTTTTGTTTCCATTCAACTCTTTTTTAAAAAAAAAAAACAGATCACTTACACCTTCTTCTTCAAACCTTTCTTTCCTTTTGAAAGACGCCTATAGAGTATGTGAGATAAACATGCATGTATGTCAAGAGGATGAATGGGTGAAGTCTTACTTGTTCTTGCCAACAGCTAATATAAAGTATGAATATGGATTGAATGGATGGATGGATGTGAAGACTTACCCATATTATCAATTAAAGAGGAAGTCTATTCTTGTTTCCCGTTTGGCGACTTGTCTTAGGTGTGCATCTGAGATTCAAGTGAATAGGCGCTCCAAATAGAAAGTGGAGATTGTCCGAAAAAGGATTTGGGTGTTACGCAGTATCGCGATGAATCCAAGGCACTCTCTCCTTTTCAAAACATGCTTGGCTCAGCAGGCTTCTAGAACGAAAAGAAGACTAAGCCAACCACCCAACAGAGCTCACACGTTATTTGTTTCGGTATCGAGATGGCAACCTGTGAAAGAGGAGGTGGGGTGAAATGCAAGGTTGTATTCTTAACATGAAAATCCGGATTTTAAACTAATTGAGGATAAGAAAACATGGCCGCTTTATTAAAGTTTAGTATGGAATGTAAAAAAAGAATCAAAAGACACTAAAAGAGCATTGAAAGACATTGTTCATTACAAAGGATAATCAAAAGCAAGTGATCCATAAAAAGTTTTTGTGTAGCCTAGAAGTCAGGCTACTTGTTTTTGTAGAGAACGAGGATGGGTTGAGCCACCAAAAAAAAAAAAAAAAAAAAAAAAAAAACAACAACAACAACAACAACAACCAATCAAACGTTGTAGATTTTCTCAAGAACAATAAGAATACTCAAAAAAATTTCTATGGGCTAGACCAGCGGTGTGTCTAGGCTAGCTTCTTGAGTAGTAACTGAGCTCGTGACGGTATTTGAAAGACCGGACAAAGACCCTCAAGTGAGAGACCCGGGCAGGGATGGAAGAGAGTGATAGAGGAGTTTAGAGTGATGCCGCTTCTCTCTCTCTTTCACGTTTGATTTTAAAAGAAAATGGTAAGTATCCATCCATCCATCCATCCATCCATCCATCCATCCATTCAGTACAAAGACAAACGATGATTGTGTAGGGTAAAGTTCACGGTTCTTTGGCTCGTGCTGGTAAAGTAAAGTCTCAAACTCCCAAGGTTGCTAAGCAAGAAAAGAAGAAGGCCAAGACTGGCCGTGCCAAAAAGAGACAAGTCTATAACCGTCGTTTTGTTAATGTCACTGCCCAAGTGGGTGGTAAGCGTAGAATGAACCCTTCTCCTACTGCTGGACCTTAAAATGGACCTTTTGTTGATTGCATGTATGGACCTTGTTCGATGACGATCTTACGCCTTCTTATATGTTCACCTACATCTTTAAACACAACCATACAACACACTTACAAATACACACACTCACATTCATATACACACACTCACACACTCACACTTGTATACGCAAAATAAAAAAAAAAAAAAAAAACTACATAAAAAAAATCCATTTCCACCCGATCTCTTCTGTTGAGACAAGCTTAGAAAACACTTGATTATTGTGCAACAGTTTTCTCTTTAAAACAAAACAAGGGTGAGGGAAAAAAGCACGTAGGGTTGTTTCTATTTTTACCTTGTTTGTTACTGTTAGATGACATAAGGAGTGGCGTTTCATGTGTATGTATATGTGATGGGGCTAGAAACCAAGCGGTTCATTCTGTAGGTGTGTTTTTTATTTTACAGAAAAAGAAAAGGGGAGAATGAAATGATAGATAAAAATAAGGGGTAGAGAAAGAGAAAGAGAGAGGAGTGTGGACAGGAGAAAGACAGTCTGTGGACTGATGAGGGAATAACGGGCGTGAAAGTGTCACGTCAGGTTTTGAAAGGAGGGGAAAAAAAAAAAAAAAAAAAAAAATAGTGACGGATCGCTTAATATTTATTATGATGACTGTTGTTGTTTTTTTGTTATTAATAGTTACAAAAAGATCAGCGAAAGCCAGAGCCAATAGAACCAAAAAAAAAAAAAAAAAAAAAAAAAAGGGAGGGAAAGTTTAAACAAGAGTGAATTGCATGCAAAGAAAGGGTTTCCCATGTCGTTACCACGTGTACCGATTTGAAGATGACTTTACAAACAGAATAGGTTCTGTCAAGAGACAGGCTCCCTTTGGAAACACGCTAGGAGAGAGAGAGAGAGAGAGAGAGTCTTCTCCCGTTGGCAGTCAAATGTGCCTGCACACAAGCCGGCAGAAGGTCCGGTTACAAAAGAAAAAGAGATCGAAAGCAGAGAATTGTGTTTTCTAAATCTAAAAAAATTGACAGATAAGGGATAACCAGTATTTCTATGATCTATTGTGTTCTGATCAAAAACACTAAAAAAGAACACAAGTCTAACCCAGTGACGAACGCATTGATGATTTTGATTTATTTGTTTGGTAAATAAGAAAAAAAAAAAAAAAAAAAAAAAAAAAAATCAAAGATCGATCAGCACACAACCGGTCAGTGTATATTTTTATCTCTCACTTTTCCCTTAGAATCGTTTTTGAGGAGCAGACATCCACACATTTACACACACACACACACACACACACACATTTACACACATTTACACTTGCACACAATAAAAGTATACAAATATAGGTGTGTGTGTAAGTGTAAATGTGTGGATTTCCCTCCTCCACCCCCTTATTTTTGATTATTATTATTATTATTATTATTATTGTTATTATTATTACAATTACAATTATAATTGTCCTTTTTCTCCCGTTTCTAGAATCCCTATATAATCTGCTTACTTTTTTTATTTTTTTATTTCCATTCTCTTTCTTTTCTTATTTTTTAATTTTAACTCTTTCCACTCCTTCACCCCTTCCATTCCTTTTTCATTTTTTTTTTTTTTTTTTTTTTTCTTTCTTTTGGTTTTTTACTTTCCTTTTCTATTGTCCACTACAGAATAAAATCAGAAGAAAAAAAAAAAAAAAAATGAGTTCTTATTACCGCCAACAAGATATTTATTTAAGCCAATCTGAGGTAAATAGATATTTGATTTTGAGGAGAAGGGAATTAACATTGATATTTTGACAGGGCCATTACTACGACGAAAACGAAGGCGAGCTGATTTCAATTACACAGAATTTGGGAAAAGAGCAGTACCGATTTGAATTTCCCACCAAATCCAGTCTGGATGCTCTGGACGCTCTGGACCACGGAGACGACAGATTTTCTTTTTTTGATCCCCACTCGTTCCACTCAGCGGAACACAGGTCGGCACAAGAGTCTCAGCCTATGATCCACAGCAGTATTTGGCACGAGACAGTGGTGGATGATAGCAGGCTATCTCCCCTTCACCTGCCCATCCGTTGCGATACGTCCAGCCCACAGCATGCGTCATCCCTATCGCTTCCTGTCAACCCATCCCATTTTCTTAAAGCTGACCAACGTACTGCGACGCCGATCAGACAAGAAAGCGCCCGTGTCTTGATCCAATTGAACCCCCACCGTTTCAACCAGCCTATCACCATCCTTCACTCCTCCCGCTCTACCGCCTCCATGAGCGATGAAGGCTACGACGATACTGAAGAAGAAGGCAAAGAGCTCGAGTCTGACGTCCGCTTGATTCCCATCCATGACCCTCGCCGACATAACGCCGCCCGCAAAATCCAAGCCTGTTGGCGTGCCCATCTCGCCCAACAGCCCCCTTCCCTTCACGCCCGTATCCGAGCCCTTGAACGCCAACTAGAACAAGAAACGGCGATGCGTAGAGCCTTTGAAGGCACAGTCGAAAACATGACAGTCTTGATCGACCAACAGCAAAAGATTCTCTATGATCGTCTTGAGGAAGAAGTCCTGCTCCGTCAAGCCTACGAAGCCAAAATGATCCATGCTTTCGATCAGCTTCAGCCACTTCAACACCGTCTCGCCCAAGAATCCAAGGCGCGTCTCCAGCTCGAGGCCACCCTGACCGGCGTGCTCGATCGTCTGGCCCGTCTAGAATCACCTAAAAAAGAAACCAAGCCTGTGCCACCTCGCCTTTCCACTCGCCCCTCCAAGCCTCCTCCTTCCACCCGTCGTCCCCTCACCACCACCTCTCAAAAACAATCCATCAAAAAGTAATTTATTCTTTCTTTTGCATCCTAATTTCATTCTCTCTCTTTTTTTTTTTTTTTTTGGCATTTCAAACTACATTTGTTTTCT
>JAIXMR010000101.1:0-104474 GCA_025677835.1 Sporodiniella umbellata | reverse complement strand
GTAGGAAGGCGAGAGGGTGAACATATGCTGCACCCCCAAAAAATGGTGTACGGAACTTAAGGAATTGGGCTCCTATTCACTAGCACTTGAGCGATCTTGAGAGTCTAAAGGCTATAGAATTTTGAAAAGTGTGCAAAACTCTGGAGGTTTGTAGTATTGAACTGACTCTCGTACTCGTGCTAATGCTTGCAACTGGGGCCCTTGGTGGAATCAGATGTACCCTCACCTGCTCGTAGTTGATTCTGCAAATTATTAAAAGAGTCTTTGGCTCTCTCTGCTGATTCAAGTTTTTTTTTTTTTTGTATCTGTTTGAGATTTTTCTTTAACATTATTATTTTAGTCGATCTGTGGATCTGGCTCTTCAAGGCGCAAACCTGTATTAGATTGAAACTTAAAGATTTGTATTAATTTAAATAGCCATTTATAAATTATATCGATGGTTGTAAGGTAAAAGTAGCAGTAAAATATAAAAGAAACAATTGCATAAAAAAAACAGATATCTTAGCTTTATATGTAAAATCATCTTTAGCATGCACCGTTTTTTTTTTTTTTTTACAACCCCAGTTTTATTGACATGCTTCTGCCAAAAGGGACAAATCACAGATATTCGAACACGAAGATTTTAAGAACACCACTCTGGTCTAGTTTGTGCTTTTTGTGGGGTCTAGCATAGGGTCTGGAATACAAAAGTAGCAAAGACAAGAGATTTTGGATAAAAACTGGGTGAACTGTTGGATTATTCAACACGATATAAGCCCTGGTATATGAAAGCTGTGTATCCTAGCATGTACACAAGCCCATACTGATACCGGAGCAAAAGCTTGAGTAGAAGAAGGGTCTGTGATATAGTAAAGAAATCATGAGAGTATGTGTCTAAGAAGAGAGTAAAGTAAAGCAATGTTGTTCACAAAAAGGGGATTGATGATCTTAAGCAACAGCAAGCCTCTGTTCATCTCAAAAAATACTCTATGATTTCTCAGACTGGTTGAGATAGTTTGAGCTGACTAGTATGGTAAAGCCTAAACAAAAAGTCAGGCAAAGCGATGAGTATGAACGAGACGCCCGACAAAAATCAAAGCTCTCCATTGCCATGAGTAAAAAAAAGGGGGGTAAGTTTATACAGTTGAGTAACTTGGAAAAAAAAGTATGAACAGTTGATATAAGCGTACTATTATGCCTTCGACGATATGCTGATACTAACGCACATAAAAGAAACTGGGACAACACGTATACTCAAGTAGAAAAGTAAAGTCATTTGATGCAATGAAAACTAGACTCATAATCTGATTTGTTCTTTTGATAAGTTTATGCCCACCTAGGGTTTACCTAGCGCCAGTCTAATGTCCGGCTTTTTGTTTGTTTCGTTTACTATTTCTTGCTGTCTTATAACAGTGTGTTGAAACTTTTAGGCGTTGTCTTTATGGTTACTAACAAAACTTTAAACATAGCTAGAGTATAAATGCCTTGTGCAAATCGAGCCAAAAGAGATCAGTAGTGACACCCAAGGACTTGTCTCTAAGTCATCAATTTATTCTTGCCTTCGACTATATCTATTGCCCTTAACTTTAAGTTTTAGCTGTATTATTTTTCATCACAAAATTTCACTATATTCTTTCAACGCTACACTCTCTTCATTTTTTGGCCCAGTGGGCTAAATTTCCATGCACTTTGTTGATTTAATTAAAATGTCCAATTTGAGCTCATTAACTTGCTATAACATCCCAGGAAACATATAGAAGTCCGAAAAGGAGTCTTGCCTGTTGTTTCTGCAGTGAAAAAAGGAGAACGTTTTGAGAAAGCGTTCATTTTAAATAAAAAGGGCAGCAATGAAGTGTTTAAAAATCAAATCTTAACCTTAAAATGAATGAGTCGAAAAAAAAAACGTCACTTCCCTATCCCAAAATCATCTATAGTGTAATTGAAACAGATAAAAAACTGCTTTTTTTTTTCCGTTATTTTTAATTTTCTAAAAAAAAAAAAAAAAGAACCAAACAATAAATAAAAGATGCTTTATTGGCCAAGGCTATTGATAGTGGCATACTCAATGACATTGTGCCTTGATCCATTTATGCCTTTTTACCTATGCCAAGAATCAAAGCTAAATACCATTGTTATAGCGTCATTCGTATCAACTGCCTACATATTAAGATCAGTTTCGGCAGTTTGGTCAATCATAGCAAATTTCCGGCCTCACTTGTACGGGAAAATAATCTCGGTTCTTGTTTTACTGTCCTCATTATCTTACATATTCTTGTTTGTTCTTATCAAATCATACCATCGCACCACTTGGACATTGGTTTTATTTGGATTTTGTGCTATAGTAAATGGCCTATTTTATCAGCCGCTTGGTATTCTGATTAAC
The DNA here is from genome assembly GCA_025677835.1 of Sporodiniella umbellata. NCBI lineage: Eukaryota > Fungi > Mucoromycota > Mucoromycetes > Mucorales > Rhizopodaceae > Sporodiniella > Sporodiniella umbellata. Next base: position 102,112 of record JAIXMR010000101.1, on the reverse strand, counting down.
GGGATGATTGTTAAAATTTTGGGGGAGTATAGAGTACTTTTTTATGGTAAGTTTCAAAGCAAAAACAAAAAAGAAGGAATTAAAAAGTATAATAAAGAAAAATTCCCAAATAGGTTCATATTTGCGATGGAGAGATCTCTCGTGTGTATTTATGACAGGATTAGTGGGATTAACAATAATTTCAACAGACGAAGGGTATCTTGGACTTATCCTATTTTCCTTATGGATATCTGGAATGTTTTTTTTGTGCCTCATTGCTTTATTTAATACAGTACAGCCTGCCACTTTAGAACAGCTGAATATCGACAAAGACCAAGCACCTCTTCTGTTAAAGGATGCTCGTATATTAACAGCAGATCAGGCTGGCGTCTTCACACCAACCTATAAACCTTACAGTATATTTGGCGAACAACTTTCCCATATATCGGAAGAAGACAGTCAATTAGATAGAATGATAACAAATGGTGATTCATTGAGGCAAGTAACCAGCTACGATAGCTATGCACCATCATTTTATAGTCGAAATACGACAGCGAACAGTGAATTACATCATTATTACTCTCGGTATACGGAAGAACAACAGACTATTGACGAAAGCCAAAACAACACAATGGTTCATGTATATGCTCTGGCTTTGCTTCCTTCACCTACTACCACAGACCCTTTGGTTGCATTACTATCAAAAGAAGAAGATGAAGAAATAGACGAAGACCTTTTCCCAAAAAACTACTACTACTACAACCAACAAAATAATACACAGATATTAAATTCAAACTCATGGAAAATATCGACTCTAAACATCACGTTTTTACTAATGGGAACAACCAAAGCTCTGTTGAACACTTTTCTTTTCGTCTATCTTCACTCAACCTTTGCTATCTCCATTTTAAATATTTCAGTTTTAATCGCAGTTCATACTACTTCCGAAATGTTGACACATTACGCCATTGAAAAGGTACAACAGCGTTACAAATAAGACAAAAAGCGATAAATGAAAGGAAAAAAAATTAAGAAAATTCATTTAAATAGTGGTATACCCACAAGATAAATCTAGTCTTTGCTAGTACTCTCTCACATATCAGTCTCGTCCTCTGCTTTATTATTTATCCAGCCTTAAAACCCGACGGTGTATCAGCTTGTGTCATACTGGTTGCGCTGCAGGCAGTACAAGGTACTTTTATACATATAGGTATATACATGCATATTTAACGCTTATAAACTGAATCGTTAGCCTCTGCTTTTCAGCTGATATGGTCGAGTGGAATTGATCAAGTTCAGACTGTTATCAATAATCAATACGAACGTATGAAAGAGCGTGCTCGAGCGTCACTTTTGTTTAGTAGTCTGGGGCCTGCAATTGGATCTATTTTGGCTGGACTTTTGCTTAACAATAATCCGAATGACTATATGGTCCTATTTAAGATATCAGTGGCCGTTTCGTCTTTGAGCTTCATTGTTTCTTGGGGATGGACGTCAACTGAATAACTTTGCAATGAATCAGCCGCAGCTATATGTATGTATACGCGCTTTTTTTTTTTAAAATGTTCTATAATTGCAAACTGTATATATTTTGAACGAAATCGAATTTATAAAAAGCCCTGAGTACCTGAAACACAAGCTTTCTACCATTTGCCACTTTTATTTAAACTCCAGATAGTTTGTGAAAAAGCAAATCGTTCACGTCACTAATTCGGCGGCGGCTTCTAAAAAATGAGTAACAACGCACCTTGACTTGAAAGAAAAAAAATCTTTCAGTTGATACGTTCATTCCTCAACTCTTCGCGGACGCACACACCATTAGCTTCTAATTGATTGTTTTCTCGCCAATTTATTGAAAGCGGTAAGGAGGAAGACTGCAAAAAAAGAAAGAAAAAAAAAAGGATCACAAAAGAGAATTGAGCAATTTATCAACTTCTAGAATCTACAACATGTTGAGAGCCTCAAAAGTATACAATGGAGCAATTCGTTCCAATTTGCTGAGCAAACCAACCTTGGGTACTTCTGTCATTAAGGTAGAAACTCATTTTTAAAGAAAAAGTATAATGTTTTTTGACATTGTGTCCCTTAGCGCTGTGAAAGTACAGTGAGCAGTGAAGAGACCAAGAAAAAATCAGGATCTATCTTTAAAAAACTCATGGGTACAACCCTGTTGTTGGCTTCAGGATATGGTGGAGCTACTTATTACGCCTTAAATGACAAGAATTTCTATGCTGCATTTACAGCACACATTCCTGGCGCTAAGGAGTCAGTTGAATTTGCCGATGACTTTCTCAAGAACTACAATTCAGATGAATATCTTGTCCAAACTTCAGCTTGGAAAAAACATGTTGATAGTTTTGCTACCACAGCTAAAGATTTTGGCATCAAGCTTCAGGAAACAGCACAGGATTACGCTTCGAGCGCCTATAGCACTCTAACAGGCCAAGAGAACAAAGCAGACACCAAACTTATCCCAGCTGAGAAAGTCATAGAGAAAATGAGCTCAACTACAGACACAGTAACGTCTATCCAGATTACTAGTGACAAGGAGTCGCAGCCTGCTGTTTTAGAGGTCGCTGTCGAAAAGCCTAAACCCATCGAGGTTAAATTAGTCTCGTCTGATAACGCTATTGTATGTGAATTGTCCCAAATTGTAGTTGAACTTGCTTCTATCTTAAACCAATCTGGTTTATCTGGTTTAGGAAGAGATATCATTGAGGACGCCGAGAAAAAAATTCAAGCATTAAATGAACGCTTTTTACTGATCGATAGGGAACAAGATGCTATTTTGAAAGCGTTGAAACAACTCAAGACAAAAGGTGATCAAGTTGAGGGAAATCTTGAAGCTTTTCGTGTTGAATCTTTAAAGACTATCGAAAACGCTCACACTCAAGCTGCATCGACTATTGTTGCACGTGAAGCTCAACTAAAGAATCAATTTGAGCAAACACGAGCTGAAATGAAGACCACATTCGCCCAACAACTGGCTGCTGATCTTAATACACAACAAGAGGTTTTGGAGCAGGCCCGCGCTAAGGCTTTGCTTGCCCAAGCAAGTGAACTGCAACGTTTGTTTGTAAAGGAAGTTAAGCTGCTTGTTGAACAAGAAAGAGCAGGCCGATTGGCCCAACTAGATAACGTTTCTCAACGCTTTAAGGCCCTTGAGCAATACACTCTTCAAAATGCTAAGGCTCTCGATAATTCGCGTCAATATCACGTCATTCACATCACTTTGGGTGCTTTACATGATTCGCTCAACTCTCAACATAAACAATCCTTTGCGGATGAATTCCAGGCATTGAGCCATAATACCAAGGACGATCACGTTATCCAAACTGTTTTGAGTGCAATTTCCAAAGAAACTGCTGAGCAAGGAATCAGTACCTTGAGTGAATTAGTTGTTCGTTTCGAAGAAGTCTCCAACGAAATACGCCACGTAGCTCTCGTACCAGAAAATGGAGGATTTGGATCTCACATCATCAGTTTCCTGATGTCCTACTTGTTATTCAAAAAGTCTGGATTAGTAGAAGGCGATGATGTCGAATCTGTCTTGGCCCGTACTGAATACTACTTAAAAACAGATCACTTAGAATTTGCCACTCGTGAGCTGAATCAACTCGTTGGCTGGCCAAAGAAATTGGCTACCGATTGGATTCAGTCAGCTAGACGTCATTTGGAAGTGAAACAAGCTTTAGAAGTAAGCCCACTTATACAACTAAAGACTTTTTATGTATTTGTTTTATTAACTTTTCATTATAGATTGCTGAAACACAGGCGGTTTTATTGAGTCTTTTGGAAGTTTAAGTAAAAAATTTCTTTAAAAAAAGAAAAAAAAAGAAAAAAAAAACAGCAGGAAGCTATATCTAGACTATTTAAGAGTGGGGTTTTTTTTTTTTTTTTTTTTTTTGCATGAATCTCTAGTTATAAAGTGTCAGAAACGAGGGTTTTGAGTTTTTTTTATTTGTTTAAAGGATTTTCTTCTTTTTCTTTTTGAATTGATGATTGAAAAAAAAAATGTCGCAAGAATATGCAATTGAAAAGCTTCGTAATGATGTTTTTGAAAGGCTAAAAGATAGTCTGACAATTATTGTCCTGGGAGCCTCTGGCGACTTGGCTAAAAAGAAAACGTTCCCCGCTATTTTTGCTTTGTATAAAGATGGATTTCTACCTAAAAACACAAAAGTTGTTGGGTACGCTAGATCAGATTTGGGCGAGCAGGAGTTTCATAAGCATGTACAATCCAATCTCGATCTTAAAGAGGAGGATCTTAAGAAGAAGTCAAAAGAATTTATTAAACTATGCACTTATGTCAGAGGAAAATATGACGAAGATGAGTCCTTTAAAAAACTCGATAAATACTTATCAGAGTCAGAAGAAAAACGTGGTCTCACAGATGAGCAAAAAAACCGCATTTTCTATATGGCACTACCACCAAGCGTTTACATTGAAGTTTCTAAAGGCCTAAGTCACTATGTACGCAGCAAAAAGGGCAAAAATTCTCTAGTGATTGAAAAACCTTTTGGCAAAGATTCTAAGAGTGCTGCTGAATTAGTGGGTTCGATCAAGAAACTTTTTAAAGAAGAAGAGGTAGTAGCTTTACAGCATTGCACACTCGACTCTGTATTCACTAAATATAGGTTTACCGTATCGACCATTATCTTGGTAAAGAACTGTTGAAAAACATTTTGAACTTTCGTTTTGCAAATATGATATTTGGTCCTCTCTGGAACAAGCATTATATAGACAGCGTTCAAATAACATTGAAGGAATCCTTTGGTTGTGAAGGCCGTGGTGGCTATTTCGACGAATATGGAGTCATTCGTGATGTAATACAAAATCGTTAGTATCAAAGTCCTGAAAATCAAAAGACCTAAAAAATATACAATTCAATAGACCTTCTTCAATTGTTTTCTATTGTTGCTATGGAGCGGCCAATAAAGGCCGACTCTGAGTCTATTAGAGATGAAAAAGTGAAGCTACTAAGGTCTGTAAAACCTCTGAAATTAGAGGATTGTTTACTTGGACAATATGAAAAAAATGGAAATAAGCCTGGATACACAGATGATGAGACTGTTCCTGACGATAGCCTGACTGCTACTTTTGGATCTATTGCTTTTTTTATTGACAATGAACGCTGGGATAGTGTTCCTTTTATCCTTAAGAGCGGCAAAGCTTTAGACAATGATAAAGCTGAGGTTCGCATTCAGTTCAAGAAAGTTCCAGGAAGTTTATTTTCTGGTGAACCAAAAAATGAACTGGTATTCCGTGTTCAACCAGGTGAAGCAATCTATATGAAATTTAATAGCAAGGTTCCTGGGTTTTCAACAGACAACATGATAACCGAGCTGGACCTGACTTATAAAACACGCTACAATAACTTGAATATACCAGCAGCCTATGAAACGTTAATATTAGACGTAATGCGAGGGGATCATTCAAACTTTGTAAGAGATGATGAATTGATAGCTGCTTGGGACATCTTTACTCCTCTACTTCATCAGATCGAGAATGACAAGATTAAACCTGAGCCTTATAAATACGGATCTAGAGGGCCTAAAAAGTTAAACGGCTTTTCTAAAAAATACAATATTGAAAGATTGGACCATGAGGACTACCAATGGCCAAAACACAACCTCAAAGACTAAAAAACATATTTCGTTTTCTATTTGTTTAATAAAATTAGCTTTGATGTCACCTTAAGGCTGATCGTTTTAGTTTTACAGTATACTTGGCTACGGTTGATTTTGTATAAAGCTTTTGATATGAAGTCTTTAGTTGATAAGATCTGGTAGAGCCAGTTTAAGCAGATTCAACCTGCCTAAATATCAAGGCTTCAAGCTGAAACTAATTTCTGCTGTTGTTGATAAAAGAGAAGGTAAGTTTATTCAACAGAAATTAGAAACAGGTCACTTTACTACACTAAATGTATCCAGATTTTTGTTCTGTTTATTAGCTACTAAATCCTTGCTCTGTTTAATCATAGGGTTCAACTTTCTGTTTTCAAATTAAAATTAGTTTTTTTTTTTTTTTTTTTTTTTTTTTTTTTTTTTGCATAGGAAGACGTTCCCGTATTAGGGAATTTAAAGATAGTAAAAAATCACTATTAACATTAAACACCTTAGTCAGCCATTATTCAGCCCAGTCATATCCGTCTTTTATTTCCTATTCCTTTAACACCTTAAAATTTATGCCGATAGTTAAAAATCAGATTATGTATATAGCAAGTATGATTTCTATTGGTTGAGAATGTCTTCCGTATATGTCTACTATTTAGTCGAGGCTTTTTTCGTTAAAAGCTTTTAACTTCAAGCTTTCATTTTTGTACTGTATCTAAACAGCTTCATAATTAAGGGCGTTAGATTTCACCTATTATCTAGCAGATAAGTGCCCTCTGTGTAACGACATCCTGTCAAGTAATAATCCGAAGCGGCCTGTCATTTCGATTTTTTATTTTGCTCCGTAGGTGTTTTATTCATACAGCGTTTCCAAAATCGATATCGTATTATATTAAAAACTATAAAAAAAATATACAGCTTTGATTGTGGAAATGCTGTATAATGAACATTTTTGGATGCTTATCGCATGCAAATTAACTATCTATATAATTGAGAGATTTAGCGTCCTTAATTTGTAGCTTTATCTCAGGAATAGGTTATAATTTTGAGATGTTATAGAAAAAGACAATAGCTTTATTAATGTTATTTTTGATAATACTAGTAGTTGACTGGCTTACTTTACTTTTTCTAATTCTCCTGTATTCAATGATGAACCCGAGGGGAAAAGCGAAAAGTGAACGAGTTCTCCATAATACAGGCAGACATAACTAATTGGTCATAATCATTAACATCAATATCCAAAACAGGTGGGGTCAACCTAATTAAGGAAATACAAAATCATAAACTACGAGAAAGTCACAGCTTTCACAATACATAGATATATATAGAAGAAGGGGTGTTTTAGAAGCAGCCCTTTGTCTGGTTGTTGGCTATATTAAACTTGACATATGTAAAAGGATGCCTTAAGCAGTCATAAAAATGAAAAAAGCTCTATCTTCGGACAAACTCTGAACATAATCTCTTACTTACAGTAGAATTAGTGTTTACAATTGTACCTAGATATTGTTCAAATTCTCGTTGGGACTTCCAACTTTTAGTTTTACTTCTTGATATGTTTCTTAACTAAGCTTCCAATTCAAAGATTTATACATTCGGTTTGCCACCATCTAATCCCTCCTAGTAATTTCTACTTATACATCCATTTATATACTAATACACATGGCCCAGTTTTTTTTTTTTTGATCCTATAAGCCTATAGTATGTACCAGTCGCATCATCAATAAATTTTTGACAAAAGTCAAAAATTTAGTTTCCAATTATTTTACAAAATTACAAAGATGATAAGGGTGACTTCTATTTTTGGAAGGATTGTTCCATGAAGGGAAAGCTCCTTGTTCTTAATGTTACTTGATGAAAAGAAACAATTTCATAACAATATTTAACAACACACCTTCTGCAGAGTTTATTTACTTCTCTGATAGCTTAACTGATTGCTGTGGTTGGGAGCCTACTGAACTAGTTGGAAAAGCTTGTTACGACTTATATCATCCTGAGGATCACAATGCACTACGAAGGTTCCATTATGCCAATGTTGCGAATCAAAAAATGTCTAGTATGGTGTCTTATAGGTTTCAGTGTAAAGACGGCACTTGGGTGTATATAGATACTATTGTTAGCTTTTGTTACGATGTGTTGATTACAACAAACTACGTTTCAGATCCGGATTCATTCGAACACAAAATGAGAGTCAATTCAGTCGATGAAGTTTTTGTGTGTCAGCCTGACGGTACTCTTCAGCTAGCTGGTGCTTGGAATGACAAACAAGAGCGTATGAAAATGTCAATGGAGGATGGCCAGCATTGGTCCAACTTGGTCTATAGCAACCCCATTGAAAAAAGATTTTGCCTAATTCTCAACCGATTCACAGATGCGCTTACAATCGTTTACGCCTCAAAAGTGATAGAAGAGCTTACAGGAATGTCGTCCCAAGACGTCGTAGGGCATTCAATTTTTGAATTCACAACCGAGAGGGATGCAGCCACTTTACAGACACAGATTGACTTGACCATAGAAAGAGATTTAGTTATTAGATTGAGATTCAATTGGCTAGTAGACTATGAACAAGCAAGTGAATCTTTGGAGGCTATTGCGAGCTGTACAGATGATGGTATAGTAATGGTGATTCGATTAGCTCCACGATTCAGTCTTATTTAATAAACACAAAAAACTCAACAATGCCATATACACAGCTTGCTCTACTTTTTGTTTTTGGGAAACATACTTGCGGGCCTTAGTGTGATTCTCTTGTAGATACTACAAACATCTCCTCATTCAGTTATTGTATATTTGTTCAAACGATGAAAACAGCACTATTGAGACAAGCTATGGCGACTTTAAAAAATAAAACTTGCGTCGCAATTACTGAGGGATTTCTAAAAAAAAATAGAACTATCAAACTACGTATCGTACTAAAAGACAGTACTAAAGATAAACCATGATGTAAATTGGAGCTGAGAACAACTCGGTGGTTCAAAAAGTGCAGCTTTTCCTTGGGCTTTGTAGAAATGCATCACAAAAATACACGAAAGTCAATGTTCACGTAATTTCAGAAGATAGAATGGGATTGTTAGACATTTCACAATACGCCATTAACATACATAGGAGGTATCTGATTTTTTAGATATGAAACAGTATAGTCGCAATCTAGTGGGGATCTTGTTGTGATAGAGCCGCCTCAAGGTGGTTCTTGTACGATTCGGAACGTTAGTTTTTTAGAAGGCTTTCTATAACTCTTCGCTTATTTTCAGATAGGATAATTGCAGTGAGAAGTAGGTCTGACTCGCTTGGTTATTTTGTATTCAGCTTTACTAGCTTTGTACTGTGTTCACTTAAACATAGAATCAAAATTTGGTTTGCGAAAGTCGCCTGTAAGACATCGACAGCCATTCTTTAGTTTCTAGAAGAAAAATTCTTCAGCAGTGGTGCTATTTTCTATCAAATGAAAGTATTCCTGCACTTTTTGTCTCTATTGCGAAGATGGGAAATGTGTACGAGGCTTTATCTTACGATAAAGTTATATAAATTGTTGGTCGAATTTTCTTCAACAATCCTCGTTGACTGCGAATCTTTTCCCAATGTGGCAACAACCTCAAATGCCACGCTTTATTTTCCTTTTTTGTAAATAATAATATATATATGACAACTAAGGAAGATGTCTCTAACCAATAAAATCGTGTATTTCTATAAAAGTTTAGTCTTAATTTGGGGTTTAGGATAGTTTTCTATTTTAGAATTTGTTTAAAATAGAAGAGGTAATACATCTGAAAGATAAGTATTGCTGGCCAAGGTAAATATTGTATAATATATAAGAATAAAACACTATTCTTTATAAGAAGTGTAGAAAGAAATAGATTCTGATATATTTTGAAGTTTTTTTAGATTAAATAGGATAGAGACGTGTTCCTAATAAAATAATTCTCTTTCCCCTTTATACCTTCAAAAGGTGCGTGTTCAATTTTTTTTTTTTTTTTGGGAGGGTGATAAGTATATGATAAATATAACAGTTGTCTTGTTGGCTCAACTCCACCATTTCAAATACCAAGGGCGGGTTGTTACCACATTTTTCGAGCCTTCTTCGTCAACATTCGTATTGTTGATGTATAGGTTTTGTCAGTATGCAGGGTTTCTGTAGGTAATTGTCGGTGTCAGCTTGCGGGAAGTAAATTTCAAAGGTGACTCTTGAGTAGTACTTGTGATGAGGCTATTTAGGACAATCTCATAAGCGATTTGATTTAAAACTCTCATTAGAGACTGAGGGCTTTTTATACCTATAAGTTTGTTATTTCTCTTTTCTAGAGAGAGCAGAGGAAATATATGGAAAGAAGAACTGAAAAGTTCACAAACGTAATACAGTAAGTGGTCAGAAACAAAAAATTTGTTGCGTTTTCGTTTTTCGAACGGCATTATCAGAGGTTGTAGCTATCTTGGCTACAATACTATATGTTGCCTGAGAGGTATGTAGAATTTTGGACACCTCGGGGAACGTTATCGTTGGGATGCGTCTTTCCTTTTTGGTTTGAGCTGCACTATAATGAATAAAAGAAAACAATACCAGAATTCAAGCAATATACATTCTTTTTTGCAAAAAGTGCACTAAAGCTGGATTAGAAAAGGAATTGAGAAAACTAGAAACACACAAAGATGTCGATATCTGTTACGGAAATAGCTTATTAAAACATCTCAAGTAATCAATTACAACGTTTGGTTCCGAATCTTTAGAATATAACGGGTAAATTACTACTTCTTTTATTTTATATTGATGGTCTGTCTTGTTCTTGTTTACTACCTCAAAGCAACAGACAGATTCCAAAGACCATGCTTCCTCTCCAATCTCATTCATCCAGACTCTTGATTATTTGTTTTCCTTTCTTAATGCTGAATAATAAACTCTTTATAAAGAACTGGGAAGGGCCAGATTTGTATTGATCTAAGTACAAGAAGGAATAGGACAAATATAACAGAAAATTAGAAGCAAAATAAGGTCTTGAGTATAGTAGAAAAAGAGGTTGGAACGCAAAAACATCCTAAGGAAAAATGCTTGGTGAACTTTTGCAAATTTAAATATAAAAAATAAGAACTACGAGAAAACCAACATACAGTGTACGCGGTCAAAACAATACATAACGGTAATTTAGAGACGAGATCGCTGATTCATATGTTCATAATCAAATCAACCCTTACTAAAATACAAACCTTGATACACTACAAAAAAAGTAAAAGCGTATAAACCGTGTATTGCGAAGCGCGCTTTGTTAGAATGTAAACATTACTTATTACTCTTTCAAAAAAAAAAAACTTATTAACCATGAGGCTTCGAAAAATAAGTAATACGATACCAGATTAGACTTCTTGGAAATACGATACGAACAAAAGCTGTACTGGAAAAAAATATGATTTTCCACTAATTTTTTCCTTTCTTGTACGCATTCAAGAGCCCCTGTAATCCCAATTCTACATAAACCTACACATGTCTTGACATAACACTTAGCGAAGTTCTCTAAAAAAAATTCAACAAAGGAAAACAGCTGTATATGAAAGCAGCTTGTATCGCTATAGCTGGTCCTATGTTAGTATTTTTTTTTAACGCTTCATTTATCCATCAAAACAAAATTCAAATGAAAATTTGGGGTACACGTCACGTTGAGAGGTATACCCTATATGTCAGTACTTAGTTTTCCGATGTGCCGCACTAAACTGATATTCTTCCCACCGTTACAATTTTTTTTAAGAAAAAAAAAGAGAATAAAAGAAGCTCATCTTTCGCTTCCTGTAGATAAGAGGCAATGATTTGTTGTTTTCGGCTCTTTTTTTTTCATGATGCAAAATCCTTTTGATTTTATATTATGTATGTCAAGAATAAAACCGATGTCTTCATATTCAGTTCAATGTAGCGCTAAGTGAACCCGAGACCCCGCGATTTCAGTGCTTCGTTTTAATGATTCCCAGTCACCAAGGGCCGGGAAATTTACTTTTTTTTTTTTTCTTATCAGAACTCTTTTTCTACTACGCATATCACAAACATGTTGCGAAAAACATTACAGCAGAATTTACTGAGAAAAACTAGCTTTGTTGGAAGGCATACAACTCGTACTATAGGATGGCGTGCTCTCTCTACTAGCTTTGCTCGTAAACAAGAATCTGAAGTTATCAAACCTACTTCTGGTAAATAAAAATAAATAGATATAGTGTATGAATCTAACAACTTTCGATAGATTCCCTTGGCTTCGAATCTACCACTATCAAAAATGCTGGCCGACCTATTTATCTTGACATGCAGGCTACTAGTCCTATGGATCCTCGAGTGTTCGATGCCATGGCTCCTTATATGACTGAATTATATGGTAATCCCCACTCTAGAACTCACAAATACGGCTGGGAAACAGAAGAGGCTGTTGAAAAAGCTCGCGAGGTATGAAAAATTAAACATGAAAAGTGAGCGTGTTATACTAAGATCTTAATTTCATAGTACGTGGCAAAGTTGATTAATGCCGATCCAAAAGAAATCGTCTTTACTTCTGGGGCAACTGAATCAAACAACATTAGCATAAAAGGGGTTGCTAAATTCTACAAGAACAAAAAAAACCACATCATCACTACACAAACTGTAAATTTTTTAAAGATTTAAACTATACATAAATACGAAATATGATTAGTAACCTTAGCTTTAGGAACACAAATGTGTACTGGAGTCTTGTCGATCCCTTCAACAAGAAGGCTTCGATGTAACTTATCTGCCTGTACAAACCAACGGTCTCGTTGATTTGAAGCAATTGGAAGAAGCCATTCGACCTGAAACCTCTATCGTCTCTATTATGGCAGTGAACAATGAAATTGGTGTTCTACAGCCTATTGACGAGATTGGTAAATTATGTAGGTCGAAAAAAGTCTTTTTCCATACTGACGCTGCGCAGGCCGTTGGTAAGGTGCCTTTGGATGTAAACGCTATGAATGTTGATCTCATGAGCATTTCGGGCCACAAACTATATGGTCCCAAGGGAATCGGTGCTCTTTATGTTCGTAGAAGACCCAGAGTCCGCTTAGAGGCTGTTCAGAGTGGTGGTGGTCAAGAAAGAGGTATTCGAAGCGGTACTGTTCCTCATCCTCTTGTTGTTGGTTTGGGTGAAGCTTGTAAAATAGCTGCAGAAGAAATGGAGGTAGGTTTTACAAACATTATCCTTATGATGAAACGTGCTTGTTAGCTGCACGAACCATACATACTTTATATGTATAAATAGCTCCAATGAGAGTAAAAATTTGTTTTTACCATGATCCATTGTGCAGGGGTTCTGAAGGATAACAATTTTACTTCTTTATTAACAATGCTTTTAGTATGATCACCAAAGAATTTCCAAGCTTTCTAAGCGTTTGATTGATGGTATCCAATCCAAGATTGACCATGTTTACCGTAACGGTGATCCAGTACACAACTACCCAGGTTGTGTAAACCTGTCATTTGCTTATGTTGAAGGTGAATCTCTTATTATGGCATTAAAGGATATTGCTCTTTCTTCTGGCTCTGCTTGTACATCTGCATCGCTTGAACCTTCTTATGTATTAAGAGCTTTGGGAGCTGATGACGAAATGGCACACAGTTCTATCCGCTTTGGCATTGGAAGGTTTACAACAGACGAAGAGATTGAGTTTGTTATTAACAGGGTGAATCAGCACGTCAACAGACTCAGAGAGATGTCTCCTTTATGGGAAATGGTAAAGAAAAAAAAAGTAGAGACTGAAGACTGAATCACTGATTTTTTTTATAGGTTCAAGATGGAATTGACTTGAAATCCATTCAATGGTCGCAGCACTAAACCTACTTTATGTATATTTGCTTAAAAACTCCTCATATATAACCTCAAATTGAAATAACAAGGAATTTATACGCATACGTATTTTTGTTTTATTATTAAAACATTGTTTCAAAAGTATTTTTGAAGATCGTATACTGCCCTTATACCACTCTCAATCAGAATCAGAACCATCCTGTGTAGTGCTTTCTAATTTTCCTTCACGCATTGCTTTAGCAATTGGGTTCTCAACGTCTACTATCCCAGTTTTTTTAAGCCGTTCAAACAATACAAATAGTTTTTCAGCTTCTCGCTCTTTTTCCTCGTCTGTCATGTCTGCTAAGGAAGGTCCTAAATCTTCAGCTGATAGATATTGTCCTGTGATTGGATTGATATTTTCAGGAACATCGCTTTCGCTCTCAGGAACTTCAACTGGAATTCCTTTGTTGACTAAAAACCCAATGGCATTTCCATATCCAACTTGCTTTATAAATTTGCTCGCTATATTTCACTATTAGCTTTACATTCATTCAGTCTATTTTTTTTCGTTCTTTTTGTACAGATACTACCATCCTCATCGCATAACATAAAGTAGGTTTCACAAATGGCGCTCTGTGTTTGGGGTAACATAGTACTTGTCATTAGCTTAATAAGAAGTGCAGGTAAGCTATTTCCTTGGTTAACAGGCTGAAGACGGTCCCTAGAAATCCTCTGGTTTGTTAGCATGTATCTTATAATGTTGTTTTGTTTGTCTTTACTTTTCGCTGGGTAACATTTGCTTTGACATTTTTTTTCTTAAGGCAGAGTTTTTTTCAACTAAATTGCGAATAACTAGTAGTAATGGTGAGAGAATAGCGTCTGTTTGTTGACTGTCATTCGAAGTATCATAATCAGGGTCACCAGAAGGAATGAGATTATGTATTGATTTATCTAAGATTGTGGTAAACGTATCACTAATCAAAACGCATTCTTTTTCAGGCGTATTGCACATTCGTGACAACCATTCTTTTTGTGACTTCCAAACCGAAGCAACAGTTTCACTTGGAAATTGCATTAACGCATGAACAGCTTGTGAGTGTGGCGGGACCATTGGCTGAGGATCAGCTAAAGGTATTTCGAATAGGATGCTGAAAATAGGAACCAAGCATCCTTTGAAATGTTCTGCAGAGCTATTGTTACAGCTCCGGTTGCGTGAATCTACCAACATGACATTGAACAAGAGCTTGAGTGCCTCGCAGGTTGTACTGGAAGGGTTAATTACGGAGACTGGTTCCAAGACTGGATTTTTATCTAATATCAATGCCGATACATTTTCTCGTAGAACCTAATGTGTAGAGTGTTTTAAGAGCTGATACCTCCCTCTTTTTTTTCTTTTTGTTTTTGTAAAAGTGTCTACTAACTACTACCTACCTTTTCAATTCCGTTGGCAGCCCCTGAGCTAATCAAGTATACCACCAGGTCGTCCCGATAGACTGTCAAAAGAAATAATGCCCTGCACAATAAAAACTGCATTTCTTGACTGATTTCAGCACATAGAGAAGATGAAAGAAAGTGAATGCAAGGCTCGATGTGTTTTTTTAGACGAGGTACTAAGTGGATTGAGTTAACAATACACTTAAGAGCTTCACGAGAGATGGGTGTATCTGTTACTTGATCGGTTTGTAAACCAGCAAATTTTATCAAAAGCTGCATCGACTGTATGTGGTTATGAGCAAGTAAGTGAAAGAAACTCTTGGGGCAAAAACGGAGGCTAGTAGCTTACCCTTTCTGTAAATAAAGGGTCAGTGCCAGTCGTGTTGCGACCCAGAATCTTTAAAATTGACAACGCTTTTAAACAAACTTGTTTTTTGAAACAAACGAATAAAGCTTACTTAGTACTTATAAAAAGCATTGATGTTTTTTTTTTTTGCATTATTTTTTACTTTTTGGGCTCCATTCTTGTTTTTCAAGATCGTCCAGTAGGCAATCAAGGAATTCGAGTTTTTCATTTTCTGAAGAAACTTATTTTATGCATAAATAAACAGGTAGGTGTATACTTTCAATACAAACAATATATATGTCCATACAATCTAAATTATTTTCTAAGAAGACAAGGTATTCATAAAAGGTCGCCGTTTCTCTTTGCTGTTTGTATTCATTCAAAGTCATTTTCGGCAAAGTAATGGAAAAAACACAGGAGAAAAAAAACACAATGTTGCACAGCTATTTGCGTTTAAAATTCAAGTCTTTAGAAAAGTTTCTGGTTGGCCAATTAAAAACTTCTTTTCGACTCCCCTTTCAATTGCTAATAAAATACATGCTCACCAGTGCCTCCAAACAAACATACCAAGATAGTGTTCCTGAATTTTTCAGCTAAAAAAAACTGTAACATGTGCTCGGTTAGCTTTTTTTTTTTTTGAAGCCTGGAGTTGCTGCATTAGCAATCAGTTGAAGTTGATAAGAAGGTTGGAGATAAATTTTCTACGACAGTCTTCCTCTCCCTTCTTTACATATAGGAGAGACGCCGATTTTAACTTTTGGGTATTGCCATTGAAGATAAAAATAGAAGTATTGTAAAACTAGAAGTTTTAGGGATACGTTGAGCATACACTGATCAAATAAGTACGCCAGCCATTGTTTTAGATGAGATAGCCCAGTAATAAACTACTATATCGCCCTAATACTCGTATCAGCTTTTTATGCCAAACTCACTGACATCGGTTTACACTTTACTGAGCTTAATTGACTGATCAGTTTTATAGACATCGCGTAAAAACAACCGCAAGCTTTATTTAATTTCGTCATAACCAGAAGGTTGTTAGGGTGATATGTATTTTTACACGCTGCAATAACATCTGTTACAAAAGAAAAGAATAGGCCTTTTAATTACGCCGCTTGTGTGAAAGCTTGCTTTTGTCTATCTCACTATACTACTGCTATCTGAAGTCTGTATGGCACTATAGTGAAATATCCCATAGTATCCTCTTTCTTTTTTCTTCCTTTTATGTTCAATTTTTTCCTTTATTTTTGAAGAAAAATCATTACAATTCGATTGAGCGAGCACCATCTTTATCGATCACTGTACTTTTGAATTGTGGTAAGTTCACTATAAATCTTGTTTTAAGTTCTTGTAAACACATTTTCATTAAATCTTTTGCTTCATCCAAGGTTAGGTCTTCTTTGTAGTAACGATCCAGCAACGATGTACAAAAGTAAGCACCATAACCCTGAGCACAAAATGGCAAAGAGGCCATTGCTCCAAGATGATCAATCCAAAAAAGTTCAGATTTTTGTTTTTTTGTATCATAGCCTCCAACAATCAAGTTGACAGAATAAGGGTGCTATGTACATACACCAAATATGTTAGGACACTAGACAAGTGTTTTATGTTTCGTTTATTTACTCTGCTTCGAAGTGAATCGGCTAATTCACGTCTAGTAAAGTTGGCAGTAGCCTTGGGACTGAGCTCGATGCCATTTTTGATACCGTATAGTTTGATGTTTCTTTGAATGTATTCAGCAAAGTTGACAGTATCGCCTGGCTCGCCAGAGTAGAGCAAAACTGTGTGTGCATTCAATTGACGAGACTTGTCCTCAGTTCCTTTCATGACAACAATACTACGAGCACAAACTGTATCTGCAGACAAAAGGGTGAAGTCTTTACCAGTGATGCCAAAGAGACATTCCATTTTTATTATTGTATATCTTGTGTTGTTTCTGAAAAGAAAAAGGCCACCAACTTGAACGCGTACACCGCATTACTATTACAAGTGACGTCTTACAATAATTGAACTTCCGATTTTGTACCTGCGGTTTTTCGCAGACACTTTTATTGCGTGAATTTTTATACAAACAGATGATAAAAACCCAGTTTGGTGCAACTAAAGTTTGAGAGCTGGACAATGGCCTCTAGTCCAACGCATGTCTGGAAATAAATAAAACAATTACTTTTACGAAAAGATGAAGTGTGTAGTAAAGTAAAAAAATGAAGTGGTAGAGAAAGCTTTAAGGATGCGTTTATTATTTTTTTTTCGTCCTTAGCTTAGCTAGTGCAAGGCTTTTACCTATAAATACAGACTGAGCTTTGCAAAGAACCCGAAGCAAAAGAAAGACAACAGTATATAGATTAAGCGAATTTAACTTAGGTTCAACCCAAATAAAGCCAAGACTTATAGATATAGTCTTACAAGTACGTTTGCTTTCGCAAAATGGAATAAAACACGTATTGTACCTTCAAACGTTACATACAGAGACTACTGACCTTGGTGTATCTGGGAGTATAGTTATAGACAGAGAAATATTTAAATATTTGTTGAATTTTTAGATGAAAATACGACAGTACAAATAAGGCGACCTTGTAAACATGCATATTGAAATTGAAGTGACCTTCGGTATCCCAATTTTCCTATTTTATAGAGGTGTTTCTATGACTTTCCTCTTCTTGACACATTTTGACAAAATGAATAATGAAATGTTGATCAAGGCTATAATTGCTGCTACTATTTTGATAATATTAACAGGTATATAACGATAATACAACTTTGAAGAATAACGCTCATTTTTAAAATTGACAAACTAGTCCTATGGTTAAAACGTTATGTTAGCAAAGAAACTAAAAAAACAATATTGTTAATGGGTGCTTGCGATGCTGGAAAGACCTCTCTGTATACCTTAGTAAATGAATTTTGCCAAGAGCTACCCTTTTGTTCCCATTGAAAATGCTAACACTTTGCATCCTTTTTCACAACAGTTGCGTTTTGATGAAAATCGGCCAACAGTGTCATCTATGAAAGAAAATGAGGGTTCACTTATTGTTTCGGGCAAGGTAAACGTACACTTAAAAAAATAGGAATTTAATTGTGTTGAATTAGACTCTAGATTTGGTTGATCTTCCTGGTCATGAACGCGTTCGTTTTCGTTTTCTAGATTTTTTACCTGTGGCTCGCTGTATTGTATTTATGATAGATAGTACAACAATTAATAGACAAATTCGCCCAGTGTCCGAATATCTATACGACATTTTGGTTAAAGTTCAAGGGCAATACCAATTCATGCCACTGTTGATTGCCTGTAACAAGTCGGATTTGATTACTGCTCTCCCCATTGAGAAGATTAAGCCCATGCTAGAATCTGAGCTGTAAGAAAGAAAGAACAATATAGCCTACAAGAAATGAACTAAATCGTAAATAGTAACCGTCTGAGAGCCACACGAACAGCTAGAGTCGAACAATCAGAAGAAGAAGATTCATTCATAGGCTATGAAGGAGAAGACTTCAACTTTAAGCAGTTAGAAAACGAAACAACTTTTGTACCATGCTCTGTTAAAAACAAGAATATTAAGGAAGTCCAGAACTGGATTAAAGGTTGTTTCTTAGTGAACACATGAAAAACATAACAATATCTATATAAAAAAAAGATGTAATAAAGAGTTTATTGCACTTAAGCAGCAATTTCGTTGGCATTGTTTTGAGCAACTTGGACCTCCCGCTTTTTGATGGTGGTAGCAAGAACTTGCGATCGGAAAGAAAGAGTCTTTGTACGTTCGATGACTTGTTGATATACAGATGTAATGGGTGTGTTCATAATTACAGTATTCTATAAGAAAGAGAAAAATATGATTAAATCACAAAACAAAGTATTTTTGGTTCAAAATCTTACCTCTTCAAAATCAATCTTTGCATCAACACGAGTATCTCTAATTAAGTTTACAATCCACTTTTCGCCTTCTTCTTGGTTCAAATTCAATCTTTGTGACATTTCCCTATAGAAATTTCAGTTTAGCCTTCTTTAGTTTTTGACTTGAAAAAATGTATCCAATGTTTACTTGATATCGATCTTTTGGTGAATTCTGCAGTATGTTTCAGAGATGAATTGTCTAGCGCTTTCCATAAAATCCTCTTGGGTAGCAGCCAAAAAGAAATCGTTCATCAAAACCTGTTCGCATTGCTTAAGCTTCTTTTGTGCCCCTTCAAAATCAAAGTTCACAAAGAGAGCTCCAACAAATTCAGTAACAGGGTCACGATATTCGTAAGACTCCTGTTCGATTATCTTAACTAACTCCTTCATTTGGTGCTTTCTACGCTTGTTGGTAACCACGGCTGTGGTGAGGTAACGCAAAATCCAAGGGCAGGATGTTTGAATAGTGTTGATATATTGAGGAGTAAGAAACATATCTACAATGCAGTCACGTCCTTTAGGATGGTTGAAAAAGACAAAGAGTGACCAATGAAGAAGCCAAGTACGCTGTTGGAGTTGTTGAAGAGGTGATGTGAAACTCTAAACAAATAAAGAAGCATAAAAAAGTATTCTATATTTGTTTTTTGGTTATACCTTTTGATCAATAGTTTCTCTCAACTTTTGCATTTCCTCCAAAGCACCGTCCCAGTTTCCACTTAAAATTTCTGAAGCCATCTTTCCCCAAGTAGCAGAAAGAGAAAGTTCGGCATCGGTAGACTGTTGCATTCATAAAATTTACAACTGTTAATATGAATCCTTTTTTTGTTTCGCAAATTTACCAAGATGCGGTAGTGGTAAAGATAATCAGCAGCTCCTCCGTAATCACCACAATTGTATTGAAATTGACCGAACTCATACAAAATGTTGATGGATTCGTTGGTGAACTATAGGCATTAAAGAATTCATTTAGATTTTTCTCTTTTTGTTTTGTTTTCAAATTTACTCCATAGTTGTCTTTCAAATATTGAATATTTTCTGTCTTGTCTTGGCGAAGCGCAGAAATGACTTCAGGCTTTTGAAGAACCTCCATGACATTTTGAGCTTTGGTTCTTAAGTCTTCCATCTGGGCTATGACCTTTTCTCTTTTTTCAGAAAACTCTGTAAGGAAGGATTTAAATATAGCTGCTGTTTTCGCCTGTATTTTGTTTTTTCTCGTGTTTACCTTTGGGAGCTTCTTCAGTCTTGTTCAACTTCTTATAAAGGTCGAGTACAAAATCAACCATGTTGGAGTTTTGGAACAAGTTGTATTTAGCTTGAAGAAGATCCTCTGAAACGTAAACATCCTTTAATTCCAAAAACTCAATAAGAGGATAAACAAGATGACGATCCAAAAAAGGAATCATCTTCATGGTCAAGTCATGTGTGGCGGCCATTTTTGTTTCGTTGTCGTTCAAACAGAAAAAAAAGCTGCCCTCAGGTAAAAAAAAAAAGTTTTGGAAGGCTTGTCCTTTCCCTAAACCAACGGAGATTGAATAGAGCGGTCACGACATTATTTTTGGAATTCATTGTTTGATATAAATGTTTGTGCGTGTTGGTTTTATTGTCTAATGTTGCTCTTTTTTTTTAAATATTTTAGAGTAGTTCTTTGATTTCATAGAAAGGTTTTTTTCCAACATAATCTTGGAGCGAACGATAATCTAAAGAATATTAAAAGAACGAATTTGTATGTTGCATAGTGTCATGGTTTACTAGTTTTCGATAGTAATTGATTGAGGTGCGGCATAAAGTCTTCAATAGGAACATAAAGACTATAGTCAAGATCAACGAAAATTGAAAACTCGTACTCTTTTAGCTCTTTAGCTCCTATATCAAGCTGCTGACGTATTGTCTAACCACAAAAAAAAAGTATTAAGAGCCGAAAAAATTTGTCATTTTAGTTACTTCTGAAAGGTTCCTGAAGCATATGCTTTTGTGTTCATTTATTTTGACTGCTAAAAAGATACAGCACGCTATTACAGTTTTATTTTATAAGACCTTCTTGTTATACCGGACACACACACACACACATATATATATATATATATATATTTCATCTTTACCTGCTATCAGTTTTCTGTTTTTTCTGTTGATTATGTTTTTTTGAATGAGCTTCTCAAGGTAAACATAAGCATGAGATAAAGTAGATAGTTCAATATCCAAGGCCAGAGCAATATTTAATAGACGCTGCTTTACTGATTTTATTTTTGGTATTATACTTTCAGACATGATTTTTTGATTTGTATCATGCTCTTGTTTGTTGGGTAAATCCTATATTTATTTGAAGTAAAAGTCAGCAAAGGTCAATATTAATATCTAGACTTACGATGGATATGACAAATGAAAGGGGGCTTTTGTATTCTGGAGCTATCGATGTAAAGTGATTATACACCTGGTCCTGTTGATTTTTTTTTGAAAGAAGGGTAGCATGTTGACCAGGCTCGTTATTTCTTGGCGATCCACTAAAAACCCCTTGCCTAAAACGCAAAAACAAAACTAGGTTTAACCCACATTACCTAACTCATTGTTTTTGAGTATGAATCGAAAGAGTCTTACACGGGGCTGGGCCCAAAATCATAATCTGCTTTCTTTTTAGATCTCCAAACAATTTTACGATAATACTGAAACACAGACATAAAGCTTGTCTTCAACCAACTTGGTGCACTCTGGGCAAAATATATTTGAAACGTATTGTAAGCAATACATACACACGCAAATTTATATATACAAGAAATCATAAATATATATATCTATGTTTTTTTTTTGTTATCGGGATTACTTACATTGTTTTTCGAATCATCGAATTTTCTTTTAATTTTTTCAGAAGCTATCAGTTGATAGTTATTTTTTCTTTGAAGTTTGTATATAGTAGTAGAAACTGATTTATCGCTAGTGAGATGTAATACTTTTTGAACATTTAAATCGCCTTTGTCTCTTTTCTCTAAACAGAAAACGTTATCGTTTTTCAATTCAAAGTTACAAAACTCTGGTACTGCTATCGCCCGTCGCCACAAAGTGAGATGGCAATAAAAAGAAGGTCAATGAAAACACACAAAATTTCAACTTACAATGCTCTGAATAAGCTTCTTTTTCACTTCCTAGTGTGATATTGGATAAAAAAGCAACTGCATCTTTTTTTTTATAGCCACTATGTTTAGACATTCTTAGCTTGAAATCCATAAATCGAAAAGGTGTTTTTTTTATTAATATAGAGGGGAAAAAACTTGGTAAAATAACAAAAGCAATTAAATACTTTTTTTATTATGATTTCTCTTTATTGTCCTGTATTTATTCATTAGGGTAAAACAAATGACGCATCAAAACTTTTATTTTTGCATAAACCTTATTACTTTTAAAAAACGCTGACATAAATGATCTAGAGGCATAGACTTGATCGAAAGCTAACTATAGGAGCAGTAACACTCGAAGGATATTTTTTCGGCTATAGAGAAAAAAATTGAAAAGAGTAAAATGCACTGTAGTTTTTTTTTTAGATGCTTTATTACACAATAATGTATTAACATATTTTCAAAACTTTAGAACAAAACGCGTTTTTGTATAAATAGACAGCTGTATAATTCGGGTAATTTGCTTTATATGGTGAATCGTTGTCAAAATCTTTCGGTTTTGTAATGGTTCCTGTTTAAACTGTGCACAAAATAACACACTTAGATTGTGTTGATTTTCTTTCTATTCCACTAGCCAACCTTATCTTGGATTTTTATAGACACACCTTATTTTTACAGCTACCCAAATCGCATAACTGTCGTTTGAGTCAAGCTATACTGCTCTTTTCTTTAATGTTTTTCTTAGCGTTCCTTTTATTTTGCTTTGACTAAACCCAAAGCATACCTTTTTCCTATTTTAATGTCACTGAGCTTTTCTATTCAAAAGCACCTTAAATAGGTGCTTTCAATCTCCACTTTTTATATTAAATTTGTCCCTAGTATTAAAAGTGACTGACTGTTTTCTTATTGATATTGTGTATATAGAGAGATATACTAAGATTTATTAAGCCTAAAGGAAAGTAGAGTTCATAATCCCAAGATAGATCTTGGTCTTGAAAATATTAGGCTACACGACGAATTCACTTTGAATGACTGGATTTCAATAAGCGCTTCTGAGCCAGCTTATGCCAAAGGGTAAGCGGGGCTTTTGGTATTATTTTTCCCTTATTTTTTTTAGTTTCTGTAAACACGAAATATTAGAGATGATTTTATTAGATTACCATAACGTTATTATAAAGGATGCTTTAGAGAAAAGGCTCAAAAGGTAATTTTTGCTTTTTTTTAATTTCGCTTTTTTCAAAGAGAAAGTTCTGTTTTATTGACGAAACAACCCAAAAAATATACAACAGTGAAAAGCTAGAGGCAATTGACATGACGGTAGCTGATTTTGATGGGGTCACCTATCACATCTCAACGCCTGAAACCAAGACAGTTATACAAATCTCCCTCGCTTGGGCATGCTCCAAAGAACTTTTTGAATATGATGCAGCTAATGTATTGAAACGCGAATATGGTGAGCATCTTTTGGAAACTCCTGAACAAGGCTTTGACGTCACATTATCTATTGACTTGGAAAAAATTCCTGCTGAAACTGGTATATAAAAACATAAAAATATATAAACAGGGAGAAAATAAGAAAAAGAGAGAGAGAGAGAAAATGAAAAGCTATTTTGTTTACCAAAAAAAGACTAACGAGATGACTTTGCGGTTTAGAAATTAGAGATGAACTCATTCGCAAAGTCAGTCTTTTGAAACGTAACTTGTTAGCTGCACCTTTTGAAATAGCATTTGGTGAACAAGAATCATGCGAGAAGGAAGGAAAGACTGAGTGTAAGTCTCAGTTGATGGCTATTCATTACCGTGAGGAGGAAGCCATTTACGTAAAATCAAATGTGGATCGCATTACTGTTATCTTTAGTACGACTTTTAAAGATGAAACTGACAAAATATTCGGCAAAGTGTTTTTACAAGTAAGTGAATCAATATCCCCTTTATTTTGAGTATTTTTGACTTTTTTTCTATATAGGAATTTGTGGATGCTCGCCGCCGAGTACCTGCCTTACAAAATGCTCCTCAAGTTATTTATTCTATTCGTGAACCACCTATGGAACTTCGTCATTTGAATTTGAAAGATAGCGACGATATCAGCTATGTTACATTTGGTATATTCGCATAGATAAAAAATATATATATATACTTATCTTTTAAGGGAAAAGTTCTGTTCCCTAATCATTTTGCTGCGGGAGATGTACGCGAAGAAACTATTTCACGTATTCAAGTATTCCGAGACTATCTCCATTATCACATTAAATGTTCAAAAGCCTATATGCACACCCGTATGAGAGCTCGTGTTCGCGACTTTTTGAAGGTATTGAACCGCGCCAAGCCTGAAGTTACCAATACAGAGAAGAAGACAGCAAGGTAAATCTTTTATTTTTTTTTAAGAAAAGAAACAAAGTTTAAGTATATATGACTGATTTTATATTTTTAGTGGAAGAACTTTCCGCAGATCCTAATTTTACTGACTTTGTAAATAAAAAGCAGAAAATAAATAATCCACAGCCTTCTTTTTAATTTTTTTTTTAACCGGATCAAACCTATGGGCGTTGTTTGTGGTTGCTATGAATCAAATATCAATTTTGATGAAGAAGGTGAACAAGATCTGTCTTCTTAAACTGCGATGTTTATAACTAAGATACTCAAACTTCTATTATTACAATTTTCTATATATTTTTTTTGGGTACCAAAAATGGAATTTAGTGGAGCTAAGGCATTTTTATTTATTAAGAGCTATCGGAAAAGGGGCTTTTGGAAAAGTTAGAATTGTTCAACATAAGCAGAACCTTGTACAATATGCATTAAAATACATGAACAAACTCAAAAGTCTTGAGTCAAACGCTTTTCACAACATTCTGACAGAAAGAAATCTATTGGAACGGATTGACCATCCGTTGATTGTCAACCTACGCTATGCTTTTCATGATCATGAAAACCTATTTATGGTGATGGATCTTATGCTTGGAGGTGACCTAAGGTTTCAACTTGATTTGCATGGAAGGTTCAATGAACTTCAGGTTAGATTTTATATAGCCGAGTTGATTCTTGCCATTGGTTACATTCATCAAAACAATATTATTCATCGGTAAAATGTAGTCTCGACACAAGAGGCACATATTGATATTTAATCTAGCGATATCAAACCTGAGAATATTTTATTGAATGCAAAAGGACACGCTCATCTGCATGATTTTAACATTGCCACTTATCTTTCGTCAGAAAGGCCTTATCGTACAAGTCGAGCTGGTAGTTTACCCTATATGGCTCCTGAAATTCTATCTGGACAGCCCTACACAACAAGTGTAGACTGGTGGAGTCTAGGTATTGTACTTTATGAATTGCTTTTTGGAAAGGTACCTCTTATCACGTTATATACATACACAAAAAAACTCATTTTTTTGTTGTATAAGAGGCCTTTTGAAGGGTCGACTCAAGCAGCAATGGAAAGATCGATATGTAAATCTGAATTGAACTATCCTCAAGAAGTGCCGATTTCTTTAGATTGTAGACACATTATAGAAGGAGTAAAATCGAAACGAAAAAAAAACCCTGCTATTAATCCCATTTATATTTTTTTCAAAAAAAAAAAAAAAAAAAGCTGCTCACAAAAGATCCAGAAAGCCGCTTAGGACATGGAAAGCAAGGTTTAGAAAGGCTAAAGAAACAGTCTTGGTTTCAAGGGCTCGATTGGGAAGAAATGAAAGCTAAAGAGTCTCAACCCCCTTATATACCCAACGTAAATAATAACAAGAACGGAGACTTTTTTTTTGCTTGATGTAAACATCTATATCCACTAGAACGATACACCCAATTATGATGCAGTACATGAACTAGAGGAACTTTTATGTGATGAAGACCCGCTCAGACCCCACTCCAAATCAAAGGTGGCCAATATGCAGGAGCTAATGGAGATAGATTCACATTTCTTGCCTTATGATTATACTTCACAGAAAAAAAAAGAAAGCTTTGTAAGTAGAATTGAAGACTCTTTGCAACAAAAGATAGACGAGGCAAAATACAAGTCGAAAAACTATCAAAGATTGTCATAGTGTAAATAAATCATAAAACAAAAAAAAATATTTTCAGAGTAGATCATGGGGTTTGTTAACGTTTGTTTGCTTTCTTTTTTTTTTAAAAAAAAAAGAGATAGTTTAGCCACGACGAGCCATACCCCCGCTTTTTTTGTTTCTGTGGGGTTGTATATACTGAATTTTAATTAACACCGGAAAATAATTAGTTTGGTTAAAATCGATAGGCGTTTTTAACGTGTTAACGGAACAATGTTATCGTGTTTAAGGCTTGTTATTTCGACTGTAAATTGAGTCGATCGATGCAGCATATTTAACGTAAAAAAAAAAAAAAGGGAGTCGGTTGTTTTGATAGAGTATTAAAAAGTTATGTAAGAAAAATAACATCTACTAACATTCACAAAAAAAAAAATCTACAAAGTTTGAACTCTTCTGCAACTATTTAAAAAGCTCAATGTATGGAAATATAAAATAGCAACCCTTTTTATTTTAAACAAACTTGTTTATAAAACACATCTAATAGTAATTGAGGTGTATGCTTTACAAAAGTAAGTTTCCGTAAATGAACGGCTTCCTTCCCCACACATATATAGGCCTCCTTTTTTTGTTGATGCTTATGTCATAAAAAGCTTTTTTTTTGTTTCTTGTTAAAAAAAACACAGGAGAATAATTCAAGGAGCAAAGGAACGGATTTACGTTTGACTTACAG
Organism: Sporodiniella umbellata; assembly: GCA_025677835.1. NCBI lineage: Eukaryota > Fungi > Mucoromycota > Mucoromycetes > Mucorales > Rhizopodaceae > Sporodiniella > Sporodiniella umbellata. The sequence continues at coordinate 75,242 of JAIXMR010000101.1, read as the reverse complement.
TAAACGTATATATAAGAAAAAATACTAACGATGGTGTATGAATACAAAAGTTTAGAATAGGGATTGCATTCATTAAGCTTAATGAACTATAATCTAGATAGCGAAGCCCTTTAATTTATGACGAGAAAGAAAGATTATTTTTTCTGCAAGCAAAGTTTATTTATTTCGTTATATCCCCAAGATTTGACCCTTTATTTTCGTACGTTTGTTTATTTGAAATGCGATTCAAAACAAATTATGCCCCTTTTAACCTCTATTGCTGTTATTTTTAATGTAGTTTATAAATTAACAATGTTTGGATTAATCAATGTAAGTTTTGTTTTTTTTTTAAAAAAAAAAGTGCTCACTTCATAAACACTGTCAAAGAAATAATGCTTTTATTGTGACAATTATTTTTTTTTCGTAGATTCAGTTGTATTTCATAAAGAACAATATCTAAAAAACACCATTCACTATTGATATAAGATTTTTTTGGCTGTTGCTATTACTCAAATAAAAAATTGTGTGTACCTTAAGTGAGATAAGCAATTAGATAAACAGTTGTCACTAGACTGTGACTAGCACAAAGATACACATGTTTGTACGTACATATATTGAAAGGGAACACCTTAATCAGTTCAATACAAAATCAACAAAGATTTTTTTAGGCGATCTATTCAAATGAGATGCCTGATGTGACTGCAAAAAAGGGGGTGGGGAAGGAGGGTGCTGTAACAGGAGCGTTTTAAGAGGCAACATTACGCATATTCCTGCAGCTCTATCTAAGGATTGAAACTAAGTCCATGGTGCCTTTGAAAAGTATAATCGTACTCTTTCTATAGAGTTTCACAGATTGTATTAAAGTTAAACTTCAGAAAGTAATAGCTTGTTTTAACATTATAATTGGACCCAAAAGCTTAAACGTACTTTTTCTTTTTAAAACGGACATTAGAAAACCTTTAAAGTTTAAAATAGAACTTGGATTTGAAAAAATTTCTAAGAATCACCTTTTAATGCTTTGCAAGTTACCAATGAAAAAAAAAGAGTTGCTTTTAGTTTTGATCTCTAACTTTATTTTCTTTTTGAAGAAAGAGCAACCACTGTTTGGGAAACAAGGGAAAATGATTTTATTCCACTGTTATTATTTAATAAAGTGATATCAGCCCGCAGAAACCATTTCCAAAACAAAAAAAGCCTTGATCTGTTTAATTTTTCTGTAAGACATTTATCATGACGTGAGTCTTTCACTAACTTTCGTCTACATCTAATATAAAAAAGAGGGGGGAAATAAAATTTATTATCCGAAGGGGAGTAAGAAAAACAAAACAATCTGACATTTGACTTTGCCATACGATACACTTGAGTAGTCTTGTCATACTCTTGGTATGATCTAAAAGGATAGTCTTTACTGTACAAAAGTGACAAACATAGACCATTTTAAAACTTTTTCTGCTTTCTTTTTAAGGTTTTGTCTGTAAAGCGAACAAAATTGTACTTTATCAACCAAATAAAGCCCAAACTGCACATACAGTGAAAAAAAAAGAGGGGGGATGTTGCTTTATTTTTTCTAAGATGACATTATAATATTGATATATGCTTTTTTTTTTGGTTATGAGAAATACATAAGAGGGGCATAAAAGAGTTGCTGTCAACAGTTTACTTTTTGGTGATGGTGTGCTTCTGATGATAATAATAAAGATAATGATATATAAAATATATATGTGAAAAAAGGTAGTCGTTGAAAGAAAACAGATAGATAGAGGGAATGTAGCAATAATAGAAAAAGATGACTGTGTATAAAGAGATGAAAAGGTCTTAAAAGGATGATGTCTTTCTTTTTCCTGATTTTTTCCAAAACAAGACCTGTTCGCTTGTACGGCATTTGGTTTCTTTTTGAATATGGCGCTTCAAAGCATCGCTTCTAGCAAACGACTTTTGACAGCAGGGACAACTATAAGGTTTTTCGCCTGTGTGAATGCGAGCGTGTCGTTCTGAATCGTGTTTACGGGCAAAGGCTCTTGAGCAATGGTTACATACAAAACGTTTTTGTTGCTCAAGAGGATACTTGGATTTTTTCATAGGGAATGCCTTGAGGTTATTATCGTCTTGGAAATAGGAGAGATGGATCGATTGGTCAGAGCAGTCCGAGGTGGTAGAAGAACCAGGGGAAAGAGGTAAGAAAGACTGGGTAGGGACGTAATGAAAATCATCTGCCAAACAATAAAATAAATAAGGATCCATTATTTCATCCTGACTCTTGACAATAGATGATGAGAAATCCCAATTAAAAATGTCCATCGTGTTGTAAAAGGTTTCGTTTTTCATATTTGTTGCTGTTGATTTGATTAGGGTAAATAATTAAAAGAAAAAAACAAAAATTGCTATTATTCTTGAAAAAAAAAGGGCAATATTTATACGTCTTGTACTTTTTATTTTCTTCTCCTTATTAAGCTTTTTCTCCCCTTTTATTTCAAAAGACTGCAATTGAGCACTCTTTCTTTTTTAGCCAATCGTCTGGCTGTAATTTTTTTTTAAGGTTACAAACTAACTCTGGAGTCTTTCTATGTTATCGATCGCTGTATTCGTTTCCTTTTCAATCGGTTATTGTTGTGCCGAATCTACGATGTCAAAGGATACGTTTTGGACTATTTACTCCTTTTTGTAACAAACAAACCAAAAAAATAGAAAAATATACGAAATTAGTGAAGCATGCTTGGTAACTTTACTTCATATTCGGTCTGATAGCAAAAGACGGACAAAGTAAAGCTGAATGAAATGATCTGCACTCTAAGCAAATTGTTTTTAAAAATAAATAATATATGAAAAATGAATAAGCGAAAATAATAAAATGTAAAAGAAAAACAAACTCCTTGATGATGACAGTACCTTTTGCCCCCTTCATTTATTCTTCTTTTGTGGTACCTTTTTCTTTTTTGTTCTAATAGATTCTAATCTCTGTTTATTTTTGGGGAAAAAACCTTCTTTGAATACACTAAACAAGAACAATGGTAATAAAAGAGAGAGAGAGAGAGAGAGAGAGAAAGGTTCCACCTTCACTCCCTTTTTTTCTTGTCCTACACAATCGATTTTTTATATAATTTCCTTTTAAGAAACTGATGCTTGTTTTCTTTTTTTGGGCAGTAATGATCACCCCCGCGAAGGAGGGAAAACAAACCACCAAAAAAGGAGGTGCGTGTGCAGAATGGGGTAAGGGGGGTGGGGGCGGGGTGGGGGTGAGTACAACCATAAGGTGTGAAACGACTACACATTTTAAGATATAGTACTTCTAGCGTCAAACGACCTCTTTTTTGAATACCAATTGGTCACCCCTTTAATAGGTATATCTATACTTAGTGATAAATAAATAGCAATCGAGTGACTCTTTATTTTACAGCGGAGGATTGGGAGAGGGGACAAGAATTAAGTGTTCGTGTTCTTTTTGAAAATTCCAAAATAAGTTAGTTGTAGTATCCGCTTTGCGCTTTCTTGTAGCCAAAGTTATAAAAGGTACCTACAGTATTAATAGTAGAATCGCCAGCTCTTTCAATGAAGTATACAGATTCTTACGGCAACGATATCAATTTTTTCAATGTTGAGGGAGGGGGAGGAAGAGAGGAATAGAAGCTAAACAAATTAGATAGAACTTGCGGTTTAAAGTGGCGAGGTGGGGGTATGTCAGGCATCTCTTTGACACATATTTTGTGTTTTTGTATTTAACATAAGTATTAGAATCCTTAACATAAAAGCAACTTTACTCTTAAAGTAATATAGTATTGTTGAAGTCAGCGAAATGCTTTATGGTCGAGAAAATCATCTCTGGGTGCACCAATACAAGGTTTATTCTCCGCTAAACGTATAAATAAAAATAGGCGACTGGAACCAGCCAGCTGAACCAACCCACACAGCCTTTACTGTTTTCAATTGACAATTTCCCCAGCAAGCTATCTGCAATATCTTTAACTTCTCTGAGCAACACCCAAATAACAACAATACAAGATAACCATCAATAGCTGCGCCTGCGAAATTTTTTTAGATCTACCTGTGCTGAAGCTCTTTTCCAATTACACTCGCAGCACTGACACTGTAAATTGTTGGTTATATAAACTCGCATTGAAAGACTTTGATTTTTGTTCTCCGCTCCTTGAATGCTATTTAAAGTGTGAAGGACAGTTTGAAAGTGAGTTTAAGGCGGAGGAGCTGGTGGTGAGAGCGTGGCGCATGGCGGGCACTGGAAATTGAAAGAGAACTCTCGCGGTTTGTTCTCCTTTCGTTCTATGATCCATAAGGAAGCCATTTATCCAAAGAGTATAGTAGTAAAACTCAACTTCAGCTCAGTAACTCGATTACTGTTATCAACTCGCTGTTCAGATATCGAACTGCAATACCGATCATGGGTCCTCCGAACCGACAAAATATAAAAACCATAACATTTTAAACAACTTAAGAACAATTAATAGAGGTTCTATCTTTCTACTTCAAATCTTTGGACTTTTGTAAATACAATACTATTAATGAAAGCTTATCTTAGCCTTCAATAACGAATCTCTGAACATATTAATTTTTTGGCGCCAGGTTACAAAAGTAGATTTTTCAGCCACCTTAGTTATATATTGAATCTGAAGAGAAACCAATTTATTTATTTATTATAATCTCGTATCTACAAGCTAATGGTTGCCTCTTTTAAAATGAACAGTTGTAAATAAACAATCGCACAACCTTTTTACAGTATATAGTAAATGCTTATGAGCTGCTGCTCAGATGTTTGACCCACTTTTACAAAGCGCTATATCACATAATCTTATATCATGCTCTTCTCACCCAAAAGAGCTCCAATAAACTAATGTTATATACACAGAAAAAAAATTGATACCAATCTAAAATACTTAAAAGGATGACCGATTGACATTTAGAAAAGTGATCAATTTTTTCTAGATAATAGCCAATTGACACTGGAAGCACTGTATATACAATAACTTTTTTTATTCATCTAGTAAATAATGCTTTCAGTTAAGGAGGTACATCAGCCCATCCTTACTGTTGTTTCGTTCATTTAGTATTTAGAAACACAACGAAACCATACAGTGGCTGTCTCGTATAGCCTTTTGCTACTATAGAACTATTATTTAATAAAAGTTTGCAATGAGGGGAAGGGGCTCTTAACATAATTTACCGTAGCCAATAACTTTGGGTACAATATATATTAGTTTATAAGAGCATACTTTTTCAAAAACGTATCTCGTACAAGCTTTATTATCTTAAAATAAACTCCTTGCTCTAAACGCGAAAATAAAGGAGAAAAAGTGAAATGAAATATATAGTTGCTCCACGTCCTTCTATCAATTTTCTTTAAAGTTAAAGAATAATCTCGTGCTTCTTTTCCCTCCCCTTACCAAGCCAAGATCGGCTTGGTCTGTACCGATCTTTCCTTGATACAGACCCTGAATTCACTGCTTCTATGGTGGCCAAATTGAAAAAGAAAAAACGAAATTAGATACAAAAATAAAGAAAATGTCAAAAAGAAAAATAAAAAAAGAAAAACACGTAGACGCATATGGTAATTTTCGTAGACTATACTCTTTTCATTGATTAGGCATTTAATATATTACCTTGAATAAAACAAATATTCCGGTTTTTTTTATCTATCTGATATACATGGATTAAAGAATACACTTTTGAGTATTTTTGTTTTTGAGTAAAAGTTGCATTCTTTTACTATTATGTTTTCAAACTATAATTATTTTTTTTTTAATTAAAAGGTGTTCTTTGTTTATTTTTTAAAAAAAAAATAAGGGGATTGTATGTGTATGATATGTGAAAGGAGACTTTACTATTGACCAATTAGTAGAAACTTTACACCGCAAATTCATTTTTTATATTATTCGTATTTTACGGATTTATCAAAAAAAAAAAGAAAGAAAGAAAAAGTATTCTTTTTTAAATAAGCACGTTTTTCTCTTCAGTATCTGATGATGAATAGTTGCTGCTGCTATGGTAACCTTACCTTTTTATTTTAATCAAACAAAGCTAATTAGTTTCATTATGTTTAAAAGAAACATAGAGCATTGTATCTGGTTCTTTGATTAGATGGCACTGAGCTCTCTTTAATAGAACTGACGTATAATATTATGCTAGAAAGAGCCATGTGACGAACCAGTAAGTAACACAGAAAAAAGAGGGCGCTTGCTTTTTTTTTACACAAAAACAAAGCAGCCCGCGCCAGCAGCCCATCTTTTCACTCTGACAGGTTTTATTTTTTTGTGAAACCAAGCAAAAGCTTAGGCAGAGAGAAAGAATCCCTCTCTTTTATACGCAATTGAATAGAATGCTTGTAGCATGTTTCTTTATTTAATTGTTTAAAATGAGAGTAATAGTCAAAGAAGCTCAGGTTTCTTATTGCTGTCGTTGATGATGCTTTTTTTTTCCTTTTATACCAAATCTCTCAGAAAAGGAAATACAGTCTGACCTCAACAAAAGGTACGACCAGCAGAGCTTACGGATATCGTCCTCTCCTTTTTTTCTTTGTGTGTGTTTTATTGAAAAAGCTCTTTTTACTCCCAAATATATATATTTCTTTTTTAGAGAAGAAGAAAATAGAAGCCGTTTTTATTTTTGATATTTATTACGTTCATCGATGCGCCTTCTCGTAAAACTTGTTTGTGTATGTGAGTGTGTTTTGGCTTGGAAATGCGGAGCTAATAAATATGGCGAGCTTTATTTATAAAAAGTTGTCTCCAAAGTCTTTTTTAAAGTAAAAGGCCTAGAAATTGGCTATTTATCTCAGTCTTGAGCAGAAAAATCCAGCTCATAAACAAGTAAAACACTTCTTTTTTTTTAAAAAAAAAAGAAACAAGTGTAAACAAAGTATAGTCGGGCACGAGAACGCCTTGTTAGTATTTTTTTTGTGCTTGTTTTACATCAAAAGTATAATTTGGTAGGTTTGCATTACAAAACATGGGTAGTGGAATAAAGCAGTATTTGCTCTGGTACCTTTTCAAAGTCACCCGTTTTTATATTATTTCCTTATTTATTTAACACTCTTGCCTTCTTATTATCCTGTTTGTATGTAAAAATGAAAGTTTCGAGACATATATTTGTTTTGTAAGAACCATGTATAGCTTTTAAACTACTTTTGTTTACAAAAAAAAAATGCATGGGAAAAAAAGCGCAATTCATGCAAAAAAAAAGGTTTGGTGGTGTGATTTTAAAAAAAAAAAAAAAAAAAAAAAAAAAAAGAGGTAAAGAAGTCCTTATAAAGACACTAAGCAAATCCCTTTTTTTTCTTGTTCTCTTTAAATCTTGAACAAAAATAAAAGCTTTTTTTCAAACTAACATTAACAAAAATGGACTCTCAATTTCCTGTGGAAGAAGACTATAATAACGTGGTAGACTCTTACTCTGTTACTCTTAATGGCTTTATCTTTTGTACGCGCCATGGCCTGGAGGTGTGTACTAAATGTCCTACAGACAACCGAGCCACCAATAATATGATGGTGGAGGACATGCTTCATGATAAACTAACAGAGGAAGAATACTCTACTAAATGGATGGGTGATGACCGAGAACCTTTTACAGTGGCACATAAATGGACAAGAGTCTCAAAGGGAAAACCAGGCTGCATGAGCCATAAAAAAGTGGCGTGCGATGAATGTTTCAATTGGGGTGAACAGCTGTATCGTGGAATTCATGGTGGCCGTAAACCCAGGGTATCTCGCGTACAACGTAAAAGCCGAGACCACTCTGATAAGTTGACATAATAACCTTCACAAAAAAAATCTGTAAAAAATCAATAATAATAACAATAAATAAAAACTGCTTTCTTTTATTTACCTTTTTTCTTTTTCTTTTGAAATAAAATGTACTTGCTTGACCACCTCCTTTATTTTTCAATGTCTTTATATCTCTTTAAAAAACAAGAAAGGACAACATAATGGTAATCATTTACACATGAACTAAAAAGAGGGATTGGCGACTTGAAACAACCCAAGACGTACTTGACTACAAAGCTGAACAGAGATTTCATAAACAAGCTTTGGTTGGCTCAATTGCCTCATTAATTTTTTTTATATCTAATTTATTTATTCTTGGGCAGAAACAAATCGATAAACCATGGCTTCCAAATGACTTTTTGAAGAGAGACTACACTAAGAAAAAGACGGGTATCTTGGTAACAAAAAAATGCTACCAGGATCTCCAAAAAACTAGGTGATTTTATAAAAATAAGCTGATAAATAAGAATTTAAACGTATTTGAGGGATTCGTCTGTTGTCCCCCTTTTTTTTCAATAAGAAATTTATAAAAACGCACTTAATATGATCCATAAATCAACGTCAATACTGAAACAACTTTTCTGTATTTTTTTTTTTTTAAACAAATGTGCACATAAAAAACACAGTAAAGTCGTGTGTGTGAATGATTAGATTGAAGAGATCGTTTAGTGAGAGAACCATGCCAAAGGATCGGAGACAATGCAAAACGTTTAAATACTGTAACTATGCAACTTTTGGTTTTCAGTGGTAATATAAAGGCACAAAACTATGCCACTTTTAAAGCCTTTACTCTTTTAAAAAAGACAAGCTACTCTTTTAGTTTTAAGGCCTTGGTGTATACAAGATAGGAATTTTTTTTTTTTCCAAAAAAAAAAAGTTCTTGTACACTATTATCTACTAAATGAGTTTAGAATAAGATACATATTGCCCCTTCCGGGTTCTTAAAAGCATAATGAAGATATGTAACAACCAAAACGTGTTTGATTGGTTCCAACGTTACTTGTGAAAGTCCTGTAATCTGCCATTGTCTTTCCAGAAGAATACGCTTAAATCGGTTATCATTCGATTTCTTTACCAAAAGCAGTTGACTTAATCTTGGACCTCTTTAAAAAGACAGCAATCTTCTGAATGGAGAAATTCTATTATTCTTTGCTTTTTGACATTCAGCAAGATTAAGGGTTACAGACTCTTTTATTTTTATTTTTTTTTCCTTGTTTTTCGTATTCCTTTTCTTTTCTTTAGAGTCCAGAAAAAAAAATGACAGTAGAAGTAGTTCATGAAATCACGCGAAACGAAGATCTTTCTATACAAGAGATAAACCTTAATATTGTTAAAGAACTTCGATCGCACAAAGATTGGGAAGAGGTTGTTGCCTATGAAAATATGTCTGCATCCGCTAGAGCTCATTCACTGACTGCTACTACTTTGCGGGGTGAAGGAAAAGTTGCGAAAACTCCTTTGAAATTTTTCAACAAAGATAAAACCAAATGTGTCTTGATCTGTCATTTTGGCATTAACTTGTAAACATACAAATCGTTTATCGGTATGCAATCGACTAAAACATATACACCTTTTTATTATTATTATTATTACTTTAGGTGTGGCCATGACGGTATTATTCACGGCGGATTTGCCGCAACTATTTTGGATGAAATGCTGGCCTATATTGTAAAGTTGTGTTTTTCCCCATAAAAAAAAGACTAATCTATTTTTGAGCGCAGACTATTCCCCACCTACCAAATAAATCAGGCTTCACTGCCAATCTAAACGTAGATTATCGTAAGCCAATCCTTGCTAATCAATGGATGATAGTTAGGGGTAATCTAGAGAAATTGGATGGTCGTAAAGCCTGGGGTAGAGCTAGTGTCGAAACCCTTGACGGTGTTCTTTTGACAGAAGCCACTGCTTTGTATATTAGCCCTCGTTCTCACGGTCCTATTACCAAATTTTGATTAATAATCATAGACAAGTAGTTTGGAATCTACAAACATATAAATAGCAATTAATTCCTGACAGCCGTTTGGATTTTGCGGCTCCTCCTTTTTCCCTTTCAGCAACTCATTAATAAAAAAAAGTTTGATTGGATCGTATCTGCTTTTTTGTTTCAATTGGAACAACGAAACTTCTAGAAAAAAACAAACACCTACCATTGAAGCCCATATAAATATATCTCAATTCAATGATTGCTTGCACTGGAAAGCGCAAAATAAATGCGTCCCAATACTAAAGCCAAATCCTAACGAATAAGTCTTTATGTAAAGAAGTTATAAACCGTTTGTGTGGCTTTTTTTTTTATGAACAGATCGCATTGATTCAAGGTGCGGTGTGCGAAGTCTCATTAACGCTTTTATTTTCTTTTTTATTTTTTTGATTGTGACATAAAAGATGACACATGAAGTGTTTCCCTCCATCTTGGACAATGACCTGTACAAGTTTACTATGCAGAATGCGGTTTTCAAACACTACAAAAAAGACATTCCTGTTGTGTATCAATTCACAAATCGAGAGAAAGATCTTCATTTAAATGCCGAAGCTGTAGGCTGGCTTCAGCAACAAATCAACAGTATGTTAAAAAAAAAGCGTTTCGAAAGAACACAAGATTAACTCTTTTTTGATTGCAGATTTGGAGTTTTTAACTTTGACAGAAGCGGAACGCGATTATCTTTCAAACTACTTTTACTTTAAACCAGACTACCTCGACTTTTTACAACAGTTTCGCTTTAAACCTAAAGAACAAGTAAAGATAGTGTATGATGAATCTACCAACGATTTTGAGTTGGAAATTGTGGGTCAATGGATAGACACCATTCTTTATGAAGTTCCCCTGCTGGCTCTCATTTCAGAATCCTACTTTCGTTTTGTCGATCGGGATTGGAGCTACGATGGACAAATTGAACAAGCAGCAGAAAAAACCAAAGCGTTATTAGACAACGGTTGTGCATTTGCCGAGTTTGGTACTCGTCGTCGCCGTGATTTTAAGACACAAGATTTGGTGGTACGTACAATGTGCGAGACTTATAACCAGACCCCGACTGCGAAAGGCGTTTTTACAGGCACAAGCAATGTTTACCTTGCTATGAAGTATCAACTGAATGCAATTGGTACTGTAGGTAAGTGAATGATTTTCTTGACCAAAAAAAAAAAAAGAAAAAAGAAACTGAAGGCTTTTTTTTTGTTAGCTCATGAGTTTTTTATGGCCATCTCTGCACTTGAAGACGTCCAACATGCCAATCGTGAAACATTAAAGATTTGGCATAGCGTTTACAAAGGAGCACTTGGTGTAGCCTTGACGGATACATTTACCACCTCTCTTTTCTTGAAAGATTTTGACCGCGATCTGGCCTCCAAGTACACTGGCGTACGTCACGACTCTGGCGACCCAATGACTTTTGCCAATAGAATCGTTGAACACTATAAATCGATTGGTATCGATCCTAGTACTAAAGTGATTGTCTTTTCAGACTCTTTGACCGTGGATCGAGCTGTGGCCCTACAAGAACATGCCAGTAGGTTGGGCATCCGATCTAGTTTTGGTATCGGCACCTATCTCACCAATGACTATAAAAAATCGAGCGACACTCATCAAAAAAGCAAGCCAATGAACATTGTGATCAAGATCAAGGAGTGCTCAGGCAAGCGTGTCATCAAATTGAGTGACGATGTATCAAAGCACAGTGCAGACGACGAACTAGTCGCAGCTTTCGAACGTGAATTGGGAATTGATCAACAATAAAACAGTAACTGTATTAATGAAATCTTGAATTAAAAAAATAAAACAATTTGACAAACACTAGTCTCTATACATAAAAAGGTCTATACATAAAATTGATACAGTGCCTATATACAGTAATCTGATTTGCACATTCACAGTGTAGAGCATAACAGAGGCAGATTTATGTCGCTTATGGTTCGTATGACAGGCAACTGTCCAAAAAAAAAAAAAAAAAAAAAAGTTCGCAGAACGAAGGGGTAATAGTCTGACAGCGGGCAAACTTTCAATGTAACAGAACGTCGGTCTTATTCAAAAAGCAAACAAAAACAAACAAAAGAAACGCCTCAGTTTTGTTTTTGTTTTAGTTGACGGTTTTTTCCTTAATAAAAAACCCCATTAATTGTTTAGACTTGTAACATCTACTCCTTTTGTTACACACGAAACTTCAAATAGTCTATTTTTGTACGGACTACCATAAATGTCTAGACTCCTTTTCTTTGTTTGAAATCACTCGAGTATCTATATGGCTTGATATAGACAAAGGCCCCCCTCCTCTTTCAAGTTCTCCATCTTGTTGATTTCCTTGCAAGCAGAAAAAGAAGTGATTGGGTACTTGATAGCCAAGCTTTCAGAAACGTATTAGGTCAGTGAGGAATAGATAGAGCCTCGAATGATCGAGGTAACACACATTAGACTCAGTATGTATATTAAACTATAAAAAAAAAAAAAAGATGTAAAAACAAAAGATTAAAGGATAGCACAAGAAAGCTCTTATTTTCAGCAATAAATCGATCATGGTTTCTTAATCAAAAGCCATTTTTGTATTTCTTTTTCTGTTACTGAATTACACAGCTCTGTCTTTCTCGAACAACGTCGCCTTGGTTTTGATAAGCTGAACTTAAGCCAAGTTGCATATGAAATATAGCATGCTGTAGTGTCTGTGGAACAAAGACAATTAAGACAGAGATAAAAATAACCATGATAAATACAAAACTGATAGACGAATACAGCCTGATGACTAACCTTTTCCCAAGCTTCCTTTACCTCGGGTAGAAGGTCATGTTCTAACCTTGATTCAAGCGCTTCAAGAACAGCGCCGTATGCCATATCCAAGTGATAGGTAGAAAGATTATAGAGATAGTGCCTAGCACCAATTGCTTGAAACTGAGTAGACCTGTCCTCAGCCTCTATCTCAAAGCCTTCTTTCAGTACAGTGGCCACAAGATCCCCAAAACTCAATACGGGCAAACCTTTTCTTTTTTCAGCGTTTATTTCACGAACAGTAACATTGGCCGGAAGATACAAAAGAGAAGACATCATGCTCGCAAAAGCTCGAGACTGATGAACAATATCCGAAAAGACATACTGTAAAAGCGGCTCCTTTTCATATAGCGCATCAAAAAAATCAGACCCAAAGGCACGAGAAGGGGACATGTTTGGATCGTCTTTGTCCTTTCGGATAGAGCACAGATGCTCCCAAGTATAACGTATAATATCAATTTGTGTTTGGGTAGGTATGGGCGGCGAGAAATTTATTGATAGTTTGAGTTTTTTTTTGTTATTATTCAACTTAGAAGACAACATACTATTTTTGTTTTTTTTTAAAAAAAAAAAAAAAAAAAAAAGAAAAAAAGGACTGGTTTACTGTAGTTTTCTTAACTAAAAAGAGGGGCTAAAAAAAAAAGATCCCTAAATACTTTCTGCCTCCCTCTTTAATTTTATTCATAGAAAAGTAAATAAACAAAAACTAAAACCCAGGTGTTTTATTATTAATATTAGTACTATCCTCTCCCTTTCTCTTTTGGTAATATGTATGAATGGTTTATTGGTAGACATTAACATGAAAATCTACAATGTTGTTCGGGCCTTTGATTTGAAGTCCCATCCTCACATCCAAGGTGGAGCGAATAGTCACTTTATCCCCATTTTCGTCTTCGTACTGAAGACGTATTAAAGAAAAAGTAGTTTCTTCTATACAACGCTTCACTTTGTCTTCAATTATTACTGAGAGCTGCCTATAATCTATATCGGTCGGCACTACGACAGCGCAAGCAGACCCTTGATAGTGTATCCTGATTTTGACGCGATCTTCTGTAGTATCTTGATTGCTGCTTCTTCTATTACTCGTTCCAGACGAAATATTTAAGTAACTGCTCCAAGTTTTCATATCTCTTGAATGTATGTTTTTTTCTTCATACGCCCATTCGGCTGTCTCTGGCTGACGTGGCTGTTGTCTTCTTTGCCAAAGTGCTCCTAATATTTCGTTGTTAGGTGATGAAGGATGACTAATAGGAGGAGAGGAAATCAGTGAGGCTTGTAAGAAGCCCTCTGTAGTCAACGGTGAGGGGAAAGGGCTGGGGTGTTCTGATAGAGACTGTAGATAACTGCTACTGGGTATATTATGCAGAGTACGAGGTGAATGATAAGCTCCCGGAGAGTCTCGCCGAGCGAGCTCCGACAGTTCGCTATGGTACTGGGTGCTGTTTGAACGGCTTTCATAAGGGGAAGGGCTAGACTCAAATGTACAGGCGCTTGCTTCCTCGTCTAAATTATAGCTGCTATAATAATCCCAATCGTTATCACCATAGCAGTCTGACATGGTATACGTTTCCGAAGTCATTGTTTGAGGCGTTGCAGGTAAATTCTCAGGCCGAGCAACAGGTTCTTTGATCTCGACAATTGTACGTATCCACTGTCTAACCAGTTCTTCATTTCTACAGTTGAGGTGTATTGTCTGACTAACATCCTTTTCTTTCCATGTAACAGCCAATATATGATTGCCTATAACAAATTTGTTTGAGCAAAAAAAAAAAAAAAAGGAGGAAAGAAAGGAGAAAGCAAGCGTGTGTGTGTGTGTGTTTTATTGCTATCATTCTTACCTGCTTGATTGACAAACCCCTTGACGTGATCAATTCCTGACATGGGTATTCTTCCTCTTACCATGAGTGTCCCATCTTTCTTTTTCTTTTTTATGGAAATTGTATTTTTGTTGGTATCTTTCACTTCTTTGAACAGCAAGATTGCTTTCTGAAACAGAAAGACAACCCTCTCTTTCGCGTGATCAGATTCTTTCTTTTGCAGTACAAACTTGTCATGCAGTAGCAAGGTTCCAAATTTATCTAGTAAGTTTTCATTGCCGTCCTCTGTGTAAACTTTTGTTTTGATTTCTTTTAGCATCAGGGCGTTTTCTTGAACTCTTTTGGTCTCATTCACTCTGGTTGTCACTCTCTGAATTGCCTCAAGACCTTCTTTATTCTCTTCGAAATAAGCCCATTCTTCAGGTGTGGACTTGATCAACTGCTGAAGTAAAAGCGGATACTTGCAAACCCGTTGAATCGGCTTGATCAGCATAGCCGGCAATTCATATTCAGGGGACATGATCTGAGATAGTTTTTTTAGCTTTTGAGTTTCTTGTACCACTAAATCTTGTGCAGTTTTGAAATTGGCACAAAAAGGTTCATAAACTATGAATGCAGGTTCGTATTGAATGAAAAGAAAACCAAATCTTTGCCTTTGAGGACTACAAGCTGCTTGTGCCTCAATTTGCACCAAAAATCGTCTTTGGAAATCAACAAGGGTATTTAGGTTTCCAAATAAATTATGTATTGCATCCGGCGAAAGTATCTTTTGGGCACGAACCTCTTTCATATATTTCTAAAACATCCAAAACTAAAGTCAATATCTAAGAGGAAAATAAACAAAAGAATTTTGGCTTGCCTGTAACTCTTCCAAGTCTTGAACATATTTTCTTTCTGTTGATAAAAGTTCATGCACCACATTATCCCTCATATCTTTCGGTGAGTCTAGGTCAGCCTCTTGAGTTATTAAAGCCTGCTCAGGTAGAGTCCCTTGCTGTAGCAGTAACTCTAAGATGTCTTTAACTATGTTTACTACCTACACGCACAAAAACCAAAATAAAAATAAAAAGTAAGAAATATATACAAATGAAACACTGGTAACGACACGTATTGAACAAAAAAAAAGAGCAAAGAAAGAAATAATTGAAAGGAGAAGAAAAGTGTTCTCACCTTAACAAGTCCATTTGTATCGTCTTCTGATAATTCGGTGACAGTAAATAAATTGTGTTTAGAAACCTTTAATTGGCTCTGACAGGCAACAATAAACCGATAGATGTGTATTTTCGATTTATTTGTTGCAGACAAGTCAATTTCTATAGGTATAACGTCGGACAACATATTGAACAAAAGGCAAAGACTTGTACCCGTCTTACATATCTCCCAGAGCTGTGTTAAAGGGTCACTGACAGCACTACTTTCTACATTTAGAAGGCTCTCGAATTCTTTCAAGTAACTTAATGCGTTCAGTACAGAACTACATGTGTGGTATATCGACGCATTTTGAGTCGCTTGTCTGTTGGTAATGCAATCTGCTGCAACGGGTGATTCAATCATTATAAATAAGAAGAAAAGAAAATAAATAAAAAAAAAAGAATGAGAAAGAGGAATAGAAAAGAGACAGGTTACACGCACACACCCTAATTAACTATTTTGCCCTGTGTAATGTTGGGGGAGAGGATAGGAGTGAGAATCTGAGTTGCTTCTGGCTAGTTCATGTTTCGCTTTTTGTTCCTGAAGAGATCAATTCTAAAAACAAAGATTAAAAGTGCTATATTTCACACCAGTGTTTTTAAAAATTAAATTAGAAAGGCTTGGGACTTTTGTTCTTAAAAAGGTTTCTTATTTCTAGAGAACTAATGGGAAGTTGCTAACCATATAGAGAGTTGTCTCCTTTATTATCACTTTTTATTCTGGATTTTCAAGTTGAGGATTAAAAGTCCCCTCTCTGGTAGTTTAACTTTACCACACCTGGAACAAGTAAGTCTATATATAGTCTGACCAGAAGTACTATCAGCTACAAAAAAAGTAAACGGAGGTCGTGCCAAACTCAATTCTTGTAGGCTCCGCTTTGTCTCTCCATGTGGCATTAGCTTCTTGAGCCGCGTTTTCATTTTCCTATTTGCTTATCTCATTTTTTTTTTTTATACAAGACTGAGCACAAACGATAGTGTATCAGGTCCTTTCAGCTTCTCACAAAAACAAGAGGCTGTATGGGGGCACTTCTTCTCGGTATGTTGGTTAGAACAACCAATTCATGATAGCTCAACAAACAAGTATTCGGAAGTTTTCAAATCTCAAAAAGACAAGGGATCTTGACGGTCTATTTCAAACCAACGTGTTATCCAATTGTAAACGCTTTATTCAGGCATCTATAGAAGCGCCGTTTGAGAGACTGCAAACCAATTGGCCAATTGTCTGTGTCAGACTTTAAAGGCTTTGCAAAAAAATAAAAATAAAATAAAAATAAAACAGATAAATAAAAAAGAAACAGGTCAGCTCTGACAGGCGAGGCCTTCGATTTAACACCAAAACCATGCATACAAACCAAGTTTTTTTAGTTCACAAATAGTAACGGGTAATAATGATCAGCAAAACTGACTAGATCCAACACCCTTAAAAGATTATAAAGTGAAATACAAGAGTGGTATCCAGACTCATACTGAAAGAGCCCAAGATTCGAAGTCAAGTTTTTTTTAAAGAACAATTTGCCCTAATAGTACTCACAAAGCAATTTGGGAAAAATGGGCTGGTTAGCTAACTTGAATTGCAATTGAAGATGTTTTTGAGTTATCAGTCAGAGCTGGGTTTCAAGACAGCTGGCAAAAAATTGGCCTTATCTACGCCTACCCTGAAAATCAGTTTCAAGGGTTCTGCGGACTAGTACAAAACAAAGTTGAAGGAGTCGCAGTCTTAGTAATGCTACGATATTTGTTAATGTTTTTTTTTTTTTTTTTAAGGCTGTATTCACAAACAGATTAACCGCTACAAAATTCAAAATCAAATATTTCTTTTCAAAAGTCAGGTTTAAAAGTTAGTACTTGAATAAGCAACATCCATTTACTCTGAGATTGGGGGTTTTTTTTTTAGTTACTATCCTTGCTTTTTTTCTTTTTTTTAAGCAGCACCGTCTACTTTATAGGTTACCGTTGATTGCTTTATTCAGTCGAAATGAGCTCCCCCGTACTGCTGGTGTTCTGCTGGGGTTTTCGACGTAATGAAAAGCTTAAAAATAGATTTTCGCACCTCCTTCTTAAATAACTCACCCGGTATTCCAATAAATAAATAAATAAAAAGGATCAAAAGAAATAATGTATCTGGATCTTTCTGAATTTAAGCAGTTACTTGGTTATCCCCGATAGAGAGATAAAGCCAAAAGAAAAAAAAAAGGGGGGAGGAGCTGAAGATCGACGCATAATAACAATTTATGCTATTTAATGAGGCAGCTATAAATAAAACACCAAACTGTCTGACAAAGAAATGTTTAGCTGCTGACCTGAAGTCTATGCTTTTGTTTTTCTATTTCATTCTACCTAGAGCTAGTGTCATTATTATTATTTTTCTTGAAGCATTTAATGGTAGACATATCGAAAAAAAAAAAGGGTCTGTACATTCCCTTTATTAATTTTCTAAAGGTTCATTTTCAATGTAATAAAAAGTCTTCTTTTTATCGCTACTGGTTAGTCTTTTTTTTTTTTAAAAAAAAAAGAAAAAGGCAAAGCATAATGCCTTTCTGTTCATTTCATGGAGCCCAAAATAAAATGGTTCTGCTGCATTTTTTAATAATTGCGATGGAAACACATATATTTGTAAAAAAAAAAAAAAAAAAAAAAAAATTGAGTATATGCCTGATATTTGATAGTGTACACCACCGCTTTTTTGTAAAGGCTTTTACTAAAAAAGACTGGGATGCTTAAAACCTAGAATAAAATGATTTAAAATGCTTTAAAATGAAAATCTAATCAAACATTGGTAACATTTTCTTTTATCGTATTGTTTTCTATTTCTATTTAACAAACTAAAAAGACTAATATAGTTACTAATACTTGTTTAAAGATTTTTTTTTTGTTTTTGTCACAACGATTGATCAATGAAACCAAAGCTTTGACACAAAGCGGGTGAAAAAAGTACAATAGTTTGTAGTAACTTAGAGGTAGGTTCTGTCCCCTTTTTCTTAAGGAGAAGATAAATACTAGAAGCATACATGAATGCTTCTAAAAACTTGGAGATGCCTAAACTCGGATTCTAAGAGCTATACTAATCTGGCTTTACCTTGGTTTATCGACATGCCCTGTACTTGTACTAACCCAGAACTTGGATAAAAAGCGCGTCAATTTATTTAAGTTTGACTGATCCGGTACTTGAAAAAAAAGGAAATAAATTTAGTCCAATCACTTTTCTCCACTTTTTTTTTTTTTATCTTTTTCCAAGATGATGACAAAATACATTACATTACTATTCCTTGGATTATTGTTTACTGTAAACTTCGGTAAGTATACATCAAAAAAAAAAAAAAGCTTGGAAATTAAAAAGGAAAATAGCTAAAGCTTCCTTTCATTTTTTTTTCAGTGTCTGCTCAACAAGCTGTTCCACATGTTGACATCACAGCCGAGTTTCCTAGCAATCCATTTGGCTGTAAGAAAATCAGAAATTAAAAAAAAAAAAAAAAGTAACGCTGTTTGCATAGTAATCGTCAATGGTCAACGTAACCAGGTTGCTTTGGACATCAAAAATAAAGACAAGACTATTCATACTATTGTTGCTGTTTCTGGCCAAGTTACCCAAGCTGAAGATGACTTGAGTGTTGTTCGCAATGTAAGTAAATCTTTTGGTTTAAAAAAATGTAGTGCGGAAGGCTCAAACTCATATGATATTAGTTGACTACTACTCGCCAACGTCATCTTCTTCTTGCTGAAGCTTCTCAACAAATCGCTTACAACTTTTACTCTGAGTTTGCTCCTGGAGAGTACGGTTTGACTGTCTTTGTTGATTTTTTGGTTGAGGTATATACATATATATGAGAGAGAAAAGAAAAAAAAAAGAAACCAACATTGACTTAGGATGTTATCACTCGCGTTATTGGCTATAAAGGCAAGATTACTATTACTGAGCCTGAGGCTTCTTGGTTCGATATTGAACTGTAGGTGAACAAGCTCAAAAAAAAAAAAAAAAAAAAGAGGTTTACCCACACGTTTTTTCTCTCCCAGCCTCTTCTTGTACGCTGTTCTTATTTCCGGTGCTGCTGGTGTTGGTTACCTTATTCGTGAAGCATTCTTTGGTACCACCAAGAAAGTAAAGAAGGTAACGATGAGACTCTATATATTAATGTCTGGTTATTTCTGACTTTTCATTCGTGTAGACTAAGACTGAAGAGCCTGCTGAACGTCCTACCCACCGTGACGAAAAGGGAGAAATGGTTTTGGATCAATCCTGGATTCCTGATCACCACCCTGGGGCTAACAAGCAAGCCAAGGCTAAGAAGAGAACCAACAGTCGTAAATAATCAAACAATCATAAAAATGTGTATATTGTTCTGTCTCTTTTCTAAAAGTTTTAATAATAAAAAAGTAAGAATAAATTGATATTTAAAACAAGTGTGTATGTAAATGTGTATATTTGAAAAACAAAAGGAAGGGTATTTCTCTGTATATATAGATATATAGATATCTATATATCTATATATATATATGTATGTGCATATCTCTAAATCTCACAGCTAAGGGGATTCTGACTCGCTTCTGTCTCTTTTTCTGTTTGCTAACAAGCGACGTTTGTTCAAAAATTTTTCCTAAAAGCAAGCTTAGAGAAAGTCCATTTAGATTAGCCCACTGTTATTTACCACAGCATCTTTGGCACCAAAACGCCCAGCAAAGCTTCTAATAAATTCATGGCTTTGGTCTTCCCAAGTACCGAGCTGTTCAATGACGATATGTTTAATTTGATTTTTCAGGTCATCGATGTGCTTTTTTGTCTTGATTTCTCTCTCTTTTAAAGAGGAGATGTTGAGCTCTTTGGCAGTCACGCCCCGTTCAAGATTACGGCGGAGGTAAGCGTCATAGTCGCGAACGATCCGGGTAATTAAGTCTGAGGTAGAAATCCCGCCCGTGCGTTGAGTGGGTAGGAAGCGGCCCTGGGCCTTTGCAAATGCATAGACATCACCTGACTCGGTGGACTGATAGGGCTCTGCGTCATGAGCAACATAGTCAATTCTATACTTGTCCAGAAACTCCTGGTTGACTATCCAGGGTGCATCAGGTATGACCTCATCCACCCACTTACAATGGGCAACTGACTCATATCTTTCTGCTTCATTCATCACCGTCTTTCCTTTTCGTTGATGCGTTTCAGCGTCACTACAGACTGAGTCGATAATCAATAAAACCAACATCCAGATTTCAAAAGCAACTTACCACCCACCATCAGATAGACCTCAGGGAAAGATTTCTTGGCTTGTTCCAGTGCTTTGGCGTGACCAAAATGAAAAAGGTCATAGATCCCGTCACAATAGATACGCACGGATCTATCAGTAGGAGGCTTCTCTTTGATTTGTTTAATATATATATACATACCCCCATCCCCTTGGCTTAAATACATTCTTTTTTTTTTTTTTTTATATACCTCTTTCACTTTAAAATCGTAGCCAGAAATAACAAGGCCACTAGGAAGTAAAGGTGAGCTTTCGGTCAAAAATTGGACAGGGCAAGATAGATCTTCAGTGACTTTTATTTTCTTTTGGACAGGTTCCATCGCTGTTTGTGCTATCAAAGTTTAGTATTGAAAAAAAAAAAAAAAAAAAAAAAGCCTGTAATCGGTACATGTAATATTTACTCATTTATTATTTAGAAAAGTATGTACAAAAGAAGAAAAGAAAAGAAAAGAATAAGATTCAAATAAGATTAAAAATAATTGTTGGGGTTCTTTTTTTTTTTTTTTTTTTTTGGGCTATCATTTACCTGTGAAAGTTTAAAGCATCCATCACTCCATGTGAAAACAAAACGGCCAATAGCACACAATGATTGAAAATGGCTGCCAAGGTCTCTATGATTTTATTGGGTGTTTAACGTTGCAGAGCCCAAAACAAAATAAAAGGCTTATAATGGGACTTTCTTCATCTTCCCTGTACTTTCTTAAACAGCTCTATTTCTAATGCCGCTAATATAGAAAATATCTTTCTTTTGTAATCTATAGAGTTTAAACTTGGAGCTATTGCTGTTGAATATTGGTCTCCACAGTTTCTGTAATGAGCATGTGCTAGATATCGTGAATAGCCAATTTTTTTTTTTTTTTTTTTTTTTTGACTTTTGTATAAGGTTTTAGCTAGACTAGCTACGTCTTGTGGTTTTTATATATAAACACAACAAAGGGGAAATCATGTGTGGAACAAAGATATCGGCTTTCTTTTACCATTATTTGTCCTGCAATCAATGTCATAGCTTTTTTTTTACTGTTTAAATAAGCGATTCCTTCTTTACAATCGTCTGAAATCTGTTAAGAGAATGGACTGGAGATAACTTGAAGAGACCTCGCCTTTTCAGCCCTATTGGTTTTGGCTTTTTCTTGCATTTACAATATCCTCTTGAAACAAACAAAAGGCAGCTCAGGCTTTGTTTGCCTCTTTATTCTTAAAAAAGCATTCAAAATAAGCTTTTTATCAATAAACTATATTTACCCATCCATTTCATTCCGTACATGTGTTTATAGCAGCTTCATTTCTTTACCATAAAGCGTTCCCTTTTTTTTTTTTTCTTTTTTTGGCTTGATCTGCAACTTGAAACCAACCTCCAGTTGCAAATATTTATTCTCTGACCAAAAATACCTAATTAAAATAAAGAAATACTAACGCAAGGGAAGAGAGTGCAAATCAGCGAATCTTTTATTTCATCGCTAGTTTGTGCTTTTCGAAAGATCCTAGCTGTTTGTATACTTTTTCTATTTGTTAGGAGACAAAGAAAACACCCCTGAAAGAAGTAAAAAAGGATAAATTTCCAAAATTCAAAAACAAAGACACAAACTGTGACTCAAATTGAGTAATTGTTTATAAAATGAAAAAGTTTTTGTTGTAGTCCTATGGGCTTTCTCTGGACATACTCGTCCAGGCATCTTCTGTATTTTTTAATAATCTGTAGTATTTACTATGGCTTCTAGCGATTTGAACTCAATTAGGACTCAAGACCTATGTTGTTGCAAAGCCCTCTATGAGTTTCAACTTAAAAAAAAAGCTAAAAACGGCGTATAGCTACACATTCTTTTCATATTCGTGTACCAACAAACTGCCTTTTCTTTTTTCTTTTCTTTTTTTGCTTTAAAAACCTCAAAAGCTAAAGTGAAATAAATGCTTCTTTTTTTCTAACTAGACAAAGTAAGCTAGACGAGTTTTCAATGTTTGTGCATAAAGTGTTAATATGCACATGACATTTTTAAATCGCAGAATATAACCATACTGGCCCATCCCTCTAATTTTCTTTAGTAAATATCACTTTATATCTCGCTTTTTTTTTTTTTTTTTTTTTTTTTCCCTAGAAAAACTGGGTTAATCAAAAATGACAGACCTTATCTCTAAATTTCCTCAAGAACTAATAGACAAGATATGTGACCAATTCACAAATCAGCAAAAGTCTGTGTGTCAAAGTGTCTGTCAAGCCTGGAGAGATCCTTTTGCAAAATCACAATACTATAGTATACATATTCGAGGACAAAAGCAGTTTAGATTGTTCTATGAGGCTTTAAAAGTCAATGGTCACCACATTCATCGGTTGACGATGACCAATGTCTGTCTTTTGGCAAGAGAGTTTGCATCTCTACCTGATAGGTTTCCCAACCTTAATTCCCTGACGCTGGCCGCAGTGGAGGTATCCGATACAACAAAATCACGTAATCTCTTCTCACAGTGGAAATACCTTGTTAGCCTTGACCAAGATGTGATGAAGAACATATACGTTTCCCGGATTCTTCATCTCAATTTATATCTTAGTTTTCAAAGGCTGTCAACTCTGAGTGACGCAAAGTGTCTAAAAACCCTGACAATACAAAGTGGATCGATTTCGCTTGGTGAACTTGAAATGATTCATGAAAACTGTCCCCACCTCACACACTTACGGCTGGTGGATGTTACGATTGAGAAATCGTCTGCCCTTGCGCCCATACGACCTGCTACTAGTTTGCGTTCATTAGAGGTTGAGTCTATGCCGGATCTAAATGCCAGTAACTCCTGGTCTTCCTATTTATCCGCCAAATACCCCAATCTGCACCATCTGGTTTACTGGAGTAAAATTGACCATCTTGCTTCTTTACGTTCTCTTTCAGCAGAGGAAAAGTTTCAGTCTATCGCCACTATCTCCCAGTGCTGCCAACAGCTCACTTCTATCTATCTACTCAATATCCCTGTAGACGAAGGCTTCTTTAGGTCCCTTGATCAGTCCGAGATTTCCTTGACTCATCTTGGTTTGGGTGACCTCACAGGTCGTACAATGACTTCCCTTAAATGTCTTATCCGCTCGCGGCAATCCCCTTCTCATCTGACTCTCTGGGGGTGGGGATCTCTGTGTGTGGAGACAACGATGGAAAGTGTCTTGCATCTAATTAGTCAGTGCGAACTGACATCGCTGGATTTTTCTATGCAGCATTCCGGAGTTCGAAACGTTACGTTTCCTTTTCATAATTTCTTAAACACTAACCCAAGGCTAGAGAAACTTCAATTGGGCTATGTGCAGGTAATACCAAGCACTGTCCGTAGAAGCTCTAAGCTTAACCGGATCTTCTTGTTTGAAAGCTTGATCCGCAGTTCTTGGTTTAGTACACTCGCATTTCACTGTAATGATCTAAACCATCTCTCAATTCATCGCTCTACCTTGATTATCAGCCCGAATCGGAAAGTAGAGATTCATATGCCCCACCACGCTATCGACACTATAGATTTACATCAACTCAAATCCACCTCAAACCATTACCGAATGGAAGTAGGCAAGATTTTTGATACCTTTCGTATTCTTCAAACTTCTCCTGGTACTTGTCTTGTATACAAGTACGATCCACATGAAGAAACAATCAAAGCGCACACTCATCCCACTGTTCCTCCTTCGCATATATCTATTCAGTGTGCATCCCTGAATGAACTGAGGATTTCGCACCTTAGGGCATCTACATAGCAGTAACCAAAAGGATATGTTTTTTTTTTTTTTTTTGGTAATAAAAAGCCTAATGATGTAATCGAGTATAAGTAAAAGCATACAACTTCAACTGAAATGATAAATACAACTGTAATATTTTATTGATTTTTGTTTAAAGAAAAATAAATCCTGAAAGTACTCTAGAAAATCTAGTACTTTGAAGACGACCTTCTTTTTTAATATTCAACACCAATACGGGCTTCTTGTGTTATACTTTATTTTTTGAATCCGAATAAAATTGAAAAAAAAAACCCCTATTTTTCGAGTATTTTTTTCTTCTATTGCATTTGTATTTAGAAAAAAATGGCAATAGCTAAGGAAAACACGCCGCAAATGAAATATGTCCGCTTTGGCAACACTGGCTTGAAGGTAAATAGATCAATGGAATAATGTCGATTAAAAAGTGAAAGGTATCTCGCTTCTGTTTGGGCTGTTTTTCGTTTGGTAGCTCTCAATGGCAACCCTGGATAAAAGACGAAGAAGAATCTATAGAGCTGATCGGTAAAGCTTATCAGGCAGGTATCAACTTTTTTGATACTGCCGATGGCTATTCCAACGGAGAAAGCGAGCGCGTTTTGGGAAAGGCTATCAAAAAGTTTAATATGCCTCGTTCGCGTATCGTGGTCGCCACTAAAGTATTTTTTGCTGTTCCTGAAGATCTCACCACCAATGTACTTGGGCAAAAACTCGATAATGATCCTCGATTTCTAAATGACGTAGGCTTATCTAGAAAACATATTATGGATGCTGTGGATGCATCACTCGAACGCTTAGGCCTCGACTATATCGATCTTTATCAGATCCACCGTTTCGATCCTGTAAGTCGTTTTTGTCTGCTACTGACAGTCTATTTATTCTTTTTTGTTATAGAACACGCCTATCGAAGAAACAATGGAGGCACTAAACGATCTGGTACGCTCAGGCAAAGTCAGGTATATTGGTGCCAGCTCAGGACACGCCTGGGAATTTCAAAAAGCCAACGCTTTAGCAGAGAGAAAAGGGTGGACCAAGTTCAGCTCGATGCAAAATCTCTACAACTTACTCTATCGCGAAGAAGAGCGAGAGATGATTCCTTACTGCTTCGATAGCGGCATTGCGTCCATTCACTGGTCTCCATTGGCTAAAGGCCTCCTGGCTGGCAAAAACCGCGAATCAGTGCGTGAAGGAACTGATAAAGCTATCGAACTTTATTTCCCAGAGACAGAGAGCGAAAACAACAACGCGATCATAGATCGAGTTATTGAAGTAGCAGATAAGCACAAGTGCTCTCCCGCTCAGGTAATCTTATAGAGTATACTTCTACACAAGAAAGCCAAGCTTACCTTATCGTTCCATTTTTTATTTATTTCCTAGGTTGCTCTTGCTTGGATGCTGAGTAAACCCCATGTTACTTCACCTATCATTGGTTTTAGTAAGGTATCACAGCTTTATGACGCTTTGGGAGCACTTGAAGTTGAGTTAACAAAAGAGGAGATTGAATATCTCGAAGAGTTGTATATACCTCGTAAACCCATGACTATGTTGCGATGATCAGCATACCGAGTTTATATAAGACTACTGATACATATGCAAAGTATTTTATACGTCATCTTCTAGACTAATGAGATAATAAAACACCAATGATGTTTTGATGAACACATCTGTTGAAACAATAAGGATGTTGAAGTCATTGAACCGTGACGATTGAGCTAGATATCTGTTTTAATTCACCAGTATTATATACAAATCAAATTAGCAAACGCAGATAACTGAGTGTAGCGTTCTCGATTTTTGGTTGTAATATAAGCTTAGGCTACCCAAAACTACTAGCTAATAAAATACTATCCAAAATTACCTATAATGAACACAGAAACATGACACCAAGCACTTTTCCTTAACATTACGGAACATCAGAAAATATTGGCGTTAGTGAAACGGACGGTGTTTAAAACAAGTAAATAATGAAGATAGTTGCAAGTACCGTTTGCGATAAAAGCAGCTTCGAACAATGATCAGTTTATTTATATTTATTAAATAGGAAGCTATTCTAAACATTAAAACCCACCAGTTTATGCTCTAAATACTTTGTAAATTTTATACAAGATTTAAAACTATAGAACCTTAGATAAAAACTACGTTTGAACTGTTAGAGTAGTATTAGCCAGTACTCGTATATAATGATCCTATCAATTTACAGATACAACCAACTGTATTTGCTTATTAGCGAAAGCTCTTTTTTTTTAAGATTCAATTTTCTCTTTGGTGGCAGTCCAAATCAAATGCGGCAAAACACAGCTGTTCATAAGTAAATATAATTTAGACCAATCTAACTGACACCGTATAGTAAACTAGGTTGTTATTGAAAATACCCTACATTCAGATAGTTAACATATTAGTACTGCGAGAAATACTAATCAAGAAAAAAAAAAGGCAGGTTTTAACAAAGACTGATTAGAATTATTTTTTCTTTTACCGTACAAAAAGATCTATAGCTTTACTTGATTATTTTCTATAGCTAAAAATGGTTTATTCCTGTTGACCTGCTGTTAGGCTTTCATATATATTGCTCTTTTTTTTTTTAAAAAAAAAAAAGAAAAATATAGTGCACAAAGGACATTTGCAAACAAGATACAAAGAAAAACTTTTAATCCAAGTATATAAGGAGTGTCTCGTAGCTTTAATGACTTAAAAAAGAAGCATTAAGCTTGTTTTACAGCTATTATGTACAAATATTATACTTTCAGTACCTTTATACAATAAAGAGTCGACCAAAAATATATATATATATATATATATAGCACATGCAGTAAATTTAACACCCACTTTGGTTTTTCAAAAAGCAAAAAGTGTTTATGATCTTGTTCAAAGTTCGATTTGCGAATCGCGGTTACCCAATAGGTCATGAACAAACAAAAAATAAGTAGGAACTTCTTTCACAGAGACTGATAAAGAGATATTGCCGATAAGCAAGATGGTAAGCCTATAAAAAGATTTTGTCTTTCCTCTCTCTATAAAAGAATCTATTGACTTTTTTTTTTTTACGTTTGGGCCTGAAATCAAACACAATCTAGTTCAGCTCGACAATCAAACTTCACAAAAGTGAAAAACTGGCTTTGAGAAGTAAATCATTGAAGTTTGTGGGGGGGGGTATATTAACGAGCAAATCTTTTTTGCTCAATAAAGATCAATCTAAACATAGCCATATAATTTGTTTTTGTTCTATTCTATATTTTTCTATACAAATCTCTACATACATCAGTAAAAAAAAAAACCGCTGGGAAACAGTACTATTGATAGAATGACAAATATAAGAGTATTGTATTTGTTTTTAAAGTTGCCCATGAGCAGAATAGTTTAACTTTGAAACCGCTTACTAAAAAAAAAAAAAAAAAAGCATAAAGCAAACTCCCAAAACGCCTTACCATGTACCAATGCTTCCCAGTTTGGTAATCTTGACAACTTGTGACGTTTTCCCTTATTTATTTTAAAATCCGATATCCATACCAATTGGACAGTACAAAAAAAAAACAATTTGTTTTGTTTTTTTCTTTATCTTTTAACCCTTTTTAAATTCTCTTATCTTTAAAGCAAAATGAGATTAACTGAACAAAACACGCCACAAATGAAATATGTCCGCTTTGGCAACACTGGCTTGAAGGTAAATAGATCAATAGAACAATGTCGATTAAAAAGTAAAAGGTATCTCGCTTCTGTTTGGGTTGTATGTCATTTGGTAGCTCTCAATGGCAACCCTGGATAAAAGACGAAGAAGAATCTATAGAGCTGATCGGTAAAGCTTATCAGGCAGGTATCAACTTTTTTGATACTGCCGATGGCTATTCCAACGGAGAAAGCGAGCGCGTTTTGGGAAAGGCTATCAAAAAGTTTAATATGCCTCGTTCGCGTATCGTGGTCGCCACTAAAGTATTTTTTGCTGTTCCTGAAGATCTCACCACCAATGTACTTGGGCAAAAACTCGATAATGATCCTCGATTTCTAAATGACGTAGGCTTATCTAGAAAACATATTATGGATGCTGTGGATGCATCACTCGAACGCTTAGGCCTCGACTATATCGATCTTTATCAGATCCACCGTTTCGATCCTGTAAGTCGTTTTTGTCTGCTACTGACAGTCTATTTATTCTTTTTTGTTATAGAACACGCCTATCGAAGAAACAATGGAGGCACTAAACGATCTGGTACGCTCAGGCAAAGTCAGGTATATTGGTGCCAGCTCAGGACACGCCTGGGAATTTCAAAAAGCCAACGCTTTAGCAGAGAGAAAAGGGTGGACCAAGTTCAGCTCGATGCAAAATCTCTACAACTTACTCTATCGCGAAGAAGAGCGAGAGATGATTCCTTACTGCTTCGATAGCGGCATTGCGTCCATTCACTGGTCTCCATTGGCTAGAGGCCTCCTGACTGGCAAAAACCGCGAATCAGTGCGTGAAGGAACTGATAAGGCCATGGGCTTATTTTTTGCAAAGAAGGAGAGCGAAAACAACAATGCGATCATAGACCGAGTTATTGAAGTAGCAGATAAGCACAAGTGCTCTCCCGCTCAGGTAATCTTATAGAGTATACTTCTACACAAGAAAGCCAAGCTTACCTTATCGTTCCATTTTTTATTTATTTCCTAGGTTGCTCTTGCTTGGATGCTGAGTAAACCCCATGTTACTTCACCTATCATTGGTTTTAGTAAGGTATCACAGCTTTATGACGCTTTGGGAGCACTTGAAGTTGAGTTAGCAACAGAGGAGATTGAATATCTCGAAGAGTTGTATATGCCTCGTAACCTTATCCCGATGTAAATAAAAAAAAAAAATGGACACCAGTTAGTAGCGTTGTTTACATACCAAAAAATGCAGAAACCGTACGTCAGTTTTTGCACTCCTTTAAGATTAATAGGGTTTAGCTTTGATGCTACCCACTTTAAGTTCTATCAGCTATAAAACAAAGTAAATGTGTAATATGTATCGTGTATTTTAAAAGGCCTATTCTATTTTCTGAATAATGGTAAAAAGCTCACTTTGTTTATCGATTTTTATTTTACCTATTTTGTATTTTTTAATAAAACAAAACTCTTTACCGGTGATTATCTGATTAGAAAATCGATTCCTATTAGTAAAGATAAATACAGCCTTCAACCTAAAACGAAAACTGGCACTCGAATAGCGTAGGTAGAAAGAAGCACAAAACCCTATGCTGCTTTGATTTCTGAAAAGACCGGGAAGGTGTTTTTTTTTTTTTTTTTTATTGTGCTCCTGCATTTTATTTTTACTTTTTTTTTTTATTTTATTTTGACAAGCTAGGCCCTCGCTTAAAGTGATTAGCCTAGCGGAGAGTTTACAGAATAAATTTAATTATGTTTGGGTAATAACTATTTCAAAACGCGTTCGGGTTGAATATAGATAGTAGAAACGTACTATCAACGTATTTAAATTTAAGATGAACCGAGTCGAAACGCCTAGTTTCAATCGCATTTTTTTTTTTTTAAAAAAAAAAAAAAAAAGTGGAAAGAATCCATCTTCAAGGAAGAAAGGCATATTTTGAATACATCATTTAAATAAATACTATGACCGAACCCAAACAGCATGTTTTTAAAAGCCTGTAATTGGGAAAAATAAAACTGCCACTTTGTTTTGAGACTCACTTAATAACATTATTTGATGAAGGCTTTTTAGGTTATGCTCCTCATTTTAGATAAAACAGTATGCCGACATAGCATCGTTACTTTGATCTCATAAAGCTTAATAAATTACAATATAAAAAATTCAAGGCCTATATGATTTGCTGCTGCAGCTTAACCTTTTTTTTTTTTTTTGTTTGAGAGAAACAAAAAAGAAAGAAAAAAAAAACTTTGATCCCAAGCCAGAATTAGATCGCCATATCGTTCACTTGTCAATTGAAATTAAAATACCCTTCCAGCGCCTCCAGGATCAACCCAGAATTGCATGAAGCCATTTTCGTTGAACAAATGGATGGGATAATGCTATTTGAGGCAAAATTATGTAACGCGATGTATATGTTTTGATTTATCGCTTAATGTGTTGGTATCAAAACAACCTATGTATTTGGTTTCAAGTCTTTTAAACATACCTTCTTAGTTTAAGAAGACCATGCTGTGTATATTCTAGTTCATGCTATCCTATTCATTTAAGATAAAAAAGAAAAAATATACATTAAAATAGATCTACAGCCTTTTTTTTCTGTATTCATCGTCGCCTACAGAACCAAAACGCCCTTGAATACCCTCTATCCTTTGCAACCTTAATGATATAGAACTAGGTCCTGATTTCGTATGTGGTCCTGCTGAAGATTAAAAATTCATTTCCAAACCGAATGTTGGCCTATTTAGATTCTATTAAACTGCTGTTTCTTTCTGAAACCCCCCCCCCCTCAAATAGTCAATTCTGGTTATCAAAGTGCTTTATAGGCCATAGTAATTTAGTAGGGGAGGGTTTGTTCACCTATCACGAGTTGTCATCAACAAGACCCAAAGTGTTCCTTTTGCTGGGTTTGAAAATAAAAAGGAAAATGTTTGAGTCTCACGCCTAAAATATCGAGGCAGTCTTAGTATCTGATCCTTTTTTTTCTTTTTTAAGCTGACTCAGTTCGTAACACAAAGAGAAAGGAAATAAAATTACATAGATCAAATACATGTTCGTCTACATGCTATAAAAAGAGTGATTCTTTTCTCTCTCTCTCTCTCTCTCTCTCCCCCTCCCCCCCTTTTTTTTTTTTTGGTTAATTATCATTCTACTGTATATTCCTCATATCAAATGTCATTTCCCAAAACTGAATATGTACAGCTTTCGACGCCTGAATCTCATGTACTGCTGATTACCATCGATCGAGAGAAACAATACAATGCACTTAATTTTCCTGCAAATTATGAAATGGAACGTGTGATTGACTGGGCAGAAGAAGAAGAGAGTATTTGGTGTATTGTGGTAAAAGAAAATACGCATGCATGCACTTTTGCAACAAACTTATACTTTTGGGGATATGCACCCACAGATCACCGGAAAAGGAACGAAAGCGTTCTGTACCGGAATGGATTTAGTGAGCGCTCATGAATCAAAAGAAAACCCAGACCTTACGCAGAACCTTCCACCCACAGGCTTTGGAGGCATTAGCAATCGTCGTATGAGTCGCAAGCCAATCATTGCAGCTGTCAATGGGTTTGCTTTAGGTGGTGGTATGGAAATGGTCTGTGCTTGTAATGTGGTGGTTGCTACCGAAAAGTCCAAGTTTGGTTTACCGGAAGTGAAGCAGGGTGTGGTGATCGGAGCAGGCGGACTATCCCGTATCGCTCGATCAGTGAGTTACCAAGTGGCTTCTGAGTTGGTTCTGACAGGTCGATTTATGGAGGCTAAAGAAGCGTATCAACACGGATTGGTAAACAAGGTGGTTTCAAACGATACAAACATTGTTGACGCTGCTTTAGTGTTTGCAAGACAAATCATTGCAAAGTAAGTCCATATCCTCTTGCTCTCTCTCTTTTTTTTTTTTTTTTTTTTTTTTTTTACTCATAGTAACTTTAGTTCCCCAGACGCTGTCTTTCTCACCAAACAAGGCCTCTTGTTATCCCTTGAAAAAGCCTCTGTTACCGACGCTACAAACGAATGGCTGAGTAGTCCAGAAGCAGATGCTTGGAAACAGGGCGATAATTTAGCAGAGGGTTTACAAGCCTTTGCAGAAAAAAGAAAACCCCAATGGAAAAACCCTTCAAAACTTTAAAAAAAAAAAAAAAACTTTTTATTTTTTTTTCAACGAATACAAGTAGCGTTATTTTTAAGCTTGGGTCGATTTTTTGTCGGAGCCTTTTTTAGAACTCTTTTTTCTGTAGGTTTTCTTGGTCGATTTTCTGAATTGTTTGATAGCGCGGTGTCTAGGTACGGAATGACAGCGGACCTGCTCACCCTTCTTTTCTTTGCTGGGATAGCCAACGCAAACGGCAGAGGGGGAAGACACCTTTTTATCGTTATACTTCTTGTTGGTGTGTTTTTTGGTAGTGTGTTTTTTGGTAGTGTGTTTTTTGGTAGTGTGTTTTTTGGTAGTGTTTTTTTTGTGTCTGTTTTTGATTGTAATGTAGCCTAATAGATAATCAAGTTAATTCGATATTTCTCCTCCTCCTCCTCCTTTTTTTTTTTATTACCAGCAAAGGAAAGGTCAGATGCGCTAGGACCAGCCTCGATGACGCTTTGAAGGAAAATTTAATTTAGTGTTATTGATGCTTAGCTCTTACTATTTTTTAGCTTTCAAGTCATTAGGAATCTTCCAAGCATAGGACCCAAGAGAAGCATCTACATTTTCTGCAATGATACCGTTGATATTTAAAGAAGTTGGTTTTCCGGAAGCATATTGGAGGCGAATGGGACCAACAGATGTATCCTTGACGTGCCTAAAAATGAGTTTAGATGATTAAAAAAAAAAAAAAAAAAAGGATATAAATGTATTACCATTTGATGTGCATGGTAGAACCGGTAGTAACAACTGTGTTTGTCTTGGGATAATAAATATCAACAGAACTTCCCAAAACCATTTGTAATGCAGCACCAAGAGATAAGACAGATAAAGCTTTACTTAGCATATTGATTATACTTGTGTTTATATGTAAAATGAGAGTGTGGATGTACGAGGTAGCAGCTGTCGAAAAAAGGAGCGGAAAGAGTGAATGACCTTTGTTTAGTCTCTGAATAAACAAAGAAACAAAAAATAAAACAAAAAGAAACTACTTTTTATTTTTATGGAGGCGTTTGTTGTACAAATTGAATGGTCATCATAATAAATCTGGTGGCACCTCAAAAAGCACGGTGTCTGCGTACAAAAGGAATATTGCTTTTTGTATGCTTAAAAAAAAAAAAAAAAAAGCAGAAATTAAAATGACCATTGTAACCTTAGTCGTCTTAAAAAAAAAAAAAAAAAAAAAAAAAAAAAAACAAAGCAAAACATTAATGAATTCTATATAAAAAAGAAAAAAACATGTATTTTTCTATCCAAACAACAAGTCTATGAAGCATTAGTCCTTAACAATAGCAGGGAGAGGGGCCAAGCCGAGATACTCATTACCTGGATTTTAACTGTATTTCAATCATTGAGTCTATTGTTCCTTTATTTCGTTTTCCGAGGCAAAGAAAAAAAAAGACAGAAAAATTAATAAAGAACAGTGGCTTTTTTTTTTTTAAATAGAGTAATAAAACGCATGTGTTTTAACAGAAATACCTTCGCTTATTAAACTATAGTTGGTATAAACAGCCTCAAACTATAGGCAGTGTTCTAATTGAGTCATTGTAGCTTTCTAAAGAAGGAGGCTATGCTGCTGTTTTTGCTGGAGTGAAGGGAGAGTGGCTTCTTTTTGAACGGTAAAAGCCTGTCGTAGAGAAAGGCCTCATCTCTCTCTATCTGCTATCTAAATACATGTATCTATTTTTTTGTTATAAAGATGGCTCATTTCACGTGTCGTCTACAGAAAGTTTGGAAATTAGGGGGGGATTAGCAGCTTTTTGATATTGGAATCTATATTTTTATTCCATTGTTTTGCGTAAGCAAACACCAAGACGGTTGTGTAAACTCGACTTGGTACTCCTCTAGAGCGTTTTAATACATGAGGCAGTCCATAGCAAACAGTCGTTTGTTTAAAGTCTTTTTCATCTAAAATAAAGTGTCATTATTCAACACGTGTGTTCACGCCCTTTCCCCTTTTTGCCTCAGATTCCCGCTAGATGGCCGATAGACCCTCATCGCTCATCTCTTTTTTTTTTTTTTTTTAAATACACGCATCTTAATTACACCCAAGGAACGCGTGATCTATGTCTGATAGATGCAAGCTACAAAAAGAGGTCCTGGTGTGACTTGTTTTCAATCCTAAAAGACATCGAGTGGCAAAAGACACACAGTGTTGTGTTGATAACAACACAGTATTTCTTCTTTTTCTCTTCCTTTTTGTATCTATGCCAAGTCTGTGCATGTCAAGCTATGAAACAAGGGATGATGTAATTGTTTGGTACCTGAACCACAAACTCTGCAACTAAGCTTTTCTTTTTTGCAGAGCTGTGCTCTCATTTTGTGACGCCTACTTTTGATAGAAAACAAACCAACAAACGGTTTATAAAAGAAAGCTACACATGAAAAAAAAAAAGAAGAAGATTAGTGATAACAACGGTGGTTACGGAAGAAAACAGCAGATTTATTTCGGTGCAAACAAGGATAGAGTGGTCATACGTCAAAAACCAGACTGCATTTTAGCTTTTTTGGTTGTAGCAGAAGTTTCGGGTGTACAGCATGTTTTTTTTTTTTTTTTTTTTTTTGTGCCTTCTATTAAATTTGGATGTACTATAAGAAAACACTCGTGTACACAAGTTCTCTGGGAGCCACTTTAAAGAAAACAGTAAGAGTTTCAAACAGACTACCATTTATATATTCCCTCACTTTGGAACCGACCAAAGGACCCTGTTTAACGTTTCACTCTGTTCATACCCAAAATAAATGAACGCTGATAAGTTTTAAGAAGGGAGGTTTTTTTTTTTTTTTTTTTTTTTTTGAAAGTATTGGATACGATTGATAAATTTGTCTAGATGAGAACAGATGGCTCTTACAACATGTACAGAAAGATGTACACTTATGTACCTTTTTGCGGAATCCGTGTTTTCCTCCGTAAGTTTCAAAACGACGATGTAACGTTTCCTTTTTATAGAACGCCCGGAAGTAGCAAAATAAGCTTAGCTTACATTTCAAAGTATCGCCTTTGTCTTTTTACGCGTATATCCATTAAAGAATGCACTTTCACTCGAACGTATGTTGTTGTTATTGTTGTTGTTGTTGTTATTATTGTAGTAGCCGTATTAAGATTTCAACTATATCGATTTTCTACTCCTTTAAAAAAAGTTGAAACTGTCTAACTATGTTTGAAACAGTTGGCAGAGCAAAAAAAAAAAAAAAAAAAAACTTTGACTGGAATACTCTTTGCTCTCTTATTCTCTTTGTTTTAATTTAAAACTACGCTTTTTTTTTTTTTTTTTTTTTTTCAGGTTAAGATTTTTCCTTTTTTTTTTTTTTTTTTGGGTTTCTTTTCTTTGAAATACAAAAAAAAAAAAAAAGAAAACCAGAAAGAATTTTGAAAAAAGATGTTAGATGGCCCGTTCTGTGGATGCGGTAGTCAAATAGAAGTAAAGAAATGACAATAAGTCGACATGCTTTTGTATACAGAAACATCCTGCAATAACAAAAACTAAGCTGATGAAATCCCTTTGATAATAGGACAGCTCAAAAGAAATACCTATAAACTCTTGCTTGAGAGAGACGTAAGACATCTTTTTCCCCCCCAAAAAAAAAAACAACAACAACAACATTACCATGTATCAATAAAAGTTAATCTAGAGTATTGGATGGAATCTTGCCCTTATTATTCTTTCTCTTTTCCTGTACCTTATTGACCATCAAATATTATGGAGTGCATATATACTCATTAGGTCTACCTGCTGTGAAACCAGTGCTGATGTTTAAAACGAGCATATGGCTATTGATCGTGACCTTATTGGAAATAAGCAACTGGGCATTTTTGTTCGCCTGGAGATTGGAGAGCGTCATCCTAGAAGACGAGGCGTGTAAAGGCCCACCGCTTTATCAGATTGTTGATCCCGGGCTGGCATTTGTTCCCAGAGTAAGACAAGTATGTGTGTGGGAAGGAAAGTAGGCTGACAGAAACGCTTTGATCTGCCATTTTAGTTTTATATTTTGCTACTTGTGATCAAATCATTCACGCCTTTCAATTTCAAAAGATACAGCAACCACTTCTTGTTCTTCTATAGTACGCTTCTTGTATCAGCTCTTGTCAGAGGATTTGACTATTTCGTGTCAAAAAACAACTGGTCCATTTCTTCTTCGATTGAAAAGACATTTGCCTGTATAGATCTTGGCCTTTGTTTTATTCTTTGGATGATCACAATTACTGCCCGTTCGGAATTGGATCCTCGGGAGTTGGTCGATTTGGAGGATAGTGACGATAATGTGCTCGTATTACAAGACGGGTCTGTGATTCGAAATGTAGGTACATCCTTTTTGCTTTTTATTGTTACAAGTAGAAAATGAAAAAAAAAAAAAAAAAAAAAAAAAACACTGTAGACTGACATTGATCTATTATATGCTTTCTTTATTTTTTTTTTTTTTTTGGGATTATCAAGGGACGTATGTTAAGTTTAGAAGCAACCGCTTCCCTTATATCTGCCATCTCTTTTAGCTGGATGAACTCGCTTTTAAAGTCAACTTTTAACTCCACAATTACAGCCAATACGCTATGGGAGCTGCCAGCCCAACAAAGAGCCAGAGAAAACTATCGTTTGTTTGATGAGCAGCAGCAGTCATCGGGTCATACGGTTCGATCTTGGAATCTGGTTTCACGCTTGTTTCATGCCAATCGTGCTATTGTTCTCTATCAACTGATGACTGCCATAGGGGCGGTTGTTTTTCATTACGCCAATCCATATTTTCTATACAAGCTTTTGAAATATATACAGATACATCAAAACAAGCCTCAGATACCAGAAATAGGGTATCTCTATTGTGTTGCGCTTTTCGTCTGCGGTGTGATCAGTACTCTGGTGGCTTCACAAACCTTACTCTGGGGAAGAAGATGGCATGTGAACATTGTTCACATGCTGAATTCTGAAATATACGCTCATGCCTTACGTTTAAAGCACCCACCTGCACAAAATGAACAAGAAGGGGAAGAGGAGGAAGAAGAAGAGAATCATACAGACTTAATAAATCAAGATACCGAACGGTTGGCAGAATTAGCTTCTTACCTACACGTAAAAAAAAAAACAAAACAAAAAAAAAGTTGTGCTCAAAAAAAAAAAAAAAAAAAAAAACTTTCTATAGATTTTTTATACCTGCCCTATTGAAATCATCGTGGGTATTGTATTTCTGTATCAGCTTCTAGGAAATTCTTTCCTAGCCGGATTAGTGGTCATGGTGATTGCCTTACCCACCACACATTATATAAGTCAGCGCTTTTTAGCAGCACAAAACCACTTGGCCAGTGCCAAATCTTGGAGAATTCAATTACTACGAGAGTTATGTGAAGGTATGAGAACGATCAAAATACTAGCTTCAGAAAGAAGATGGGAAGAAGCCATCTCAGTAAGTCAGCTCAAACGTGAGCAAAAGGTTGATTGTCTTTTATTGACTATCTATGTATTACCGTTGCTGAAAAAAGAATGCCCGAGAAGATGAATTGATTAAGCTGATCAAAGTGTACACTCAAAACACTATTTTGGGCCTGGTTTGGTATGCTACTCCTGTGTTTGTAACATCAGTGTCTTTTGCCTACTATACTTTAGTAGAGAAAAGAACTTTGGATGCAAGGTAAATCCTTTTTAGTCTACAGGTACACTCACTACGCTATTTTTTTTTTGAAAAGTACTGCGTTTGTAAGCATTGTTCTTTTCAATATGTTGCGAGATCCGCTTAATGTGGTACCCCAAGGACTGATGGCTTACAATGATGCGTGTATCAGTTTGAACCATATCGTTGACTTTTTAAATACTGAAGAAAAAACCGAGGATGTTACTCTGGCCGATCAAGATTATGAAGACCAATCAAGAGTTGTTCTTCAGCCCAGCCTATTCGAATGGAGCGAGCCCCTGTACCATTTTAGGGTTTCTTTCCCAGTCCAATTTCCTGTAGGTCAACTATCAGTTATCTCTGGCCCAACCGCTAGTGGCAAGTCAAGTTTGTTGAAAGCACTCTTAGGCGATATGAGTCTGGTCTCAGGCATCAAGCCAGACCTACCTTCTCGTTTCTTAAGTATAGCTCACGGACATCGAAGTCTAGTCTGTGACCCTGGCAACATGTCGCTTTACTTGCATAAAGTAGCCTATGTTTCTCAAACCGCTTGGATAGAACATGGTACTGTCAGAGAAAACGTTCTGTTTTCCGAACCTTGGGATGATAATCGCTACCGTACCGTGCTACATCAATGCGACCTACTAAGAGACCTTTCTCTTTTTGAGAACGGGGACTTGACCACAGTAGGCGTCAAATCTATTGGCTCTCATATAGGCGTCAATATGGGTAAGTTGCCCTTGCTTTTCT
The DNA here is from genome assembly GCA_025677835.1 of Sporodiniella umbellata. NCBI lineage: Eukaryota > Fungi > Mucoromycota > Mucoromycetes > Mucorales > Rhizopodaceae > Sporodiniella > Sporodiniella umbellata. Next base: position 36,686 of record JAIXMR010000101.1, on the reverse strand, counting down.
TTTTCTTTTTTTTTTAAAAAAAAAAAACAATCTCAAAGAAAAGAAAAACTTATGCTGCTTTTTATTTGTTTTTAGAAGGACTATATCAAAAAATCTCTTTGGCTAGAGCAGTATATTCAAGGGCAAAGACAGTATTAATAGACGATATATTTCAGCCATTGGGAAAAGTGATTTCAACCTTTGTTTATAATAACTGCATTCGTGGGGACTTGATGAAAGGTCGAACAGTCATAGTGGTAGTAGCCTGTCCAGATTTGTTTTGGGCTCGGGATGCTAGTTTGTTTGTGCTAACATCACCATCTAATGAAGGAGGATGCATTCTGAAAGTGACCGAAAACGACCCTGAACAAATATCTACAATGATCCAGCAGTGCAAACAAGATTCGCTAACACGAGACAGCCAACAGCTGGAAGCTTCGGAGGATGTCATTGACTTATTATTTGAGAACAACAACCCTGCCATAGGCAACTTTTCTGATGACGAGTTCTTTGATGAAGCCTCGATTATGCCCGCATCAATTCGTTTAATAGAGGAGGAAAACCACTATAAAAGAGATTATGCATACGCCACTTATTTCTATGCTTGTGGAGGCTGGCAATACTGGATATTTGCTATTTTATTCACTTTATTGACGAGAGCGGCAAATATAGCTGAAAGCTATTGGCTAAAGGAAGGTAACGATTCACTTGATTGAAAGCAACAAACGAAAATAATAGTTGACGATAGGTTTGGTCTACGACTCCTGTCACCTCGGCTTTTCCAACCGACTACTATGTGTTTGTTTATCTTGGTATAAGTCTTGTAGCCACAATATGCTACTTTATTCGAACCATCATTCAGTATCGCGGCTCGCTACGCGCTTCAAACAGGCTTTTCCTGGGTCTTTTGAAAGCTGTTTGCCACGCTCCTCTTCAGTTTTTTGAAATGACTGCGCCCAATGAGATTCTCGAGAGATTCACAAAGGATACAGAGACTATCGATGCAAGTATAGGGTGGCATATCTGCTTCTTGATCCAGACTGCCGTTGGCGTTTTTGGTGTCTTGTTGACCATGGGTATTATTCTTCCCGAGTTTTTTATAGCCAGTATAGTTGCAGGTAAATACGATTGGCAATTCATCTATACATCCTAATTTGTCGTAGCTACTTTGTATCTGTATATTGGCGTAGTTTATGTCCGGGCTTCCAGGATCCTAAAGACGCTAAACACCAGTAGTCGTCCACCCATCCTCAAACTATACTCAAACACATTAAGCGGTCTGCTAACAATTAGAGCGTACGGGGAAGAGTGGACCATGATGAAAAAAATGTTCAGTCGGTTGGATGATAATATGAGGCCTTTTTATACTTTGTGGACTACCAATAGGTATTTTGAACTTGTTTTTTTTTTTAAAAAAAAAAAGCAACCAAAAAAAAAAAAAAAAAAAAAACTAACACATACTTTAAACCTAGATGGCTATTTGTAAGAGTAGAGCTATTGGGCACCCTTCTGTCTCTATTCATATCCTTGCTGCTCGTCTACAAAATAGATTCAATTGATGCTGGCATAGCTGGTATCACACTTACTTTTTCTAGCAGCTTGTTAGAATACGTTTATTGGTTGATGAGGCAATCAACCACAGTTGACAAACACTTTGAGGCCATAGAAAAAGTCAATGAATACATGAACATGCCTCAAGAACCACCAGGTATTGTAGAAGGATCGCGTCCACCTGCTTCTGTAAGACAAACTACTAAAGTTAAACAAAACACTCACCGCTTAAATTTTTTTTTTAAAAAAAAAAAAAAATAGTGGCCTACTGCTGGTGCTGTTCAGATAAAAGATCTTATGGTCAGTTTTAGCCACATTGAAATAGACGCTGCTTTGAAAAATGTAACTATAACCATCCATTCTGGGGAAAAAGTGGCTCTAATAGGCAAAAATGGAGCGGAAAAAAGTGCATTAGCCTCAAGCCTATTCCGCTTTGTAGAGCCTATGGGTGGTTCCATCAAAATCGATGGCGTCAATATAGCATGGGTAACATATCTGTTTTTTTCTTGAAAAGAGCTGTTTTTATTAAAAATACATACAAAAATACCATAGATTGGTGTAGAAGACTTAAGGTCACGAATTACATATATCACAAAAGAAAGTTGGCTGCTAACTGGATCAGTAAGGAGTAACTTGGATCCATTTGGGGAATACGATGACTATGCGCTTTGGCAAGCACTTTGTAAAGTCCACCTTTCAAAACCACTTGAACGAGAGGATCCATTGGATACAGAGAGAAACTCCCAACTCTATATTTGTGATCTCGATTATGATATTGGAAAAGATGGCTCGCGTTTGTCAGTGTGCCAAAGACAGCTGCTCTCCATTGCACGATCATTACTACAAGATTGTACTAGACTAGTGGTCTTTGAAGAAGCAGGCTTAGCTACAGAGTCACAGGAATTAATTCTCTCTGTAATAGAAAAGGAGTTTCAGGAATCGGTAACATACCCGTCTGCTTCAGGATACAAAAACTAACTTAACTTTACAAAGACTTTATTAGTTATACCTTATCTGCTTCGTCGCGTTGTAAATTTTGACAAGGTAATTGTATTTGACCAAGGGTCAGTAGCCGAAATAGATACTCCGTCAAAACTGCTGAACAGACAAGGCAGCTTGCTACAGTTACTCTGTGAAAAAGCAGGAATTTTAGCTGAATTAACATTAGATACTATTTAACGAAAGAAAAACTTAATTTAATAATACAATAAAAAATTTTGTGCGCATTTATACTATCTCTTGGTGGAAATTTTTTCTTTCTGTACACTTATGGGTCTACTAAGAAACCAAATATGTTTATCAGCTCTTTATTTAAAGAGGCTTTATCTGTACATCCACAGCTTTAAATGTTAGACATAAAATAAAACGCGGTCGACAAATTTGAGACTTGAAAAAAAAAACGGGATAGACATACTTTAATCAACAATTGACTAAATAACAGTGACCAAAATTCGATATGTCTGTTGAATATGTCTAGCTCAATTTACCTGGTTTAATCTTTTAACTTTTTACGATTATTTTTTTTAGCTGCTGTGTATTTGACGACTGAAAAACAAAAAGCTTCCAATCTTAGAGTGGCGATATCGGAAATACAAAAGCGGAGATTAGATCTAGGCCAAATTGCTTTCTTAAAACTACAAAAAAGAAAAGGCGCAGTTTTTGTAGATAAAAGCGTTCCAATAAAAGGCTTGTTTGCTGCGGACCGAAATATTTTAAAACACCACTCAACGGACGAGGATATTGGTGAGTACCCATAGTTTAATGACGTAAGTACTGCAACTAGGACATTAAGGATTGTTCTTATTCCATTTTTACCTCTCTTCTCTTTATTATACCAGTCTATATGTCCAACCTCGAAGACCTGAACACTCCTTTTGGTATATAAAAAGAATGGCAATAATAACAATAGCATTACAACAGCTAAAGACGTTTCATACAAAACAACTCTGTTTTCTTTTTATTAACAGATCCTTTTGCCGACGTTGACAACGATAAGCTAGCTACGCAGGAGGGATCCAAAAATGTTCGTAAGTTAAGCGATTTATAGTTTCTATTTCTTGAATTTTTGCGTTATCCAGCATAATAACGAAACGCTTTTGTATATATAAAAGACTTGCGTATTCAACAAAGAAACGGTCGAAAAACTTGGACTACGCTTCAGGGGCTACCTAAAGAGTACGATACCAAAAAGATTCTAAAGACTTTCAAAAAGGAGTTTGCTTGTAATGGAACTATCGTGGATGATCCGGAACTGGGATTGATTTTACAGCTCACTGGAGACCAACGCATAAAGATTGCCGAGTTTCTTGTAACAGAGGGCATCACTAAAAAAACGGATATAAAGATCCATGGTTTTTAACGTAAATAAATATTCACTTATAACAACAACACGCTACACTTTTGCACAAAGATAAACAACAGAATGTGCTTGATTCCAGTTGGTATAGTCTGTAGCTGTATTTTAGTCTCTCCTGAGAACAGGTACAAAATCAATGCTGCATTTTGTAATACAAATTATACAAAAATACTTGGCATCAATTTTATACTCGCTATTAAAAGAGAACCCTTCATTATCGTATTCCTACCAGTTTAATTTTGTAACTTTATGTTTTTTACTACTAACTATAATACAATTCTCTTTTTTATCCTATTCTTCCCTATAATCAATCTTGATTAAAAAAAAAAAAAGGGTATGAGCAACTTTTTTAAGTAGTAAATAGCTCTTGATATTGCACAAAACACAAGACAAAATACTTACCAGCATTAAGATCACAGGTCTTGCTTAAGTTGATACATAATGGTGTATAGTAACCGAAATAAATGTTTACTCTTCAAACATACGTCTATATTTATACTCTATACTCGAATATAATAAAAATCAAGATAAGCGTTACCACTCCCCTGCGTGTATGTTTTTTTTTTATTTTGCTTTTACTGAATTGAGTTTACCTACAGCTATGTTTGGAAGTAAATCCCACTTACTGTACACTATGCCTATAAAAAAGACAAACGAAATTCAAGACAACTAAAGCACTATTACAAAAGGATGTTCGCAATAAGGCGTTGTAAGTTTTATTCTTGGCTTCTCGCTTATAAATGTGCTATATAGAACGAAAATAGACATGAGAGACTGCTATCGAATCCTTCAGAACCCTGAGAGATGTCTCAGATTATATCATGTACATAAAGTTTAAAAATAACAAATGATCTTCATATTCATAATAAAGCTATCAAAGAAAATTGTGTATCCAGTAGCTTTAGCTCTGTCGAACCTCAGTTTTTTTTTTTTTTTTTCAAATTAAGCAATGCTATTAGATATCATTTTATTTTAGACACGCTACACTGTCTAAAACACATAAATCCGTTAAAATATTACAACATCTTTAAAACTATAAGTCCAAGAACACTAAAAGAAAAAATAGCTGTAATTTGAGGTATCTCCTACAATACTTGGCAAAAACATTTTACTGAGCATTTGTTTATAGGGTGGGGAAAGTGACATTAATAATTATAGGCCATTTTAGTTTATAGAAACTTCAAGAAAATATTGGGCCAATAAAGCAGCAAAGAGACGACTGTGTTTGAATATAAAAAAGTATACAAAAAAAAAAAAAACTCTTACATTTTATCTATCTTTACTGTTTGCTAAATAAAACGAACAAAAGATCAAGGGTAAGAGTTGAGTTGAAGTACATGGTTTTAAAAATCCTACGAAAAGTTCAGTGTTGGCTTTGTCTATCTATAGAATCTACATAAACATACCTAAAGAAATATAAAAGATAAGAACAACCCCTACTTTCTGAAGACACCCAAAAACTATTGCAATGAATATCGCTCAAGTCGTAGATAAAGAAAAAATCACCGAGGTTTTTAGTCTTGTGTCGAAAACGCCTAGCATAAAAGCTAGAAATGCCAGCGTTCGCGCTCAAAACAAATACCCATTTATTTATATCAACATACATACGTTTGCAAAGGACAGAATTGAAGTAACGTATGCTACCAACAGTTTTGTGAACGGCTATGAGGAAGATATAGAGAAAGGAGAATATGTCGAAGTACTAGGTTTAGATCCCAATTGTATATTGCAAGGCCCCATACAATACAAGCACATAGAGGGCCTGTATGAATATTTCAAAGGCCCACAAAATAATATAACCAACGTCAAGCAGAAAGTGTTCTTTATTTTCGGTGATGAGCTGTTAACTAAATTAAAGGAGCTATACCAACTTATTTAGAATAACCAGTAAATGATGGTGGAGTGCACAAAATAACTGCAAAACAAAACCAAGAGTCTATTACTGCTAAAAGTTGAGTAGTCGGATATTTAAAGATAAAAAGAAAGCCCAATGCTTTTGTTTGTTACACTTTACTTTGTTGCTAATGTTGCCCATCCCAACCTATGTACAATGAACTACTTGAGTCGAATTTAAACTATAAGATTTTACAATAGATTTCATAAAAAGTTTACGTTACTTTTCCAAGTTTGTTTATCAATAGATTACAACCAAAAAAAAAACATTGATCCAAGACTTTGCACAAAACAAACTTTGATACTGAGAGTAGACGGTGTTACTGAATAGTGGTATATGTCAAATATGGCAAAGCGTCCCCTTCTTTACTCGAATATACGTGCTTCTGGTTAGTCCGTTGGTTTACAAGATAACAAGAAAAATGGCTTGAATATGTTTAGGAACGAAAAATATAACCTTGTTGACTGCAGGGACAATAAGTCGAAAACGTCAAGAACTGACAGAAAAAAGAGTAATTGGTAGGAAAATAACAAAGACAGAGGTATGTTAAGCTTTACTTTCCCAATCTGGGATTTTATGCTGTTTTCAGAACGTACATTGATTTTTACACCTCTTTATTGTCTACCCAAGTCTATTATTACTTACCCCTCTCTTTCAATGATCAATATATGTTATAAATGTCTTAGCTTTTAATTAGTTTCTGTTCAAAATGACACATAGTGTAAAGGTAAGCGTACATCAGAACGTAAGTGTTTGAATTGTGGCATTATCAATTGTAGTATAAAATCAACAATCTGTTTGTTTTTTGAAAGAAAAAAAAACCGCTATAGGATTTTAAATAATGTTATTATACCAATGTATAATAGGGTAGTATATAAGTACAAGTAAACAGTTACAAATCTGTGTAGCTGTTTTGATTCTGTACCTTTTTCTTTTCCATTGGGTTTCAAAAAGCCAATTAGACAATGTTGTACAAACCAACCTTGCTGTTCATATCTTGATCAATTTCTAAGGCCATTCTAAATAGGAAAGCGATAAAAGAACCTTAGAATAAGCTTCTACGTGTCGTTTTGGTCGAGATACAAATAACAATTTTAAATCCCAGGAAGAATTATGGATTAAATACTGTGTTTGTCTGCCATTGTTACATAGAGCGGACGCTATATCCATTTTTCTTCTGTTGTTTTTTATGTTTGTAAAAAAGAAAAATAAGAAGCCCCTCCATTATAGTGGATGAACAACGGAAATTACTCATACCAGCGACGTTCAACCGCCAGAAGAACATCGTGGGTTTTTTTTGCTATAATCTTGACCATTTTCATTCCAGATGCAATATTACATTATGTGGTTCGTCTTCGTACTCCTGGTAAAACAGAAAAAAAGAGTATTACTGTCTTTCTGAATCTTTTCAATTAAAAGCTTCACGTATTGCCTGGCGAGAAAAAATCGCTTTACTAGTTGTTTTCTTTTTAGCTGCTGCACTTCTTTGTTTTTGGCTAGAGTACGTTTCAGCGCTTGTTTGTAAACCCAAAAAGCTTTTTGATTATCGAAAAGTATTTGCCAACGATTCTAAAGTATCAGCAATCCACGGCTCAGTAGTAGACTGGTCAGATTACTCTTCAGAAATGGCCGAGTTTGTTAAACAGTATCCACATCAGGACCTTTCTTTAGACTTTCCTCGATTTATGTCCCTTGATAGAGATTCGGTGGATAATGTATACAACATCCCAGTTCTAAATGAGTGTATACTTAATCTGAATATGTCACTGAAAGCTGATGCTTGGCTTAAACATTATCTAAATATACATCCTGGATACGACTATCAGGACGATGTTTTGCTACACTGCCCACAACCCTCCAGACCAAATATAACAGGAGCGCCTTGTTTTGGCGGTATAAATGCTATAAATGGGTATAAGACGAAAGGGGGTAAAGCAAAAACGGATACATCTAAACGCAATACACTTATATTTGTTGTTTTTTTTTTTTTTAAAAAAAAAAAAAGTGGTTTTCTATGATCAGTTAGATGTCAAAAGCCGTTTCAACTCATTGCCTACATCCAAAAACAGCACACAAAAAGCCTTTGTGATTTTAAACGGAAACGTACTAGACGTTGCTACCTATTTACTTGGAGCAACAGATATAGTTGTAATGTCTTCTAAATACAGCTCTCGTTCTTTTGTACCTGAACGAATGTTTCTTCCTCGCGACCTCACACTCTATATGTACCGAAATCTTGGAAAAGATATATCGTCTTTTTTTGACAATGAAACATTTCAAAACCGTGAAGAGTACCGCACCTGCATCACACAATTATTTCAAGCTGGAGTTTCATACAAACCAACTACCTGTTCCCAAATAAACCCTGGACTCTGGGCTACCATGGGTATTGGTCTTACATATTTTCTCATAAAAATCAATCTGGCTCATTTAGTACGAATACCTTTCTTTCAAAGATTGCTGTTCTCTTCGGTATCTGAACTTCGCTCTTCACCTGTGGCAAAAACTCAAGAATGGCCACATACTATACTTATGGTACCATGTTTTGCTGAATCCTCGGATACACTTAAGCAAACTTTGGATAATTTGTCAAGATCGGCTTACGACGATACCAAAAAGCTCCTTCTGTTTGTGTGTGATGGTGTTGCTGTCAACAACGAAGCTAAAAAAGAAACATACAAATTACTACTTGAGTCGCTTGGTCATAGCAGTTATATAGGGGAACCATCTGCTCGGGCCTATATATCCTTAGGGCAGGGCACAAGGCAGACTAACTACGCTAAGGTGTATTCTGGATATTATGAAACTGGTCGCCACCGTGTACCTTACCTTGTTATTGTTAAAATAGGCAGCCCTAAAGAAAGACTTCAAAAACATCCTGCACCCTATGGAAACCGTGGAAAAAGAGATTCATTAGTGCTGGTGTTTGGATTTTTGGAAAGATGCATAAATTTGGCAAATAAGCTTATTACACCTTTGGACTATGAGATTTTCAGTCAGTGTTATAATGTATTAGGAATAGATCCTCGTCATTTTAAGTACTTGCTGTTGACAGATGCAAATGTACAAATACAGAGTAATGCAGTTCACAAGCTTGTATTACGTCTGGAACATAATTGCAAAATGCTAGCTGTAAGTGGGCATATCCGTCCTGCCAATCCTGAAGAAAACATGACTACGATGATCCAAATATTCCCTGCTTACATGGACTTCTTTACTGGATTAGCATACGAATCTTGTCTGGGGAGTGTTACTACAATTAGTGGTGGTTTTGTAATGTTTAAAATATGGACTGAAAAAGAAGATTCTACACATCGTTATAAGCGACAAAAAATTGAAAGACTAAGGTCGCACTCACCAAAAGTGAGCGATGAAATTATCGCCCTGAGTCCTTTTGGAGACGAATATGCTTCCACCAATAGAAATACTGAAACCAATGCACCATCTAAGGTGATAAAAAAAGGAGCGATAAAAGCAAGGCCAGAATCCAATCTGAGTCTTGTTCCGAATGTCAGTATTCAAGCATGTTGTATACATCCAACTGTCATTCGAGGAATTTGTACTCCGCAACCAAATACAATGCATATGAGAAATCTACTACTGCTAGGCGAAGAAAAGCATCTGTCGACTGTCTTACTAACATCTCACCCTGGGTTTCAGCTAGGCTTTGAGCCTGATGCTGAGGGATATGTCATACTTTCCAGCAGCTTTCGCTCGCTGCAAAACCTTCAAACTCGCAATTTGCGTGCAACTTTTCATGCCCTTCTTGAAATGTACCGGGTTTCTTGGAGACTAGGCTTCACATATTGGATAGTCTCTAGCTTCGAACTTATTGATAGGATGTTTTCTATACCCATTACTATTTACATTTATGTGATCTTTGTAAGATCTATTCGAGGGCTTGGTATGTCCTATACTATAATAGCATGCGCTTTTACTGCTTTGATAGCAATACATATGCTGGTGTTTCTTATTCAGCGACAGTTCAAGTATATAATATGGTTTGCTCTCTATTGTCTTGTATCAATTCCTATTTTTGCGGTGTGGTTTCCCTTGCTTGCCCTATGGCAAAGCGATTACATAAGCGTTTGGTACAATATGCAGCCAATAACAAACACTCCCTTTTGCAAGACGAATATTCACGGAATAATGGAGCACAGAGATATGCTTGATCAGAATATGATAGAGGACAAAGATGATGATGAACTGGGCACGCAGGAAGTTCTGAGATTGACATTCAGTCAGTTTGATGTAATGGAAATACAAAGATTACGCCAAGAAGCAGAAGCAGCCTTAGATTCCAACTTTATAGACTTCTCATCTGGAAACCAAAACGTTAGCAAACAAAAAGCAAAACAAGATCGAAACAGATCAGAATTTTCAATATATTCCCCACCTACAGCTCAGGTTCGAGATGGGCAGCATTCCACACGACTGGCACCCACATTTGCTCATAGACGTATACCTGAGAGGCGTCAAAATCAACTCGCAACTACAATAAACCCAGAATTCGCAATGAGCGATCCATTTGATGATAAACACATAGCTTTCAACGAAAGTAGCAAAAGCAATCGATTAGCACATAACCAACACGGACCTAGCGATTCACAATCTTCGCGCGATACTTTTGAAATAGAAGATTCGAGTAGTCAAGGATTTCAAGACAATGTATGGATTTCAGATCCTTGGGGAGAAAAGTCTGCAAATACTACTGCCTCAGAGAATACAGTTTACAATAACCAATCTTTCTCTGACGACCATGGGTCAACAGTATCAGTTATATCGCATACTTTTTCTATAGTTAACACTGATGAATTTATAACTGATCAATTACCAATTCATCGACTAGATCCAACTGCCTCTCGTACCGAACAAACACATACACCTGAGGAAGGTAGAAGAAAAGCTGTACACACAAATCTAAAAAAGATGGCAATAGCAGACGTATTTCAAAGCAATATACCACATATTAATACTCAACATAGCGATTATCGCATCCCATACCCAACACTTAACAACAAGTTTTCATCACATACACTTGCTTGTCAGCCTACACATGAGAGCGAGAACACATTCGATTTCCGCGAACTACAGGGTATTGAACTATCAATATTTAATGACATCAAGAGCCATTTACAGCAGGCCGATCTTGACTTGCTTAGCATGACACAAGTAAAAGAATATGTGACAAACCGGTATAAAGACAGAATAGATTTTTCCCCAGAACTTTTTTCTTTTATCGAAAGATGCGTTACGGATCTTACATGCAAATAAAACTTCCAACTCACTCATCTGATGAAAAACAAATGCCCCTTCTCAAATACTTTAACATTTATAAAACAAAACATATTTTTCCGTACTTTAATAACTTTCAGCCACTATATAGTCTAGAGGACACATTTCAATCGTACCAAAGTATATTTAAACCGCATTAGAGGAAACATTTATAAACTCTGTCCCTATTCAGCACATTCACAAATATTTCTCTCTTGATTCTGAATAACATTGCAAACACCAGATATATAGATAATACCGAAAGCCTGATTGCTAACCAGCTTCAGAAATCTTGAAACAGTACCTTTTTCTGTAAGGTTACATATATCAAACACAACAAACCAAAAAACCATACGTACAACATGAAAACAATAAAGTATAAAAAAGGATCACCATTCCGCAAACCAAAAACAAAACGAAAAAAAAAAAACTGAAAGCGTATCTTGGGTGCGATTTGAAGCTAAATGATCGTTACCCGGAAAAGGGTGATTCTTTGCAAGAAACAACCATCAGGTCATACTAAAGTTGAGTCTGATAAAAATCGAAGGCTTGACCGTGCGCTGTTGTACAAAACTAAAAAAAAAAAAAAAAAAAAGGCTCTGGAGTGATAAAACATATACACAAAGTTTTACCATTTTTTATAAGAAAAGCTCATTCTTTTAAAAGTAAAAAAAAAAGACTTAGGGATCCAGCATTATGTCATGTCTTGGTATTTTGCAGAAAATCTCCAGGATATGCCCTCAAATTTAGCTTTTTGTATACCAAAACCATAAATTGAGACTAAAGTTTTAAACGTAATATTGCACTGAGAAACAAAAGTGGATAAATGCATAAACAACGATCTCCAATACCCCAAAGAACAGCTTTTTTTTAAAAAAAAAATCCAAATAAGGGAGCTTACATACTTCGTAGATCGCTATATCATTATCTTTCTATTTGTTTGTTTGTTTGTTCTAATTAATAAAGCTGTTTCAAAGGACACTTTTTAGAAATCCCATCTATAGTTGTCAACGTTTTAGTCTGTTAACACCTTACATATTTTTACGACCCCGCTGCATATTCAAAAGTATGTGTATATGCAGTCAAACGCAAATCGTTTTAAAGATAGTAATGCAATCTGGCTTTTATTTGAAGTGTTTTTAAAACACAAAAAGCCTTATCCTCTTTCATTCTATTTTCCACTTAAAATACTTTTCGTTTCATTATACACATTATACCTACAGATATAAAATGATCAGATACATCTTTTTCAGGCTTTTTGCTGCAATTTGTATAACTTTAAGCATTTGTTCTCGAGCGGTGAAAGCAGATATTGAACTACTATCTTGGGACGATGCTTATATTAAAGCCAAACAGCTGGTTAAACAGATGAATTTGGATCAAAAAATCAACCTTTCTACAGGATCAGGATGGAAAGCAGGAAAATGCATTGGCAACACACCTGCTCTTACAGAACCTAAGTTTCCTTCTCTTTGTTTACAAGATTCACCGTTAGGTATTCGCTTATCTGATGGTGTTACTGCAGGAGTCGCCGGCATCAACGCCGCAGCATCCTTTGACAAAAAAGCGATTTACAAGCGTGGAGAGTATATGGGAAAAGAGTTTAGAGGGAAGGGCATCAACATTCATCTTGGACCTGCAATGAATTTTATGAGATCTCCTGAAGGAGGCCGAGGCTGGGAATCTTCTGGAGAAGATCCTTTTTTGACTGGGGTTGCTTCTGCTGAGACTATTAAAGGCATTCAAAGCCAAGGTGTTATTGCCACTGCCAAACATTTTATACTCAATGATCAAGAACTCAACAGAGGTCAGTCGTCGTCTGACGTTGATGATAGAACACTACATGAAGTATATCTTTGGCCATTTGCTCGATCGGTCGAAGCTGGTGTCGGTTCTATTATGTGTAGCTACAACAGAATCAATGGTACATACGCATGCGAAAACGATTATACTTTGAACACTGTTCTGAAAAAAGAGCTCGGGTTCAAAGGTTTTGTTCAGTCTGATTGGTTTGCCACTCATTCGACATCCTCATCTGCCAATAACGGTTTAGATATGAGTATGCCTGGTAGAGTACTTGATTACTTTAATTAGTTTCTAGCAAAACTTTTAACAATCTTGGTTGATTAGGCAATATATATGATGGTACTCAACAGAAATATTGGGGAGATAATCTAAAAAAATCAGTAAAAAGCAATAAGGTCAAAGAATCAAGAATTGACGATATGGCCACTCGTATAGTTGCCACTTGGTTTCGATTCAGACAGGACGAAGATTTCCCAGATGTATCGCTTGACTCATTCAATATTCATAAAGCCCCCGATGTTGACGTTCAATCTGATCACTACAAACTAGTTCGTGAGTTAGGAGCTTCTTCAACAGTTCTCCTAAGAAACAGTGGAATTCTCCCTCTTCAGTCTGCTAAGAAGATTGCCTATATTGGAAGTGATGGTGAAGTTGACCCCAAGTAATCGGAAAAAAAATAAGATTTTACATGCTTCTTTTATTTAAAACAACAATTTAGTGGTTTAAATCGCTGCGAGGATCAATCCTGTGATAATGGCACTTTGGCTATGGGCTGGGGGTCTGGTACCGCTTCCTTTCCTTATCTTGTTGACGTACGTTTGAATTTTCTGTCATGATTTAACATAATTTTTTATATAGCCCATCGCAGGTCTCGAGAATGTATTTGGGAAGAAGTCTACTTACAAAAAACACCTAAACAATTGGGACACTAAGGGTGCTGCCAAAGCCGCTAGTGGGGCAGATGTTGCATTTGTGTTTGCTAACTCTGATTCTGGTGAAGAATATCTCACAGTGGATGGCAATATTGGTGATCGCAAAAATATATCTTTATGGAATAACGGCGATAACCTGGTAATTGATTTTTTTCGTTGTGGTTAGCATACATACAAGCTTTTTTTTTTAACATAACACTTGTTTATAGATTCGTGCTGTTGCTGATGCTAACAACAATACAGTGGTTGTTATTCACTCTGTTGGCCCCGTTACTATGCCTTGGGTCAATCACCCTAACGTCAAAGCCATTGTTTGGCCAGGATTACCAGGACAAGAATCCGGAAACTCCTTGGCTGATATAATAACTGGAAGAGTAAATCCGTCTGCTCGCCTTCCATACACAATTGCCAAGAAAAGATCCGACTATAGCAGCAAACCCTCTCCTGAAAAAAACGTCACTTACACTGAGAAACTTCTAGTAGGTTACAAGTGGTTTGATCAGAAAAAAATTGAACCTTTATTTCCCTTTGGATATGGGCTGTCCTATACAACCTTTGAATACGAAAATCTTAACGCCAATATAGAGAATACAGAAAAATCCTTAAGGCTTGATGTTTCTATTGACGTTCGAAACAGTGGTTCTATGGATGGCAACGAAATCGTTCAAGCTTACCTTTCTTTTCCTGCTAGTGCTGGAGAGCCACCTAAACTTCTTCGAGGCTTTGAAAAGATCTTTGTAAAAAAAGAAGGGTCTGAAACTGTGAGCTTTACACTGGGATCTACTGAACTTAGTATCTGGGATACTAAAACAGCCTCCTGGGTTGTACCCTCTGGAGAATTTTTACTTCATCTAGGTCCATCTAGTAGAAACATCAAAAAAGCTGTCAGTTTTGTTTTGTAAACGGATATTGAAAGAGTTTACACAGTACTGTTTGAACAATGTGTGTCTTGTTAGAGCTCAATGCCACTGATCAATTACGAAAAATGTTGTTTATATAAACTTTAGATAGGTTTTTTTTAAAAAAAAAAAAAGTGCTTCAGACAGTATTCATTAAGTTTTATGGGATGAGTGCGTATATAGCATACTTTAAAAACTTTTTTTGTAAACACTTATCCATGGATATACGAAAAAGGCAAAGACTGGGAATGCTAGTTTAATTTTATGACGTTTTGAGAGGACATTATCACAGTAGCGCTTGTTTAAAATGGAGAGACGCTGCCTTTATATTGTATGGTCCAATCAATTTTTAAATGGGATTGTTAGCCAACAGTAGCCTCTATTTATTGCAATTTTAAAACTTAGTAAGGTACGCAATGCTTTATCTAACGACCTTGTCTGTCTTTCGGTCTCTTGCAAATTTATATACTAAAACAAGGTTGAAAACTGGTTTTTTATTTATTTATTTTTTTGCTTTTCATATCGTTTTTCAAACAATGTATCAATAGTCTAGACAGCTATATTTCCAATTTTAGTTTATCCTTAAAGTAATTAAGTCTTGTTTCAGAGTTATTATTGTTCTGATTACAGCATTTTAGAAAGAAAAATAAAATAAACAGACACAATATACGTTGGAATAGTAGCTAAGAATTGATGGCTGCCTTTATTATTTTTTTATCTGTTTTCCATCGCTTTTATGTTCTTATTTAGAAAGATTATACTAAAGAAAAAAACAATAGCGTACAATGTAACTGTATTCACTTTTTTCTGTATGTATAAACAAGGCTAGGTGCAAAAACTGACCATATAAACATTTTCGCTTTTACTTTAACATTTGCCTATGTGACGCAATTATGTGGCAAGCCTTTTAATTTATTTTCGAATACAGAATAGACCTTCCTGCACTGACAGATATGATTACCTTTTTACTTATTGGCTTTTGCGAGTACACTAGTTGTATGTAACTCATACAAAAAGAACAAGCTCTCTAATATTTAGCAATTTCCTATATATATCTCTTACCTTACTTAAAATAAAGTAGTTACGTAATTCAAAGACACACTTTACTCACTAGACTCACACTGGATTATAATTTAAAGGCAAAATGGCTGAACTTTACGTACAGTTTTTTCCCCAAGAAAAATCTTCTAGACTCCTCGGCTCCGTTATTCCTCAGTGGTTTGTTTAATAAGATTGATTAGAGAATTAAGCACTAAAGGCTATATTGTGAAAAATCCCGGAAATTTTTATTGATCCGATCGAAATTTCAAAATTAAGCTTAAACGCAAAACAGATACAATTATTTAAGCGATAATGGTGTCTACATTTTGTCTAACATATGACCTACAATTGTTTCTCAGTACAGCCAAACACTCTTAAAAAAGCATGGAAAGTTTATGTATTTCTTAGCCAGTTGCTCAAAGAAAGCAGTTTGTTGAATTCGGTTTCAAATCAAAACATGTAATATAAAATATTCTCAAGATGAGCATACTGTTATGTTACACTACTGTTGTTCTGCTTTAATAGTTTATGTAGATGTGCGGAGTATGAGACTATAAAAAGAAAAATTTCGACTATAATAAGATTCTTTCGTTTACCATTAACATTGTAAACAACTAACGCTTTTTGACGTTCTCTGTCTTTATTTTGCTTAGAAAGACCAATAAAAAATCGTTTGTAAAAGCCTTTTTAAAAACGGTCGTACTGTGGGTAAGAATTGATATTTGATTTGTACATCCTACGGATGCTCCCGAAATGGTTCTCAAAGCTGCGCCTCTCCCTTCCTTTTTTCCTTCTTGATGTGGCTGTGACTGATAGAAGCACCACTTTGCTGCGGCTTGTGAATCAAAGTATAAAAGCTGCCAAAAAAAATTGAGTGAATGTGCCCTTTTAGTTTAGATATATATTTTGATTAATATATTTACATCATGAATTTTACAACTTTCCCTGAAGCCGGAGCCGGATACTTTGAAACAGTGTTGGGCTTACTGGAAAAGGGCTCAGATGAAGCTTTTTGGAACAATATACTTGGCGAAAGAGCAATGAAGCTCTTGGGTCGTTATTTTGGTAGTGATGTTGTATTCTTGGGTTTTATCGTTTATCTTGCTCGTAAGTCTTCATTTGACACATGCTTTGTGTTCGTATTCTTAAATTTAGATAGCTCTTTTTGGCCATCAATTCACTCGATTCTTTCATTGGATGTACTACAAAATTACTGAGAGTATGTACATTTCTATACAAATAAGTCAGAAAGAAAATGGCTACGACGCTGTTCAAGAATTTGTTTCACTCAAGACTGCCGGTTTACGCAACCTGCGTACTGTAGAAGGTCGATGTGTTTCTCCAAAAGATGCTGATCTGGAGGCACACGCTCCTTCTCCCAAACTGACACTTTATCCATGTAAGTTTTTTCAAAAGAAAAAATGAGAGAGGGGGTGGGTAGGGACTAGAAGGTGTTATACGTTTGTTTGGAAGTATCTAACTAAGCTATTTATTAGTGGATGAGGTTGAACACGAAATATTCTACAAAGGACATAAACTTTGGGTAACTCGAATGAAAAGTGGCGGTACAAACAAGCAAAACGATTTCTATACAAACGATTTAAAAGAGCTTTTTGTGGCTATGAGTGCTAATCCATGTATCAACGTTACTATGCGAGGTACAAAGCTGGAAAAACTTCGCGGTATTATTCAAGAATGGGTTGACGACTATCACGATAAACGTAATGGAAAGGTAATACAAAAAAAAAAAAGGCAAAAAAGCAGGGATGAATTAATACAAAACTAATTTATTTCTAGTTGACTATACATAAATGTATGCCCACTCGCTATGATGGTTATGAATGGACCTCTGTTGGGTCTAAAGAGCTTCGCCCTTTTGATTCAGTAGTTCTTAAAGAAGGTCAAAAAGAACTAATACTTAAGGACATCCAAAGGTTTCGTCAACGCGAATCCTGGTACGCAAACCGAGGTATACCTTACCGACGCGGGTATCTTCTCTTTGGGCCCCCTGGTACAGGGAAAACTTCTCTAGTCCAGTCCGTTGCTAGCAAAGTTAATATGAATGTAGCCATCATCAGTCTTTCTGGGGCTATGAACGATGAGAATCTCAGTATTTTGATCAATGAAATACCTCGTAACAGCATTTTAGTTATGGAAGATATCGATCACTGCACCATTAAAGACCCCTCTTCGGACAAAGATAATGAAAGCTCCAAAATGACTATGAGCGGCCTTTTGAATGCCTTAGATGGTGTTACTGCTCAAGAAGGTTCCATGGTATTTATGACATGTAACGACATCAACCTCCTTCAGCCAGCCCTCTTACGTCCAGGTCGTATTGATGTTAAAATGGAGCTTGGTTATGCTGACAAAAACCAGATCCTTCATATGTGCTTAAGATTTTTGACCGACGATGCTCCTACCAAATCACAATACGGTTTGGCAGAAAAATTTACGGAACTGATTCCCGATCTGACCGTGACACCTGCTGAGCTTCAAAATTTCTTTATTATGAACATTATGGACAAGCATGACATAACAGACTACAACTACATATTGGAAGCCGTTCCAAGGTTTTTAGAAAACGTAAAAATAGATAGAAACCAAGCAATAGAGCATAAAGACGCTAAAAATGTAAAAAAAATGTAAATAAAAATACAGTGTCTTTAGTATATACATAAAATCATCAAAGCCGTATTATAATTGATTTAGCATATAATAACATTGTGTCTTCGGAAAAAATAAGTCAAAGCAACTTTTTATACTGACGTTTTATAGTTATTATAAATGTAAATACGATTGTCTAGTTTTATTAGTTAAAGCACTAAATGAGACCCTATACAATACTAATAAGTATATCCTGATTAAATCCTAAGTCAGTCCAAGTAGGCCTTTTGTCTCATAGTTTTGTTTAGAATGTTATTTTAAGTGTAGTGAAATTTAAAAATTACACAACTTTACAATCAGCTTTAATCATAAAAAATCTTGAGAGGCTATTTAGAAATAACAGAGTTACAATAAAAAAAAAGAAACGGTTGCTGTTACTGATATCAAAACGCTAAGCATGTGGATTTGAAAGAATCTTGATTAGTTTATAGCTGTTATAATTGTATCAGAAGATTTAACATTACCAATTTGCTACTTACTCTCTTATGAAATCAACTGATATATATATTTTATAATTTAACAGTTTCCTAATATTCTGACACTTTATTATGTATCCTTTGCTTTGTTTCAAGTCGAAATTTTTGAGCTGTCGTTTTTATTTCCTTTTTTTTTTTACCAGAGTTTTCGAAGGAGTTTATAATGGGTGTTTTGATAACTTTTCATGACAAAGTGATCAGATGCCTTTAATCTGTTGCTCTTGGATTGAAAGAGGGGTCCTTAGCGCAGAAGGTTTAAGCAAATGCTAGCTGCAGTGCAGTTACACCATTTAAAAAACGAGATCTAAAAAAAACGCGATTATTGATCGGCTACCAGATATCAGTGACAACGCGCAGGTATTTAATATCTTAATTTTTTTTGTAGATCTACCTCAAGATGTTCAAAAAAAAAAGCTTTAGTTTAATAGATTCCGCGGGCCTCACCACCAAGTTTATTGATTTAGAGATGTTTCTGCAGTATGTAATATACTACAAACAACGCAACTAATTAACTCTTTATTTTAGTGAAGATAATGATATTCAAAAAAATAATTATTGATACCACAATCAAGCACATGTTATCAATTGTCAGGAAGAGTTAGTAGAGCCAAAAGCCTTATTCAAATTCGATAGTCGGAAAATTTGTATCGTAGGTCTATAAACTAATTTTTATTTTTTATAAAATACCGTAGTTTTTTAAAATAGTAAAAAAGTAAAATAGACGCGCTTTGCGAATTGATTGCAATAGCATTGTAGAAGCTGAATAAAAGATTTAGTGAAACAAATTTAGGCTGTTCGCGAGCAGAATTTTTTTTTTTACAGGGATCATTTATTTTATTAAAGTGCTCAATGCTTAATGTTCTGCTAGCTTACTCAAACTTGGGAAGAGAAGAGTAAGACAGTGAACAGAATTTTTTAACTAACCTGGACTGAAGTGGTAGAAAGGAAATTTTATTGAAATGGCGTACTTCATTTTAGTCCAGGAAAAAAAAAATTTCACGGTTTTGCCTGGGTTTTTTCCTTTCAGAAACCTTATCAATTATCGCGTTATACATAGTTAATTTACCAATACAATACAAACAATACATAATGGATCTCAGTACAAAGATATTTTGTTATTGGCTATTGTATAAAGTCAAAAACGACTACAAACAATAAGCTGTAAAAGCCCCTCCTTTTGTAGTAGCAAGCATGTGCGTAACCCCCGATGACTGTGATATTGACCTTTCTTCACCTGCTTCTTTTATGCGTACAAAAACATGCGCAATTCTATTGGCTGAAAAAAAAGATGCTAGATACTAGCCCCAGATGGCATATCACAGTAACTCAGTTACCATATGATTCAAATAATTCAGATCTATTTATGCCAACTTCAAAGTTTACAGTGTACAAGTCTCAAATTAGCAGCTCACAAACAGCTAAAAACTATACTGATAAGTTTTTTCTACCTCACTATCTTGTCCTGAAACTCAAAACTTTAGTTCATTTCAATATTCAGACAATATGATAACTTTTTAAAAGCCTAAAGCATAAGAATCTACCGTTGTCTTTATAAGTGCACTTTTTTCCCCCATAAAAAAACAAGTAGCCATTTTGAGTCGTAAGTAAATATCTCTATTTTGAAATAGGGCTTCCTACTATTAGATATTACTTTCTGTAAAAAAAGGGGAAATTTCAAAAGGACTATACTGTTTTATTTTAAACTTGACGTTTATCTGTCAAGAAGAAAAGAAGGCTTTTCGAAAGTTAATGCGCTGTAATAGTCAAATTGAAAAGGCAAGCAACTGACATCGTTCTTCAGTGGTTTCGGTAAAAGAAGTTTTAAATCATTAAGTGACCTGTCTAAGACCGGTTTGTTTGGTAGAGCGACACAATATGAAGCATCCAGTGAGGCTCTCTGCACTTTGCCTTTTTTTTTGTTGCAGGTGGGACAATTTTCTATAAAACCATTAATCAGTCTGATAGGTATATTGGCATAGATTTTGTGCAGCTAGAAGACGTTAGTATTTTATTTTTAGCTACAATCTGTGACTTTACGACTCTGGTGGTTATGTCTCTACCCGAGTGCCCGTAGTTTTTATGAGTAGCAAGGATGATGTTGTATAAGTCTTCACTCTTTACAACTATCTTACCACAGAAATACAGAGTAGAGCCGTCGTATGAGTACTCTTTTTTTACTCCATACAAAAAACATTTGTCGTTGACTTTTTCTTTGTTTTTTAATATATTTATGAGATCGTTGTGCTGCGAATCGTTTTTCAGGACGCTTTTACAATTCAGATTCGAAGACTTCTTGTACTCGACATAAAGCTCTTCAAATTTAACTCTAGAAGTATCTTCTTGAATGGCATATTCAGACATTGCTACAACGGTATCTTCAGAATTTTCTACCATAAATGAGACACTAAGTTTATTGCGACGGCTCATCAAAGGGTTTTACAAAGCACACTACTTTTTTTTCAAGAAAAAAGAAACAAAAGAGTACATCTTTATAAGTAAATGAATAGATAATCATGCTTCGGATATACAAATATTGCAAAAAAGTTGAGTAGAAAAGCATCGCTCTTATCCAAATCTTTTTATTTATTTATATTCTTGCAGCTGTCGTTTTGTCTTATGTTGTATGCTGCTTTGCGTTACTCTTTTTTAGTCCAGGAATAGAGGTAAGCAGTCTCTGTTTAAGAGTTTGAGATTGAGGAACACTGTTCAAATCACCCTCGAGAGGACCTTTTTTCTTTCCTAAGTGCAACATATCTGTACTTTTAGCCATCTTACATAAATAATAAGAGAAACAGAGAGGTGGGTAACTTACCCTTTTTCTGGTCGGTTTTTTCAGATAGCAACGTATTGGATGGCGAAGGTGAGGGAACGCATGTCTCTGCCAGTATGTTTTTTACGTTGATAGAAGAGCTGTTTGATGATGTTTTTGTATGTGACTTTTTCTTGGTATTTAGACTGTTGTAGCTACTGTTACTGCTTGTTATGCTACTAGTATCTGATATAGCTGATTTGTCGAGATCTTCTATCAACTTCCATCCTTTTTCCACACTATTTAGGAACAGATTTTCTCTTGCTCGGGCCATTGGAACTGAAAACTTTGGCGATTTTAATGCCGCATACTCGGCATTAACCACTTTAGAAACAATTAAAGGGTTAGTTTGTCCATTTCTTTTTTTTTTTTTTCAAAGAGGGGACAGAGTCTTACATTTTGATAGTATGAACTCAGAAAGGTCCTGTTCATTTTCAAAAATATCAGGTAAAGGAGGCCCAAAGGGAGGTACATCCTCTATACTAACCACCTCCACTCTCCATATAGTCTTCCCAGCCTGCTCCTCTTGGCGAACGACAATAAATACGTGCAAAAATTGTGACTTGATAGCCGTTGGATTGAAAGGTTGGTTCCCCTCAACAAAAATAATACACACAATATCTAAACAGAAAATAGGCTATCAGAAGCTGCTTGTTGCTACTCTTTAAGGAGATAGATTACCGTTGCCAATATGCCTTTTTCTTTGCACCTGCTGTTTATCACCTGGCTTGGAAGGTATCAGAGAAGATACATGATATGCAAGCACATGGCCATTCCATGTGTTTGTATAGATATATTCTCCAGAGTCATCACCTATGTATACATTTCAGTACAACAATAAGGGAGCCTAAACATCCTACCTTTTCGGTCCAATCCAGCAGACCAGCCAGTATATCCTTTCAGTTCAACGCGTCGGCCAATGACGTCTAAAAAGCGCACAAAAGATGGAGAGTCGTGTTGGTTTGCAAACCATTCTTCCTCTTTTGTTTGACCCTCTTTAACTAACAAAACACCAAATTTGTATCTGTCGTGTAACTACAAATGTCATTAATACCGATCATAGCCCCTTCACACCACACACCTTACACAATATTCATCCAGCTTCAATACGCTTTGATCCAACCCGCTTGACATCATTTGTTCTGTTGTCATTTTCCTAAGTAAGTGAAAAGGAGTATCGAAAATGGTTTCCATGATTGTCTTCCACGTTGTATTGGGTATATCGCTTAGGGTAACACAAGTAGAGGAGGGAGCATTTAGTAAAAATGTGTCGGGAATTATTTTTCTTTGATCTGGATTCTATTTAATATTAGGTTGTTAAACAGCCTGTTTTCTTCTTTTTTTTTTTTTGAAAGTTCTCTGAAAGAGCTTAAGGCTACCTCTTTACTTCTGTATATAACTCTGTACTGCTTTTTGCTGTCTATATATTCTACTGTGGCTGAAATTAACAAAGGATTTTGTTGTTGATAGCCAAAAAAGTGACAGGCATCTGTGTTCCCCATAAAATATTGCCGGTACCAATAAGCGTCCTTGTCCATGTGTTCTACCTGGTCGGACCTTGCCATGGGCGATGTCTGACTCACAGCTAAATTGTAGTTGTTTTTGCCCTCAATTCTATATCCCCTGCAAGGAATGACCATGGCGCTCTCTGCTACTTTGTAATACTGACATATACATTGGTTCATCACTTGTTTGATTTGGTTGATCTAAATGAATGAGTAACACGACCTGTTGCGGCGAGGTTTCTTACAATCTCTTTGGCAACCGTAACTATAGTTTCATCAAGGTGTTCCTGTTGTATGAGTCTTTCAATTATCTGTATATCGTGCTTCACTTGTCTTTTGAGGATATCCTCCTCTTCCCATCGTACCATTTCTGACATTTTGAATAGCTCTAGAACAATATTAGATAACTGTTCACGAGGAAATTGCCTATATTCATGATTCACTTCGGATAAGACAGTTGCTAGTGTACGGTCGCATTCTTGTGTTAAGCGAGTATGTAGCGTAGTCAAAGTTGTAGTAATCAGTCCTTTAAACAAAAACAAATCTGTCATCTCTTTATGGGCTAATTGATGTAACATTGGTGCTCCCGCAGTCTTCATATCCTGAAAATAAAAAATCCCAAAAATAAATAAAAAAGAAATCCCAAAAAACAAAACAAAAACAAAACCTACCTCTGTCCACTCCACCTGTCTTGTAGCCTCTGCTTTGCGAAAGAACGATTTTTTGATGCGTAAAGAAGAGTCTCGACTGAAAAGCTGTCGTACTGAGGATTTGACTGCATTAGGTATTTTACTTAATCTACTCGAGGTACTAAAGACGGAACTGGTATTGGAGTTAACAGATTCATCATCTCTTTTGGTAAATCTTAAATCGTCGAGCTCATCAATGGATTTGAATGACATGATTGTTCTCTTTTAAAGAGTGCGCGGAAAGAGAATTGTAGTTGCAAAAATAAGAAAAAAAAAAAGGAAAAAAAAAAGAGGAGTTTGCTTTTCCCTCTTCTTTTGCCTATTTACTTTGTAGGCAATAAATTACATAAAATTTAAAACAAACTCCTCCTGTGTACATAGACAAAAAGAATCAAATCATGTGATCTAAGTGATGTTTACATTTATGTATGTGTGTGTGTGTGTGTGTGTGTGTATCCGTATTTATTGTTGTTGTTGTTGTTGTTGGCTTTTTGTTTATTTATTTGTTATTTACTTTTCAGTGTCTCTTTATTTTTTTCTCTGTTTTCTATATACGATTATAATGATCAAAGGCATCAAGGTAGTTGTAAGTAGAGCTTAGGGATTAGAAGAATGGCTTCCTAATTCTTTAAAAACACAAACACTCTAGTTTCTGAGAAACAAAACGAAACAAGATCCGGCTGAACAAAAAAGCAAAGAGCCAAGTAAACCTTTTGTTCCATCCCAAGCATCCATACAAAACAAGACTCCTGTGGTAGCGCCCTCGATAGACGACGATCAATCAGCTATTACTGCACACGTATAAAAAAAAGAAAAGAAAAAAAAAGAGGTGCATTACGCCCAGCTTACTTGACCCTTAGAGAGACATTCATAAACAGCCTACAGGTACCGCTGCTTGGCTGAGAAGTGAATCCAAAGATATGGGGCCAATAGCAAAGTCACCTAAAAAGCGAAGATCATCTCGATTTCATGCAAATGGGAAAGTGGAGTTGGAAAAAATGCCTTTGTTGAAAGGTTAGGACAGCATATATTCACAAGTTCTTTTCTTTGCTTATAAACACAAATATATCGTAGAAACTCCTTCGTCAAAGAGAACGGACTTATTCGTACAGAAACTGATTCTATCTCAAATCAAATTCGACTTCACTGACCCTGACTCCAACTTGAAAGAAAAAGAGATAAAACGGCAGGTTTTGCAAGATATGCTCGAATATGTGGCTACCACTCCTGGAGCTATTACAGAGCCAGTATACTCTGAAGTATTTCGAATGGTAAAATCTAATGTGCTAGTTCATACATAGCTAATTTTTTGGTTGTTAGGTATCTGTCAATCTACTAAGGACACTGCCCCCTTGTGAGATAGATCAAGAGAGTTGCTACGAAGCCGAAGAAGATGAGCCAGTTCTTGAATCTTCTTGGCCTCATCTTCAGTTAGTTTATGAGTTTTTTCTGAGATTTATAGAATCCAAAGAGTTTAACGTAAACATAGCTAAAAGATATATTGATCCAAACTTTGTTGTTCAGGTAGTATCTTTTGCTTACTACTATCATGACATTGATTCTATTTTAGTTTTTGGGCCTTTTTGATAGCAGCGACCCTAGAGAACGTGATTTTGTAAAAACCATCCTACATCGTCTATATGGTAGATTTTTGGGTTTAAGAAGCTTTATCAGAAAATCAATCAACCATATATTTTTTCAGTTTGTATATGAAACTGAGAAATTCAACGGTATTGCAGAGCTTTTGGAAATATTGGGCAGGTAAAGGGGAAAAAATCTAACCAAAAAGTTCAAAACAATTTATTTTCAATACTAATTAGAAAAAAAGTATTATTAATGGCTTTGCTACACCTTTAAAAGAGGAACATAGAGTTTTTTTAAATCGTGTACTCTTGTTGCTCTACAAACCCACATCGCTTCCTCTTTACAATGCTCAGCTCACCTACTGTATTATTCAGTTTGTCGAAAAAGATCCTTCACTTACAAAGGGAGTATGTAGTTTTATTTTTTTAAAAAAAAAAGAGAAAAGACTTACCACTTCCAGTGTAGATAGTAGACTATTTGATTCGATACTGGCCAAAGCTGAATAGCACTAAGCAAGTTATATATTTAGGGGTATTAGAGGATCTTTTAGATACTTCAGACCCTATCGATTTTCAGAAAATCATGGTGCCTATATTTCAAAAAGTAGCACAGTCTATTGCAAGTACGCATTTTCAAGTAGCAGAGCGGGCTCTTCTCTTTTGGAACAATGACTATATATTAAGCATGGTACAGGACAATATTGATCTGGTTCTACCAATCGTATTTGAATCTCTTTATATGCAGTCTCACAATCATTGGAACAGTAGCATACATCTCATTGCTTCAGATACTCTAAAAATACTAGAAAATATGGATCCTGTACTAGCTAAACAATACAAACTAAACCGAGAAAAATAAAACACATGACTGCCTTGTCCTTTATACAAAAAAAAAAGGCCAATGTATAACCTATATTAAATAAGAATACCAAAAAAAAGTTTATTGTACACTTTACTTTGTATATTCTTTTCTTAGTAGTCTTTTACACCAAGTCTAGCAGCTTTAAACCTAGACATTTTTTTTGGTACAACTTCCTCTTCTTCTTCCTCCACCTTCTCTTCTTCGTGCTTTTTAGGCAAGGGCAAATCTTCATCAAAAACCTCAAACTCAGGCTTTTGGTCAAAAGACAAGCTTCCGGTAGATGCGAGCATTTGTTGTCGTCTCTCATGATATCTTGTAGTAATTTCTCTCAAATCCATATCCTCTTCCAACTCATCTAGATCTACATCGACTGTTTCTCTTTCCATAACAGATCCTTTCATGATTTTA
Source organism: Sporodiniella umbellata (assembly GCA_025677835.1). Lineage (NCBI taxonomy): Eukaryota > Fungi > Mucoromycota > Mucoromycetes > Mucorales > Rhizopodaceae > Sporodiniella > Sporodiniella umbellata. Next base: position 9,955 of record JAIXMR010000101.1, on the reverse strand, counting down.
TTGTCCATATTGCTCTTCTTGGCAATAATAATACCCTCGTTTTGCTGAGGAAGATTTTCCTTAGGCAAAGGCACCATGGCTCCATCGCTGGGTCGATAAAAGGGTTCTTGGACTCCTTTAGCAACTTTGATTAACTGATTCAAGTCGACAGACAAGGAGGAAGAATCAACATCGAGTGAAGGATAGTCGTCTACAATCGGAGCTGTCATATGTATAGTACGGGCAATGTCATGAGCTGATTTTATTTCTTTGATTGGCACTTGTGAGCTTTCGTTTTCAGTAGGCTCAGGATGTTTATCTTTGTCTAACTGAAAAGTCACTTTTTTTCTTTCTTTTTGCTTTAATAATTTAAACTTTGACATCTTCTTTTTTGAGGTTGGCTCTTCTGGTATAGATGCGCTCTCGGTGACTTTTTCGACCACAGCCTGCTTCAAAGGTAATTCGGGAGTCTTTTCTGGAACCTCCTTTATAACTCCCTCTTCTTGTTTAAACTTTGGTTTAGTGATAACATCAGGTGTACTCTTTTCGTAAGGCACTTCTTGGTCATGAAAAGTGAAATCGTCTTGATCTACAATATTGTCTAAAGGATAGGCTTCATCATCCTCCTCCTCTGCAAATTTGTTAAAAATATCATCGTCTAACTCTCGGTCATAGCGATCATCATCATCGTCGTCATCGCTATCATTTTCTTCTTCCTCGTTTTCCTCTTGATCGCTAGACTGATTGATTTGTTTTAGCCAAGGCTTTTTTTGCGCTTGATGCAATTGAATGGCCTCGCTTTCCTCTTCTCCTTCCTCATCCTGCTCCTCTTTTTCAAGATTTCTTAACATATCAAACAAAGCCTTGTTTTCACTTTCTTCGATTTTGTCAGCTTTTCGATCCATCATGTCTCGAGCTCGTTGTACTGAAGGAGGCAAAGCTGTTTCGGTAGCCTTTTTCTTTGTTATCTCCACCTTTTTTGCTTCTTCTGGTTCTTCTGGCCATTCCTCTCTAATCTCCATTATTGGCAGTCCTTCCTCGTTAAACTGGGAGTTATATTAGTTGTTAAAGGGAGATATGAATAACGCTGGTTTGTTACCTGAGCTTCAGAAAGTAGGCCTGTATCTAATAAAGACTTGGTCTTGGATTTCAAATCCTCAATCTGGTTGCTCAACAGGCCAAGCTTTTCGCTAACATCTATCTGTTCAAGTTCATATGAAAAAAGAAATGTATGAATAGTGAAAGAAAAATTACTTACGTTTTTTTTTTCGACTTAAGATTTCCATGGCTTGTTTAGTTGAACGCTCTGCATAATATTGATCACCTAAATAAGCCAAGATTTCATTGGTATGGATAATTTTTCCTGGCATGAAGGCCAATTTGCCTATAGGAATCTTTTCTCAGGTAAGTTAGAAATGTTAAAATAGATTTATTTCTATTTAGAAATACCATAGCAGGTTTGGTAGTCGTATCAGGGAGTGTACTCAAAAGATTATTCAGAGCTTCATAATCTGCTCTTTGGCTATTGTAACGTTGATATTCCAGCTGAAGCGCTTCTAACTGTTGCTGAAGTCGATCGTTAAACAAACTAATCTGGCTTGTCATTTTCCTTTTGTTTAAAAAAATAAAACAAATATATATATACATATGCACAAAATGAGATACTATTCCGCAAGCCACCTGGCCCCTTTTCTTTTTTTGGCAATTTTTTTTATTTTTTATTTTTTTTGTTTTCTCCACTTATTCGTGTTTAATCATGCTGGCCAACAATTTGAATATACAACCGTAAAAGATGTACAAAACAATATATGGGGAAGAGATAAAAAGAGGGAAAACATCAGATAAAGCATATAGATTATACTTGCTGTTGCTTCTTTTTTTCTTTTTCGAGGCAGAAAGATAAGGAAACTAACGCGCCTTTTGTTTTCCTTTTTTTATTTCTTTTACAAATTAAAGGATAAACGAATCCGATGATTTCGACACACCTGAAGAAAAACCAAACCGAAGAAATGGTAGAAGAAAGATCAAGATTGAATACATTGAAGATAAGAATAGGAGACACATAACATTCTCAAAGCGTAAATCGGGCATTATGAAAAAGGCTTATGAGTTGAGTACCTTGACTGGTACCCAAGTGCTGTTACTGGTTGTTTCTGAAACAGGGCTTGTCTATACTTTTACAACTACTAAGTTACAGCCTATGGTCACCAAGCCTGAAGGCAAAAATCTTATCCAGTCCTGCTTGAATACAGCCGACCCTGAAGTAATGCCAAAAAAACAAAAGTACGTTACTAGCCACTAAACCCAATTTCTTTCACTAGGCCGAAACGGAAGAGCAAGAGGAACCAGAGAAAGTCGAATCCAAGGTAAAGTTTTTGTTTTTTGACAGACACTAAAAGACGTCTGTAGGAAAACTCCCCTATTGCCAGTCCTGCAAGACCCAGCCCCCAATCTCGCGCACCCCAACCCATGGTTCGACCCATTCCCCACTCTTCTCCGGTACCACCTATTCAACAGCCTAATCAGTCTCCTTACCCGCCTATGCCCTCTGGATATAATCCAAGGTATACGGGATACTCAGGCAATATGCCAAATCCCAATTATCCTTCGTATGGCCCATCATTTTACCCTTCAAACTATTGGTCCAATGCTAAACAAGAGCCATCGGATCAAAACCTTAAAAAATAAAGCTAATTATAACTCAGTCAGAAAGAGGATCGGAAAATCAATAAAGAAAATCTTTTTTGGCTTTTTTTTTTACCGTTTCTTCTCTCCAAATAGATTCGATGAGTGACAGTATAGCAAAGGCATACCCTTATGCCAACACAAACCGTCCTAAGGATTATTACGACTATGAAGCACTTCAAGTGAAATGGGGGTAAATGAAACCCTTTTCCTCTCCCCTTCCCCTCTCTTCCTCATTGATTTTAACATCCCCGCCCATACACACATACATGTGTATAACAAAAAAAAAATACAAAAAAAGGTTTAGAAATTGAAAATTAATAAAAAGAGATTAGAATTCAAGACATATACGAGATTAAAAGAAAGATTGGTCGAGGAAAATACTCAGAAGTCTTCTCAGGCATCAACGCCCTAAATCAACAGAATTGCGTGATCAAGGTACTGAAACCTGTAAAGAAAAAGAAGATTAAGAGAGAAATCAAAATCTTGCAAAACCTCACAGGTGGACCTAATGTGATTGGCTTGCTAGACATTGTGCGCGACCCTGAAGTAAGTAATGAGGAAAGAGAGAAAGGTGTGAATAACATCCTTTGGCAGTCCAAAGTACCCGCTTTGATTTTTGAGAGCGTAAACAATGTGGACTTTAGAACGCTCTATCCTACTTTTACTGATATGGACGTTCGATACTACATGTATGAGCTTTTGAAGGCAATTGACTTTTGTCATTCAATGGGCATCATGCATCGTGACGTAAAACCACACAATGTAATGATCGATCACGCAAAGAAGCAGGTATATTGAAAAACACTATTGAAGCTTTTCTTTTTATTTACTTGGCGAGAATAGTTGCGTTTAATTGATTGGGGCTTGGCTGACTTTTATCACCCAGGAGAAAAATACAACGTGAGAGTTGCCTCACGCTGTTTTAAAGGACCCGAGTTACTGGTAGACTTTTTTTATTATGATTATAGCTTAGATCTATGGAGTTTCGGCTGTATGTTGGCCGGTATGGTAAGCCAGCACCCTTTTTATGACAGATTTTACATGCTGACATTTCCCTTTTCAAAAGGTTTTCCGCAAAGATCCCTTTTTCAGTGGAAGCGATAACTATGATCAGTTGGTGAAGATTGCTAAAGTCTTGGGCACTGAAAAACTACATGCTTATCTTAAAAAGTACGAACTCAAATTGGACCCACATATACAGAAAATCATGGGTACTTATAATACTGCACCATGGACTCGCTTCATCAACATACAAAACGAAAAATACATGTCAGAAGAGCTGTTCGATTTGTTGAATCAACTACTTCAATACGACCACCAGGATAGACCTACTGCCAAAGAGGCTATGGAACACCCCTTTTTTGGTAAAAAAAAAAATCGCTCTTGAAAAACCTGCAAACACTAAAACATATCGTGTTAGCTCCCATTCGAGATCAAATGATGCAATAAAGAAAGGAAAGAAAGAGAGAGAAATAGACATAATAAAAAGCAAAAGAAATACAAGTGCATACTTCGCTACAAACTCTGTTTTACTTATGCTACTGTCATTCCCATTTTATTTTGCTTTCATCTTCATGATGCAACATTATCCCAAACCACGTCTATTTCTTCTTCTACCAGGATGAGGTTGGCCTTCTACCATTTTTCTTTCCAGAACAAATGCTCCTTCAGTGGACACTACAACAGCTGCGTGGAAAATAAGAAGGGGCATGCATAAAAATTCGTTTTACCTTGTACCATATCTGCCATGCAATAACCTCCTAAGTTTGCCTGCCAGAAATAAAAATCCGTAATAGCTGAACCAGCCTGGAAATGAACCTCCAAATCACGTTGATGTTTGAGAGTTAAGGGATGGAAGTCTTGTTCTTTGATAACGCCCCATTCGGGATGATAAATCTTGTTAGGATCCAAACGAGGCGGAATGGCTATATTCGGATTGGTTGTATTAGCGTTTGATAGAGGCGCTGGCGCTGCCGGCAGCGCTGTATCGATGACTGTTGGGCTGTCGTAGTTAGGCGGCCATAGTTCGTTGCTAAACAGCATAGGAGAAATTTCCTCTTTCTTTTTCATTGGATTTCAAACGAACGTGCAGAGATTTCAGAAAAGCGTCGAAAAAAAAAAAAAAGAAGATAAAAAAAATTTAAAATTACTTTTACTGTTAGCTTTTTATTCGTTTATTTTCTAGGCTTTCTTCTCCTTTATATCCTTTTTTGTAAACTAGCTAAAATGTCAACTGTGTAACAGATGACGATCGCTTTTATTCATAGAGTTCTCCTCCTGAGTTTTCTGCAGGAGATAAAAACACATTACGCGACTCTATTTGTATAGGATGTGTGAAAGCTCATTAGATTATTACCCCTTTATTTAAACATTCTCTTTGACAAAACTTGGTAAAAAAAAAAAAGAAGACCTAAAAATCGCATGTGTATACAAGGTTATAAATAAAAACAAAAGATATGCTGGCTACAGAACCGTAGTTATTGTCCAGGGCTCTCTTTCAAGTCTATTGTATGTTTCTCACTTAATCAACAACCTCTTTTTGATAAAGAAACAATGTATGATAGTAAAAAAAAAAAATTGTTTACTTTTTTAATGTGTGGTCATTCCGAGGAAAGTATTTCAGAAATTGTGTATTTGTGTACATGTGTGTGTATTTTTTTAAGGACTGTCATCTTTCAATTGATTTGGTAAAGACGCTTTGTCCCACTCTAATAGGAAGCTCTACTTTTGTACATGCATAAAAGAAAAAAAGAAATAAGAGAGAGGGGAAGGGGGGTATACATAAACCAAAGATTGATCGAGAAGAAATTACCATTTGAGTAGTGGACATGCAGGTCTTTTATGGCCGTATTTACCGCACCAAGAGCTATGTATGTTTATTAAGAGAAAAAAGGGGTGAGCCATCATTAATTTCAAAAGTTTGTGTTTACCATTGACCGCCTTTCAAGTTTAAAGGCTTTATATATTCAGACATGAGTAAATATTTATACAATTAAATAAAAAAGACTATCGTTCGAAAAGTACAAAATATAGCCATTATTTATAGGTCTGACGGAAAACCAAAAAAAAAAAAAAAAAAAAAAAAAAAAAGAGCCGTTGTTTTCTTATTTACTCTCTTTATAAAACACGGAACCGCTTTTGGATAAAACCGTTCTTTATTAAGGAGCTGAAACTATGTACATTTGCTTTCTTCCCGTTAGTATGTGTTCTTGGAAGAAAGCATGAAATCAGTGTGGAGAACATTTGGTCTTACTTATTTTTTGACAAGACAGTGGAATTTCTTTCACCGTTTTGCATTATCTAGGAAACAGAGCTAAAAGAAAGGATAACTAGAAGTTTTACTATCTTTCTTTTTAAAAAAAAAACGTAAAAATTGTCGTCCGTAAGACATTTGATAACTCTCCTTGGTGTAAGCGTTTGACATGACTAAAACAGCACCAAAATGAGTTGAGCTAAAGATCATTATTTTGATCTGTAAGGCTGAAAGAGGTGTGTTTTATTTAGTCTTTTTTTATCTTTCTTGATAGCTAGAACAAAGATTTTTGCGTTTAGTTTCATTTTGATTAGTTTCACAAATAAAACTACTACATCTTCTTTGAACCTATCCTTGTTCTCAAGCTACTCTATACAGGCATACAACCAGCAAAGTCATCGTATTTTTGTACAGATGTTTTGAGAGAGTGAATACATTTAAATTCGCAAGTTTTTTTTTGCTGTAGATGTTTACAAGCTGGAACAAAACCTGCTTTACATTTTTCTCAAACCATCTTGACGCTTGTCACACAGAAGGCGGTTTTACAAAAATACACACGATAACATAAAAATTACCAGGTGCCAGAAAGCGTAAGCACAATACTTTGTACTGGAGAATATAGAAGCTAAAGAACATTTGATAGACACAGGAAGACATCTGTTGTTTCTAAGATCTCTTGAACATTAACAGCTGGTATTTCTCCTTTTTTTTTTTTTTGACGTATAGTATGTTAATACAAAATTGCCTGTTTTATTAAATGCCATTCCTATTGTCTTCAATGTTAATTAGCAGCTTTGTATTACCAAAGTGACAATAGTTTTTATTTAAGAAGAAAAAGCGCTCACATTGATTGATAACTAAATATTAAACTTTTTTACTTTCTCAAAGAATGTATTTACAGTCAAGCGAATCAGGAGTACTAAAACTATTTAAACCTTTTATGCCATTTGTTAACCATAACATACTTCGATTTTCGTATTGTACATACAACCCATCACTTAGATTGTAGGTTTTGATTAACGGGTTAATTGCAAAAATAATCAATCCTGTTCCCAAGCTATTTATGTGATAGAAAGCAGGATTTTTCTCTTTGATGCAATTTTTTTTTTTTTAGTACATCCTCCTTCATACAAAGCAAACAAGTACGATCATACAAATTTTGTAAAAACTTATTTTATAGTTGAATGGGCGCTATGCCTGCTCTCAGTCGTTTTGATGGTAGAAAAAATTTGCTCGTAAGCAGCTTTAATGAATGAAGTACAGTTTTCTCTTTATGTTCAAAATATATGCTTATACCCCGTAATACAGACAAAAGTTAAATAACAACCTATTTAAAACAAAGTACTATACAGGATCATACGTTTTTTAACTACTACCCCGCCAAAATGCGCATAAAAATCTAAACTTACTAAAAAAATAATACATCCTTTCAAAAAAAACCGTCTTCTTTTACCGCAGGTGTTCTGAGATTGGAAATATTGCTAGGAGGTCTGTGCGATATGTATGGTTTTTTTTTTAAAAAAAAAAAAGGATGTTATACGTATAGCTTAGCATCTGGGGTCAAATCTTTCTTGGTTATCAGAAAGTTGCATTGAACACTCTTTCATCTGTATCGGAGTTTTGAAGATAGTGCTTTTTTAAAACAATGTTAAAAAGTAGTCATATTAACCGGTTCGATTTGATCTCAAATACCTGCAGAGAGAAAAAAATGCGATGTTTACTGGGGACAGTAGGTGACATTCACCTCACTGAAATACAAAGACTTGTATATTCTTCAAAGGGCGATATAATTCCCGAAGTCTATAAGGAACCGGATTATTAATGTCAGACTGATCTGAGGGTAGCCGCTTCTTTGGATTCCTGTACCGATACTAGCTTGGCGAAACATATCAGCCCAAGACCTCTTTAAACAAAAAACGAAACTAATTATATGCCCTGTAGCGTTGCGTATATACTTATATAAGAATGAGGATAATAATTATAAGGAATATATCATCTGTGCTTAAATCACTAAAACGTCCCAATACTTTTCAAACCACACATGACAGGAATCAAAGCAAGCCCTTAAAAAGCTTCAAAGAGCCTAATAGCTCAAGCAAAAACACAAAACATAAAACGGTTTACATATATGGTCTCTATATTCATGAAAAAAAACCGAATATACTTTGGTTTTGTGACAAATAGTGTTGACTTTTAAGTTAAAAGTGAGATAAATTAAAAGCAGAAAAGAAATCACGGTTGCTTGTATAGTTTTTCATGATATCTTTCAGTACCTCATTATCATTTACAAACAAAGACCTTCTCTGTGTTTTTTCTTTCGTGCCGTTTTTTCTAGAGTGATCCTCGTCTGTATGCTCAACGTTGTCTCCTATGGAAATGCCCAATAACCGGTCAAGCTTGGCTAGTTTGAAGTCGGTTCGTTTTTCCAGATAAGGATAGAGTAGAGATGGGTCTAGTCTTGCTAAATAGCCTTCCGATAATATAGATTTCAAAATTTCAGGTTTTACCACAAAAATGTTGCCCAACTGACGCAACATCTCAAACCTTTCATCCAATGATGGTATATTAAACATCTTGATCAGCTCTTGATATTTAGCAACATCCCTTTAGTTTTAGTATTATTTGATTAGTTTTTAGCTATTTGTATTTTGACAGCTATTTACTTTGTAACCAACAAACCGCCTGTGGGTGTGACTAAAAACTTTTTGAAGTGTTCTAATAGCATGCTAATATATGTAGGGTTCAGTAGATCCATTTTAATAGTCCATTCTGGCCGAATTTATTATGTCTTCGCATTACTTACGAGTGAAACCCGCTACCGATATGTTTCAGGAACGCTTCAAAATTTTTTCCTTGAAGCGCTTGAGCAGCGGATCGAAATACTTTGGTAATGAATTCAATACTTTGCATACATGGCTGTGTACCCATGCTCATCATAGCCACTTCTTCATCTTTAGGCTTAAAATCATTCTTTTTCTGCCGTCCCAATATCTCCCCTAACCAATAAACGACTCCTTCAACTGTTTTTTGAAGTAGCCTGTTTATCTTTTGCTCCAAGCTAGCCATAAACTTATTTTTCAATACCAGTAAGTCTCGATGTGTTGATGGAGTACCCGTCACCAGAGGAAGCTGTTACAAATTAAAACTTGTTATTGTTTGTTTGTTTTTAATGGCTTACAATAGCTGACTCGAAGTGTTTTTGCATAAGCTGCATAATATCAATAGCGGATTTAACAACTGAAAGAGAAAACATTTCAGGTTGATCTTTTTTATTGCTCAAGCTCTCCAACACTCTACAAAAGAATTTTAGTAATAGTTTATTTGCTTTTTTTTTACTCGTCTATAGCAATATCCAGATATTTCTGACCCATGTAATCAATCAATATACCAAACAGTTTTTTTAAAGAATCCAAACTAAATACAAATACCGTATAAGAGTTTGAGCAAGACTTTTTTTTTCTTACGATTCTGGGGAATCTTCCAACTCTACTGAACGAACAATGGCCTCCGTATGAATACCAAGTATATTTAAAATAGCTTCGGTAGTCAATAAACAAAACCCACTCTCATCCACAATCACCAAATGAGAATTTTCCTTATCGCGGCCCTGCATATCATGATGAATACTATCGCTAGTTAACGGGGAAGCAACAGAGGGAGAGATTACACCACTGGAATTAGAAGATATTTGATTTAATCTTCTAGTCAAAACAGATTGATTACGAGCCGCTATCGCTTTTTGTTGTTGCTATATATATATATTTACAAAAAACAAAGCAAATTAGTTTTTTTCCGCATATATGAATATGTTTTGACCTTACGGTAATGTTCAAAAACTCTGAAACTACATTGCCAAACAATTGACGCAAAGAGTCTTGCTCTTTCTTAAGATATCTTTCACCCTCTGTATAAGGCACAAAGAGGTCATCCATACATCGATCTAATGCCTCAGCAATAGAAGCAGAAGTAGGTAAGCCGTTGGTGTCCGCAACATCTTTGAGCGGTATCTCTCTGTTGCAGAAGTATTTTAAAGCT
>JAIXMR010000100.1:0-104475 GCA_025677835.1 Sporodiniella umbellata | reverse complement strand
TATGTCTACTGCTAGATCCAGTCGGTCTGTAGTGTCCCTTTCTCTTTATTACAAACTCAGATGTAACAAGCCTAAATAAGCTTTTTTGAACAGAAGCTCAGGGATAAGTGTTGGTAAGTGATAGTTCCAGCCTTCGACTTTTGAAAGACAAGTGTATTAATGAAACTTTTTTTTTGTATACAATTAACATTGATATACAGTCTTTCAACAAGTCACCACTATTGCTTTCTATTGACTTTTGTCTTTCAGTTAGTGAATGTATTTATAGGTAAACTTAATTAATGAGCTTTACCATACTTGAAATGTTAAACATATATTTATATAATTATGAAAATGACTTACAGTTTTGTACCTTTGCCTGTTAGTTTTCCGTAGCAAGACTGTTTTCAACTATGGATTATGTTAATAGGATCTACCACGTTGGGTAAGATTACATATTAGCATGCTGCTATTCTCTGTGGTATATTTTTGATTATACAAAATGTTGGTTGATCATAATCATGGCTTGTGTATACAAATAGCTTAGTATATATTTTGTTTATTTTGTTTTGTAAGTCGCTTTTTGGGTATTAAGCTTTCTTCTGTGCTCTGTATTTGATTTGCTACGCGTCTTGCTGTAAAAACGCTTATGTATGTATTAATATACATTTCTTTTCAACTGTAAGCTCTTGTAAAAAGTATATGCAACTAAAAGTAAAACTAAGCATAATATCTAATGAGACACTTGATAATTGCAAGCCAGTAGTATATTTCTCTGTATACTGCTTAAATATAAAATAGCCAATCTTTGGCGTTTTACTATCTGAATTGGTGATTTTGCTATGGTATTAAGTGTAAGCATTATAGATCAGTTTTTTTTTTTTAACTCTTATTTTTTAACACATAAAATTTTAACATAATAGCTTGTTTTTCATAACACTATGTTTCAAGTATAATGAAATTGAATCTTATAAGCTTATAACAAAGAAATAGCACTGTAATTCAATAAGATACACCGTTTTTATGCTAGCAAAAACAAAGAACAAAGAATACAAAAGTAAATATAGATACATGTTAATGAAAACATATTCTCTTTTTAAGTAATATGTGTAAAAAAAAAAAATTTAACTAGCATTTTTTTTTATATACTACTTTTTATTACTACTTCTCTTTTTTTATTTTCACAACTGAAAGACCAGACTGTACAGCTAAATGTAGGTAAATTGTTAAATATACAAACAGTTTTGTAAATTTTGTTTTTTTGTAGCATGATAATAGTAAATCATAAAGTAAAATCATCTTTAATGATAGTAAGTTGAAAACAAAAAAAGCAGAGTATACTTTGAAGCTGACAGCTATTAGTAGGCCTATACGCCGATTAAAATTAGCATAAATGTATGGTCATGTACAACTTGCTGATCTTTCTATTTAAGAGTAGTTACTTCCAAATTGAACCTGATGGTCAACGAAAAAAAAAAAAAAGTTGGCTGATAATTTGTATATGCTATTGATCAGATAGGATAGACAAAAAATCACTATTGTAAGTAAACAAATCAAAAAAATAGTACTGTACAGCTGCCTTTCAAAAAAAAAGCAATTTATCAGCTTGTGTAAAACCAAGGTACAAGGCAAAAAAAGGCGTTTTTTTTTTTTTTTTTTTTTTTTTTTACTTGAAACTCTTCAATTACCAATAATATAGCTTCATTATTAATTTGGGCGCTTTTTGCTTTGATACGGATAGTTTTCCGCTTACTAACAGCAGAAAAAGCTTGTATTTTTGCTCCGTACGCCTTTATTTTTAGATGGATTTGCAGCTGAAAAATACAGGTTTTTGAGGCATAAACATGAGCCACATTAGATACACAGGTTGCTTTTATTAGTATGCTTTTCAATTTGCTGCTCTTTTTTTTAGTTTAGGATTTTTTTTAATTTTTTTTTTTTTCACTGTACTCCATGAGTTTTAAAGTTCATGCGCGGTCGTTTTGGGAAAAGCTGATAGCCAAAGAACGTCATGTTTTTGTCAAAAAGTCTGCAACACACTCCTATAGGCAAGGATTAACTTTCATAAACGTCTTAATAGCTCCTGCTTACTTTTCTTTTTTTTTTTAATTGAAGAAAACAGGTGTTAGGAGAAACCAACACTGCAAAATCGGTCGCTTTTTGCAAAAGTGGCTTTAAACTCTGTTTTTTTTCAGGAGAAGATCTATTTTATCGTTGTTTATAATTCATAGAATAGTCTAGCCTTTTTTTTTTTTGCATCTTTTTTGGGGCAGATAATCTCACTTTCGCACGATTTTATAAAAAAAAAACGTATAAAAAATGGGCAACTTTCCTTTGGTTTTTCTTTTTTTCTTTAATTTATTTATTCATCAAGAGCTTTGCCTGGGGATAGTTCCAATTCATAGCATACAGTACCGTATTAAGGTCACCGATCTCAGCATAAGGATGTAAGTTTTTCTTTAAAAAAAAAACACGCTAAAGCTTCGTTGCTAACTATTTCTTGAAAACAAGGTTGACGCTACTGATGCACTACTGATGCACTACTGATGCACTACTGATGGTTTTTTATTGGACTGTATCTTTCAGAAGGTAAATATTAATACAAAACCAATAAAGAAGCCCTTTTTAAACAAAATCAATTGTAGATGGGCCTGAGGAGCCTCTTGGTCGCTGCTTTGGTAAGGTAGGTACTTCCGAGGTAAGTGCTTTCCAGGTAAGTCCGAGGCCAGATGAACTTCCACCTCCTCGCGGTTGGCCTTGGTAATCATAGCCTTTTTTTTTTTTTTTTTTGGCTATGAGCTAAGAGAAGTTCCTTTTTAAAAACAAAGCTTTTTTAAATAAAAACCATCTTTTTAAATCATAAAAACTGTCTTGTATATCCTATCTTTTTCTAATGTTACAAAGCTTTTTGCAGCTTTTAAAAAACTTTTTTTTTCGTTTCAATAAAAAGAATACTCAAAGTTATAAAAAATCAAGTCAGGGTTCTTCTTTTTAAAAGCATGTTGACAATTGTCAAAGGAATCTCAGACATCTTCAGGACCTTCAGTAACACAAAGGGGTGTTTAGACAGTGGCTGTCTAGTTTATATTCAGACACAGTCGTCAAAAGTCCGTCTTTTGAACGGCATGCACTCTTTTTTTTTTTTTTTTTTTCAAAAGCCACCTTTTGAAGCCCATTACCGTAACAACAAACAGCACAACAGTTGAAATCTTTTGTTGGCAATTGTTAGACTTGTCTAGAAGCAAGAAATAAATGAGAGAATTACGGCCCATTAGAGTTTAGAAAGCAATAAATGAACGCGTCTCATTCTGTACAGGCTCACCATTAGCAGCATGGACTTTCTTCGAAACTACAACCTGTACTGTCAACCGCACTTTTGCTCTGTTCTGCTCTGTTTTGCTTTGGTTTTAATGCTTTTTAATGAAAGAAGGATAAAAGTAGAAGCGTGACTCACAAAGCTTCAGCATTGTCCCTTACTATTTTTTTATACTCTCAACACTCAGTGGATCCCAAGTACGAGATGCTTTGACTTTATTCTATACAAAGTAAAATCAACAGCACAAAAACGGTTGCCGAAAGGTATCTCTTTACTTTTCTTTTTAACAGCAAAAAGAAAGTAAGGAATACGGATATCTTCCAAAGGAAATATCATGGTTAAAAGACAATGCAAGAGATGCTTATGGTTACTGGTTTATTAGAGGGAATTATGCTTTTGAAAAAGCACCGATCGAAAGGAAAGCGTGTTTAAACAGTAGTTATTAGAGAGAAAATCCTAGTACATGAAGCTGGTCTGAAGAGCCTTGGAACAATATATTAATAACCCAGAATTAGAGTACATTCAGCTCAGTAGTTAATTCTCTGAATTTAACTATTGTTAAAACAGCAAAGAAAGTTAATACAAGAAAAAAAAACAGCTACTGGGGTTGTTGAGCTCAATCAAAAACCTGATGTTGAACGCAAACAACAATACCTATAAATGGCAAAAGAGCGATAAGACTATCCATCGATTGACCGAACTTTCTACAAGAGAGCGCTAATATTTTCAGTTAGTTCAATGTTTACACAATATTTGATTTTTCGGTAAAGTTTGTGGTAGTAAAATAAGAGATGTACTATATCATACTTCTTATTAGACGCTTTTTTTTACTACAATAAGACAATTGAGAAGATGAGTTTGAGTAAGCAAACTAAAATTATACAAAAGTAACATAATTGTGCAATAAACAAAACTCGTTTAAAAAATAAGAATTCACTGTAAACTGAATAGAAAGGTGCATCATTACGAAAACAGTTACTCATAGGAAATTTTGAATGAATACACTTGGTGTAGACTTGTTTATCTTCTTTTGATAAACAAGGCAAGTATTTTACCGAATAATTGTTTTTAATAGTGACTCAGTTCATGATGCACTCTTTTTTTATTTTTGGTGCACTTATACTTTTTTTATTATATATTCAGTTGATTCTTAGTATTGCCAAGTAGTGTTTTATGGGCCAGTACTTTGACAGAGAGTGATATATAGCATTTAGCGTGTATCGCTTCAAATAGTTATATTGCCGGAGTACAGAGTAGTTGAAATAAAGCTTTCATCCCTACTAATTTAAAATATTTCATATGAATAAATATGAGTGCGATATATATATTTGATAAAAAAAACTGTACAAAGTAGGGCTAGATGACATGTTCAGTGTCCTTTTTGTTTAGCTGAATTTTGACTAGGCATTGTGCTATTACTCTATACTATAGCTTTATTTTCTCTGTCAAGCGCATTTTGTACAGCCTAGGTCTAATTGTAGATTTTAAATCAGTAGCCTTGCCAAATCTAGGTATGTCTTTTTGATTGAGGCTAAAAACTCATACTCAATTGTGCATGTATAGGATAGTTTGTAAGCACTTTACTTTTACCCGCACATTCTCTCTAATCAAAACATTTGGATGTAACTTGGACTAAATTACACTGATAAAATTATTTCATTTTCATATAAAAACGTGATATGTCCCCCCTTTATACATTCACGTTAGCTTCTTTAAAAAGAGATCTTATGCGGTTTATAAAGGGTGGGGACCAAGCTATTTTGGATATAAAGACAGAATAAGATCGTTTTCCACTAAGCGTATAATTGCACATATGATATACATTTTTGAGATAAAACAATTAATATTAGATAGTATATAATTTCATTAACCATTTCTTTTTTTTTTAAAAAAAAAAAAGAAAAAGCTCATCATTTTTAGTCGTAAAATAAAGGTACCGATAAAACTTCTGGGCGATAAACTTTTGTATCATACTTCAGTATTACATGGAGACATGGTATCCTCATTTTTTTTTTTCTTAATCCAAAAAAATCACATGGTGTACCACCGACTTGATGCAATAAAGTGAAAAGAGAGACAGAAATGCACTAGGCGAATTACTGCTTTAGTATTCAAAAGCTCAGCCGTAGCTTTCAACAGCAAAAAAAAAGGATTATCTAGTTAGTGTTATACAAAACTGGCGAGCTAGCCTTATTGATTTTTTTTAGAAAATGGTTACTTCTAACTTTTTCTTTTTTTTTTCACTTTGACTTCAAATTAGATTGGTCTTTTCAATACATAATAAAAGCTTTATTAGGTCCAGATGTCTGTTTACAAAAAAATATCCACATTACTATTATTGTACTCTTTTTTTTTTCTTAAAAAAAAAGTCCGGCTTGTTCTTTAATACTACATTGAAACTTTTGCATCTACGTTGAACAAAGCCCTTAAACAGAATGTTGAGTAGTAAGTTTTTTAAAGCTGAACGAATGGAACACTCAGTCTTTGAAAATCCGTAAAAAAAGAGGCCAGAAAAACAAGAGCAGTTTAAGATTCTATAAGTCTTGCTCTATTTGCAGTTGTATTTGCTATGAGCGAACAAAATGTAAACAAATAAACAGAAAAAGTCTACCGGTTTTTACAGTCTTCCATTTTAAGACTTTTCTCCGTAAAAATGGAGAAAGTATAACTGAAAAACGGTATCTAACTAAAGTCTCTTGTACAACAAAAGAAGCAGTATATATACGCGTATATGTATAGTAGAAAGCTTTAGTTGCAATATATTTTACTCTTTCTCCCTCTCCAATACAAATCCTTTATTTTTCAGAAAAAAAGAGAGAGGTAAGCTAATGGAAAGCCCTGCTGACCAAAAAAAACCATTGGAGAATCTCAAGAGATTCATATGTAAGAGATGGTACAAAATAACCCTAGCCTCTTTTTCGAACTGCAAATATAAAGCGACATGTATTCAATTTTCCAAGTTTCAAAAAGAAAAAAGGGAAATAAGCAGAATCGCAGTGGGGGATGTAGAATATAAAAAAGATGACAAGACCCGCTTGGATTTACCATTGGAAGTTTCTTCATACTGTTTTGTAATTCTTGAAAAAAAAAAAAAGCAACTATAAAAAACTAACAAACAAGCCATTAAAGCTTAGTGAAAAGCTTTATACAGAGAAGGGCAATCAATATGTAGCTCAATCCATATTCAATGAAATGGTCGACACCGAAAAATCTTATAACGACTTACTTTGCCTAATACGAGCTGTAAGTTCATTTATACTTTTAATAAACACAGAGAACTTATATTCAGTAGAACTTTGCGGAGCCTATAACAACAGCCTCTAAGCAGTGCCTTGTGAATTCTACTTATATCACTGCTCTTTTTTGTCATCTCCCAGAGTTATTAAATTTATCGAATATTTTATTACAAGGCTTTGAAAAAAATTCATACAATGTTGAGCACATGTGTTCTCATATAGAAGCTATTTTTTATATTTATTCAGAATATGTTCAGCACTATAAAACCCATATTAGTCAAATAGAAGAAGCCAAGAAAAATCTACTTATCTCCAAGATCAATAAAGTAAAATCAAGAAAAAAAAGCAAACACGAATCGGCATACAAAGGAAGAGAAAGTAACTAAAAATTTACATTTTGTGATTAGGAAATTTTATCAAGAAGAGAAAGCCGGCGGCTTGGTTTATGTGATTATTTAATTGCTCCATTTCAAAGGATTATTAGGTATCAACTCTTAATAAAAGGCAGATAAAACTAAAGTTTACTGGACACTTTAAAAAGCTTAATCTTTCTCTAATGAAAAGGACTCCAAAAATATACTCAACCACCTCATACGGCTCTTGATGTTCTCTCAGATGCTATGGCACAGCTAGCTACTACTATGAATAATACTTTATAATAAGATCTAACTCTTCTCATTTCTATACAAAAATATATCTTATTTTTACACTCTTCTTTCAGCTGATTTTTTTCAGCACTTGAAAAATATGCAATCAAATAAACAGGGGGTGATTCTACAATAAAAGAAAGTACATGTTCTTTTAATGAAAAAAACAAAAGTAATAAAAAACCAGTAGATTGACTTTCAGGTTTTTTTTTTTAAAAAAAAGAGAATAAAGCATTTACCGTAACAAGAAAAGCAATATGTGCAAAATTGGATTAAAAACCCTAAGGCGTATATACAAAAAAAGATCTTTGATCTATTTCGAGTTTCTGGACGTTGAGGATAATTGTTTAGTTTGTTTATTGCTAAGCATTCTGCTCAAAGGAAATATATGAAAATTTGTTTTCAATTCCTATTTCTGGTGCCCTATAAAAACTTATCGATAGTCCATCTTATTGAATATCGTTTTTAGGCCAAAGGTTCAAAGATTTAAACTCGTCTATTATTTCAAGAAGACTTTCGTGTGTAATTGTGGGAACTTGGTAACCAAACCCTGTCTCATTCTCTATTTTTGAGCCATCTACACAAAGTGAATAGCCTAAAAACTCTTCCTTGTGAACAAAAGGCGTGAGTGGTGTGTTCTCTATTCCGTTTTCTTCTAAAAGTTTTTTCCAAGGACTTATTGTTTTTTCATTCTCTCCTTCAATTACAGCAGATAAATCAATCTATACACATATTTAAGACAGGGTATTTATTCATAATTTTACCTTTGCTAGAGTGGAAATCAGATGATTGTGATAACTTGTGCTTATATTAAATATATCTTCTATATGTTCGTTCACTACACGTTGGTCTATATAGTGAAAAAAATTTAATAAGTAAATCAAACGGCTTATAAAGCAAAACATACCTGTATCTTGTTTGTCTGCCAAATTGAAAATAGGTGTATTACTTGTGTTATTATGGTTCTGTAAATACCATTCCGCTAAATGCCAACAGGCATTTGAGACGTCCCTCACGTGTACTGTATTTAATTTGAGATTCTTTGACCAGAAGCACTTTAGACTTTCGTTTTTATATTTGTGGACTCTACCCAAAATCAAACGAGTAGCTATTTTTAAAACAATCTATTAGATTTACTTTTGCTGCTTTCTAAAAATATTCCAGATTTACTTAGACCAGAAAGAGCCCCAGGACCATAAATAAGAGCAGGCCGAATTATTAAAAGAGGCAAGCTAGACCAATTTTGGTATATATTATAAACAAATGTATTTAATAGTGAGTATTACCCTTCAATAGACGTAAGTTCTTTTTCTGCTTTATATTTATATCGAGCAACATCTGTCCAAGGGTCAACTTTTGAATGCTCTGTGGAAGGCTTCTATATAAAGAAGAACAATCTCGATATGTTGTACTATATAAAAAAAGAAAACTTACTTTAGAATGATCGTAAACCTCGGCTGTGGACATTTCCAAAAAAAACTTGACGTTATTTCGCACTGCTTCTTGAGCACATTGGACTGAGAGGTCAAAAGTGCGTGCCAAATAAAACTCTTCATCTAGTCCATATCGTGTTTCTCCAGCAAAATTGAATACATAATCAAAGTTCACCTCTTCGAAGCAAGAAGCAATAGTCTCTGTTATAGATGATAAGTATGGCTTTTTTTTTCTTTTTTTACCTTGGTTAGCTAAGTCGCTTTGTTTATAATCTACATGCTCAAATGCTTCAATCATAGAGGCAGAGAAATAAGCAGTCTCGGGCAAAGCTTTATCAACTACACGAATATGGTTTGCAAGATCTTTTTGTACTATATCATATACAAAATGTCTTCCAACTAAACCAGCACCGCCAAGAACAAGAACGTTGGGTTTATCGTTTGTCATTTTATAACTTTTTTTTTAAGAAAAAATATAAAAAGGATATAATAGATAAAAAAAAAGGTATTTAAATAAAATGTATTAGTCCATTTCGCGCAGATAGGTGTTACAATCTGGATTATACTAGACAAGACTTCCGTATTTCCGTTTATGGCTGTGACTAGATGAGTACGCTTTTTTAAAACCATAGAGATGCAAAAGTCAAAAGAATAGTTAATTGTACGTTGTTTGACATTAAAATCCATCACAAAGGAGTAACAAGGGTAGCTCTGACAGCTGAAGTCTTTTAGAGTCTGGAAAATACAAATTATTTTTAGTTTTTATTCTTTTTGTTTCTAGGCTACAGTCAATTGTATATTTCTAGGCAAAAACAACAACCGTTTCAACAAAAAGGGAATACCTGTACTGGCTTTGAAAGCGGGTAATGAACAATGTTCAATCAGCATCATAAATTGAGGGAACAATAGTTGAAGGGCTTGGGCGTGCTAAGTATAAACGCCGAAACGGCCCAAACAAAGATACCAAAAAAACCTCCCCTGTAAGCCAAGTTTAAATCTCATAGGACTTTATTCTCATGTACTTTTAAAATACTAGTCTAAATCTGTGACTATTTGCATCTATGTATGTCGTCACTAGTAACAATCTGTTTTAAACGCACTATGAATCATGGTAGTATTTCTTTTTTTTTTTTTTTTAGATGGAGCCTATTAAACACGGCTTACCTCATTCAGGCCTATACTTAGTATAGCACCTTATACTATACAGTATATTCCTATAGATTATCTTGGGTTGTCTTTAATTCAAGTAATTGTGATAGTGTACTTGATTTATAAGTTACCATTATCGGCTATTATCATCAATCTTGGTTCTCCGTCTCTTTTTTTAAAAAAAAGGATTGTATACTGTCTTTGTAAACTCCGAGCCATCTATCAAAACAATTCCAAGTGAGGTTTACTGATAGACAGCAAATGGTTGTTAAATGATGCTCCTATTGAAATTCGTATTGCAGATTATTTAATCAAGTTTTATTTTGGTATATGTAAACGACTGTAAAGAAAAGAATGAAAACTAAAAAGCAAAAAGAAAACACATACATTAATCAATAATAATAACGCACTCTTGCTCAGGTTTATCAATAAGCAGGGCTTTGTATTGTGACAAGAGAGCGCGTAGCTTAGTAATCTCTTCATCTTTGATTTGTAGTTCTTCTTTGAACCTCTTTCTTTCCCCTTCTGCTTTATCTTTTTCTGCTAGTCCTTTTAAAAGTTTTTTGCGTTTATGATTGACAATTGGCGGAAAAGGCATGTCTTTGGCTATGCTAACTGGCGCAAAAGTGACTTTATGGGGTTCTTTTGAGGCTTGCGATACTTTGTTTGCCATAATATCCTCTTTGTTGTTGGATACCATCATGTAACCTTAAAAAGATAAGACAATGAACTATGCAGCTCTTGTCATTTTACCTTTTGAATTTTCTTTTTCCACTACAACACATTTAGGTCTCATGTGTTGATTTTTTATAGCTGGTTTTGAGCCGTTTTGTTTCTTTGTATTTAACAACTCGAGAATGGCTGGATGATCTTTAATCTTTAGACACCATTCGTTGCCATGCTTGGGATGAGTAGACAAGTATGAGATGAGAGATGTCGCATTGTCTACCGGAAAGCTAGTGTATTTAACATACAAACAAAGCCTTTCAGCGCTTATGGGAAAAACCCTTGATTTGTCGTCAGGGTACGCTTTGCGAGACCAATTAATATAGCTGTCCATGGGCGTGCTGACCATTTGTTAAACTGGAAAAAAAAAAAAAAAACGGGCATAAAAAATTATCGAGCGATAGTTAATCAATGTTAACTAGTTCAATTTATCTGTTAGTTAAAAAGGCATTAGAGTCTTCAGTCAATAAATAAAAGAGACAGCTTTATTGCATGAAAAAAGGTGAACATCTTCGAATATAATAAAAACAAATTACACACTATAGACTAAAGTATTCAGTAGACAACCTTCACAAGGCATCTTTTTTTTTAACGGTAGCCGTTTAGTCATTGTCCTTTATAAACATGGCCGGCCGCTATTTATTAAAAAAAAAACTCGAAACTGTTTTTCTGTCTTTAGCTAACAAAATACAAAATAATATATACAAGCGTGTTATATACAACTTTGCACTATCTAATATACAGTCAGTACTTGGAAGGATGTATTTATTGGCTGCAAATATCTGCTTTGGGACAAAAGATTAAAAAACGAAGTGTCCTATATTTTTGTATATCAAAAGGCTATAGCTTCTAAATTAAAAGAAAAAGAAGGTAAATATCAAAAACAGAAACGAAAAGTAGCTGATCTGTATAAAAATGACTGCTAGCTATGTTGTACAAACCCTTCAGGTGGAACCTTTCCAAAATAAGCCCTATTCAGGAAAAAAAGAGTCACAAAACTTCAGAATTTTTTTTTGCTGAACAGAAAAAGAAACACCTGGTCATTCTGTGTGTTTTCTTTTTCTATAACTATGAGCTACATACCACCCCAAGGCAGAAAGTCGCCTACACCTGAATCCTTTTCTAACGAGAATAACAAGGCATGGAAAAATAACCGATTTCTATAATATATATACATGTTTAAAGACATAAAAATTCAGAGTCTAAAATAGAAAAACTTTATAGCATTCCTCTTCTCAATACTATAGTGCCAACAATAACAACGCCAATTTCAACTACAGTGGCCAAACATTTGTTCGTCCCCCTACAGGTAGCAAGGCAATTCCTATTATTAACCCCAATAATAAAGAAGTGGTTCAACCTCGTGCTAAAGAAAAAGAAATAGCCGAAAACTCTCGCCCCGTTACCATCGTTGATCCCAAGGTAAAAAAAAAAAATTTGGCCGAAATTGCTTTTTTCTAAAATGCGTACATTTATAGGAAAAAGAGTCTGAGAAGAAAACTCAAAACGAAGAAACAGAAACTCCTACTAATGACGCCGAAAGCCCTGTGGTAAAAGCCCAAACAGTACCCACACCTGCTGAAGATGATACTAAGCAAACTGTAAGAAAAACACAGACGGTACCCACACCTGCTAAAGAAGAAACTGTCGAAAACTCTACTTACGATGCTGAGGAAAAAACACAAGAACTCGCTAAAAAGCAAGAATCAGCTAACAAAAACCAAGAAATAGGTCAAGATCTTTCTAAAGAAATCGAAAATGCAACTGAAGCTACCAAAGAAAATGACGAGAAAGCTCAAACATCCGCCAAAGAAGAGTCTTTGAAAAGTACTACTGCTGAAAAGAAAGAAACAAATGTATCTCAAGATCCCGTTTGCAAAGGAGACCGTGTTGTTTATGAAATTGCATTTATGATGAAATTTAAAGAATTTACAACTGTTCCTGAGGGTGCTAACTTGACTCCGTTTGCTGACATTTCTACTGAAAGATTCAGTGATAGAGGGGGCCGTAGCATGTCCCGTCGTGAAACCTCTGGAAGGGGTCGTGGTCCTCGTTTAGCCGGTGAAGGCATGCTTCGAGGCAACTCTAGTCGTGGACCCCGTCGTCAAGACAGTGCTGGCCCTGGATCTCCTGGCGGCATGGAACGACAAGGCTCCAGCAGAAATCGCAGTAGCCGAGGCGGCAAGTCACGCCGTCAACCTAAGGAAGATACTCCTCTTATTGCCCCTGAAGATGTTGTGCCTTTGGCTAAGAGCGAAAATCGCTGGGTTCCTAGAGTACAGAGCGAGCCTGAGCCTGCCAAGACTGAGGAAACTGAGGAGCCTGAAGAGAAGCTGATTCCTAAAGATATGATTATTCGTAAAGTGAAGTCACTCTTGAATAAGTTAACCTTGGAGAAGTTTGATTCTATCTCTATGCAAATCTGGGAGTACGCAAAGCAAGCAGAAAAAGAAAGATGTGCCGAATCCTTACAAACAGTCATCGACCTTATTTTCGATAAGGCTTGTGATGAACCCGGCTTTGCCGTTATGTGGGCTCAACTCGCCAAAAAGCTGTTTGATTTAACAGCTACTAACGAAAAAATTAAGAACGAAGATATTGTGGATGAAAAAACGAATCAAGCAGTTTGGGGAGGCGCTCTTTTCCGTAAATACCTTTTGATGCGTTGTCAAGACGACTTTTACAAAGGCTGGAAGAGCGATATTCCTAAAATCGACGAAAGTGCCCCTGATGTAATGTTAACAGACGAATACTATGCTGCTGTTAAAGCCAAACGTCGCGGCTTGGGTCTTGTTCAATTCATTGGCGAGCTTTACAAGTTCCAAATGCTTAGCAACAACGTAATGAAAGAATGTCTCCGAAGGCTGTGTAGCAACATTGAAACCCCCGAAGACGAAGAGACAGAGACTATGTGTAAGTTGATAACTACTGTCGGTAGAGTATTTGAAGTGAGTGAGTCTGGTAATAAGCAATGGTTGGACGTCTACTTCTCAAGAATGAAGGAAATGTATGACAGTAAAACATTGAGCTCAAGAGTTAAATTTATGATAATGGTAAGTCGTCTTATTTTGAGTTAATGTAACAAGATACTGATTGCTTAATAAAGGATGTTATGGACCTTCGTAAGAGCCGATGGACATTAAAGCGTGCTGGTGGACAAACCGGTCCCAGTACTATTGCACAGATTCACCAAGAAGCCAAAAAAGCCAATGAAGAAAAAGAAAAGGAAACCATGAAACGCTCTGGTAGCTCCCGTAGTTTCATCCGATGAGTGTGAAAAGATATTCGCTCCCCCTACATGACCCACATATGACATAATATGTCTTTTTTAATATTAAAGTATCAGTTTTATTAGATGAGAGTTCTTTGTACATTAGTTTTTGGAAAATAAAAGCTGTAATTGAAACTTGAGGCTTTATTTTGTGAAGCGTTTCGAGATAGGTGATAGTATTAGAGTCTACTATTCTCCTTTTTTTAACTCCTTGTCTGCGCAAATTGTTTAACGAAAAAACAGTACCAAGTAAGCAACATCATATCCAATCAAAATCAATGGTATAGGCTACAGATTGCATAAAAGTTTTCTAAGCGTTTTCCACTAAAATGGGCAAACTTTTACAAAGCTGATATCAATACGGAAAATGCGCCTGTTTGCGATTATAGAAAATCGCTACCATTTTTTTTTAAAAAAAGAACTGAATCAAAAATCAATAATAAAATAGGTTGTCGTCTACCCACAAACTTGAAAAGCTTCCAAGAGAACTCTGTTTTTTTCATTTCCAAAACCCTTTTTGTTTTTTGCTAAATGCAACTTTTTCGTAGAAATCTAAAGCAAAACGGAACAAAATACAATAGCATAGTAGATGGTTACTGTTTTGGATGTGATTACTATAACTAAGTGCATCGACGCTAAGGATTGATATCAAATCACGCCCTATTACTACCTATAACAATTGGAAAGGATAAAGTTCAGTAAAAAAAAACGTTCTAATATGTGTGCACTAACACCCAAGCCTCGCTATGGTCTTAAGTGTTAAACGGCAACACCATCCTAGGCTCTCGTAGGTAAACACTTGTTTGTTTCATTGAAATCATTTCAAAAAATGTACAACAAATTGTGGCTTTCAGTGTTGTTCATTAGGAGTGATTTGTAACTGAAAGAGAGAGAGAGAGAGAGAGAGAGAGAGAGAGAGAGAGAAAATAACAGAAGTTTATTGTGTGGATGCTGGACAGCATGAAAGCATTTAGGTATGTTTTGTTCTGAATTTTAGTAAAGGCGCCAAAATTTCCAAAGGTCCGGCCTTTTTCAAAAATTCACCCTACAAAATGGCGCATTTAGTTTAGGCTTTTTTTTTTAAAAAAAAAAAAAAAATATAAGCTTACCTTTAATAGTTGACGCGTATCTGCACGAACACTTACATCGACGCAGAGACATGTAGCCAGGAACGATTTTAGCTCAGATGATAAAGCCTGGGGGTTTTTTAGAGTAGGTGTACCATTGGTGGCGATCAAATAAAGAGCCTTTAAAGGCTCCTCTTCCAAATAGGGTGGCTCTTTTTCAATCATTTCTATGGCCATAATACCCAATGACCAAATATCTACCTTGGCCCCATATTCTTTTTGTTTGACTACCTCAGGCGCCATCCAATAAGGTGTACCAATCATCGTGGCTCTCTTTTTCTTCTGATCTGTCAATTTTGCACAGAACCCAAAGTCACTAATTTTGACGTGTCCTTGGCCATTGAGTAGAATGTTATCTGACTTGATGTCCCTATGAATGATATTTTGTGAATGAAGATGGTGTAAACCACGAACAGACTAAGAGAGTGTTAACGTATTATGTGTGTCTATAGTGTGCATATTTTACCTCAAGACAAACTGTAGCAATCTGTTGCTCTGTCATCGCGGTGTTGTTGTCAATCACATCTGTCAGCGCACCACCTTCCATGTACTCCATTACCACCCAGAGGTCATTGTTTCCAATCAAAAAGGAATCTAAGTAGTTGACAATGTTTGAATGTTGCGACTCCTTCATTACAAGTATTTCATTAACAATTAGTTCTTTTCGTGGTTGAGAGCTTAAATCCATCTGCTTGACAGCCACCTTAGTATTTGTTGCACGCGAAAGAGCAACGAAAACTGATCCAGAAGCGCTAAATGGGAAAAAAAAAGGTTATTTCGAATTTTGCATTCTTTCACTTTACCCTTGACCCACACTCTTGACTTTTTGGTAAGACTCGCTTGGATCGCCCTTCGAAACAACAGAGCCTAGCGAAGTATGTTAAATACAATAGCCCTTTAAATAAAAAGAACGCTCATGTATATATATATATATATTTATATATATATTTATATATACTCACGGAGCTTTTCCATAATTTGTACTTCAGTCATTGTACTAAATCTTTGTTCCTCCTTTTTTTTTGATACTTTGGCTGCAGCTTTTTCTCTTTCGCGAAGAATGCGCTCACGTTCACGCTCTCTTTCCATATCGATCGATTTTTTTTGACCATCTAAGCCTACTGGAGGTAGTTTTTTACTCAAAGCAAGTTTCGTCTCTACTAGATAACTTAGTGAAGATTCTTGGTTTGTTTTCTCGTTAAAAGTACTCGTGTCTTCTAACGGATATAATTCCTAATGCATTCAAAGTTTTAATCTCAGTTTTTTTTTAAAAAAGCTTTGTCTGTTGATCAAACCTTTGAGTATTTGGTTTCACTAACACCTACCACATTAGGTGGGGGCGGGGGTGGCCTTACAGCCTTAGGGGGTAGCTTTACTGTAGGCTTTTGTGCTTTTTTTTCCTGAGCTTGTTGAGCCCAATTTAGACCACTCATACGTTCGACAGCTCCTTGAAGTTCAGATGTTCCATACTCCTCTTCCTCTCGTTTTGTTTGCTCAGCATAGAATTCTAATACATCCAACACAGCTTGGGGATTTTTAGCAGCATCCTCAGCTGTAATAGCAGAGCCTTCAAGTAACCGTGTCCATTGATCCGGTAACCCCTATTGAATTGTTTTTTGAAGTCGGCAAACAAAATTGTAAATATAAAAGAGAGTAAAACCTACGGTAAAAGCGCCTGTTGTAGGATTGAATCCTACATGAACCTTATGAACAAAGTTTGTAGGTCCAGAAGTCCCTACAGAAGATCTCTATAAAAAAAGAATTATAAGACAGCTCTCCTTTTTTATTTTCCAAAAAAAAAAAAAAAAAAAAAATTACATTGTATATTTCATCCATCCATCCATAAAGCTCTTCATCACTTTTACAAGCAATGTAGTAAGTTTTTTCTTTTACTGTGATTTCGAAGCAATGAGTCTTTAACTCATTTCGACTGACAGAGCCGATTTCTTTCAAAAACAAAGAGCCTATACACTGACCAGCCTTTTTTCAAAAAAAAAAAAAAAGAGTTAAAAATTTATGAGGGGACTCTAATATCAAAAAGTCGAGCTTCACTTTACTTCGTTTTTATGGAATGTAAGAGATTGATCTCTTAAGACACAGTATCTTTTTGCCCAGGGCCAAATTCCCCAAGCTTCCTTTAGGGCAAGATATCCTTCTTTGATAATAACGTCAGGCATAAAGTTGCTGTTTTTGTTATATTCGTTTTTAAAAAAAAAATGAAAGAAAAAGCTTAAAAGGAAAAAGGAAATGGTGTTTCTGAACAAATTAGCCGTGTAACGTTCTCAAACGGACAAAAAAAAATCAGTCTACACAATACCTCCTTTACCCAAATCACTTGATTTATTTAAATTTAGAATATGCTTATCGGTTATTCCGGAAATAGATCACACTACATTTGAAGTTGTTGTGTATTAGAAAATGCAGATTTTCGGATCAATTTATGTTTTTTCATTAACATTAATAAATTACGAGCTCATAGTCACAACTACGTTGGAAACCGCAGCTTTGTAGATTGTGTACATGAATTGTTAAAAAAGACTATATAGTTGTAATACGATTACAAAACTTCTGATAATAGCAAAAGATCTGAGGTTTGACATTGGGTTTTTTTTATTGTTCAAAAAAAAAAAAAGAAAAAAATCTCTGCAAATACAATATAGCAAAACCGTTTATGTTTTATATAGAATATCGGTTGTCTCGTTCAATGTTTCTTACGAGGCAAAAAGTATATAAAAATACATTTACAGAAAAGGAAGATCCTACAATATGCTTCTTTGTTGTGGCTGCTTTCCGTTAGATCTGTTTTTGAGATACTGACTAATTAACAAAAAGGAGTTTTAATTCTACTCATTTTTGTTGGTCTATGTTGTTATTTACCTGATTTGCCCAAGAAATGCATAGTATTATCTACAAACCTTATGATTTGTCTTATCTCAAAATGCGACTTTGCAAAGCTTTGTAAAGTCTTATGTAAATCAAAACGTGTTTGGGCCATCCTTGAAAGGAAGCTTTTTTAGCTGTTTTTTGGTCGTAAACATACTGAAAATTGAATAGCACAGGCAAGCCTGTGGATACTGATGTCATAAAAATAATTATCGTTTCCATTGAAATGATTAGACAAAAGACAAAAAAAAGTTGGCGGAAATTACAAAACAAAAGGCATAAATTCAGTTCATTTTGCTCATGTCAAGTAACACAAAGCTCATTCCAACACATTTCTTATAGTAGATGACTTCCATAAACAACACCACTGCATTATTTTTTGTTGGAAAGTAGAGTTTTCAAACACAATAAAAATCCTTGTTAAAACAGTAAAGTATTCTGGTCATCAAGAGGATCGATGTCGATGTTGTTATCAACACTTTGAAAAAAAATCTGTTCCAAAAGCCAAAACATTACATTCACTAGAAACTTTATATGAATTTTGGGCTCAGGCGCCAAACTCTGTTTCTTTAGTGGATATGAATTAGCTTGTGGCACCTACCTGCTTTGTCGTCTGTTAACCTCCAAACCTAGTTCATTGGAAAATACTAGGGATTGAAGTACGTGACTTTTATACCTAATTTTCGAGGTCAACATGAAAAAAAAAAAAACAGTAAAACAATTGACATTATCGATGAAAGCACACAATAAATAAATAAATTGGTTGTGTTAGATGAAAGAGAATATATCCTGACCACCGAAAAGTGCAAAATTTTCGCAGAGTAGCCATTAAAAATAACCCAAGCTTAGAAAGAAAAGCTAGTTGAACTAAGCATAGAATTATTACAAAAGCAACAAAGAGTATACTACAGAAGACTTCAAATTCTCTGAAAAGTATGAAAAAGTAAAGGTAAGATGTAAGTGTATTTCCAAATAACATTTTCACCTCACTTTTTTTCTAAAACCAAATCAATGAGAGATGTTCCAGTTTAGATGAAATCTAAGACTATCCGGATGTTGTTCTCTTTCTAGTGTATATTGTATGTTTGATTTATGTTATTTGACTAGCAACTTCAAAACCCTTGATTTATGGTCTCTTAAATTAATTTTATTTGGTAAACTAGGATCTTTTATAAAATCTCCCTTAATTTTTAGTTTCCTTATATATTTTAAAGATTCAATCTATTGAAATTCTTATTTTCAAATGTTTTGGGACGTTTCTCAATAGCCTAATTGCGGGATAAAAGCTAAAAAACTCATAAGAACCGTTTATAAGTTGATTGTTGAGATACATAGTACTAAAAAAACGGACTTGACCTATACCAAATGCGGATTGATTTTACATTTGTTTGAGTCAATCCACAAGTCAACCAAAATTGAACTATAAACTTCCTTTTGAAACGATGACGGTTACACATTACTGTTAGCAAGAATTCCGAGTAGTAAACGACTTGAAAGATTTTTTTTTGTAGCCATCGATCCTCAAAGAGTAGTTGAATAAATAGTATTCTGTTGAAATCTACCTGCCATTATGACTCTTCTATTGATTTTGAAATTGACCTCTAATTTTTCAGTATGAATTCTATGAAAGATAAAATAATATAGTGGGAACTAATTGAGCGACGCTTAGTATTGTTTTCCACAAAAATGTATCACGCATACACATTAATTAAAAAACAATTTTCTGTTTTTCTCTCAACTATCAGAAAAGTATTACTTGTTCTAGTTTATTTCCAACAACACTTCCCTACTATTTTAATGAATAAAAAAACTCAAAACCATACAATTTTTTTAACAAACGATTGATCATTGAAGAGTTCTTTTTGCAATAAAATACTTTATTCTCTGGTGTCGTACAAAATGCGTAATTATAATTTATTGCCTTTTTTCTACAAAATAGCTCCTCACAATATAAGATTCTATGCCCTAAAGCTACAGAAATTCACATAGGTGTAACGCTGAAATAGGCTGGGGTTTAGTAATTGCACTCTTGATTTATATAGGAGCATTATCTAAAAAGGTGACAGCATCAGAAAGTAAAGACGGGAGGCCGCTTTACAAGTTTTCAGTAGCTGGTTACGCAAACAAGGTGATTTTTTTTATTTGGTATATCCTTTAATTACATAAAACCTATAAAAGCAGATAGTTTAACGACTTTTATCACCTTAGATATGATTCAACTAAGAAGTATAGCCTTTTTATTGCTTTTCTTAATCCAATGGACCCTCGTTCAAGCACGCTCCAACTTTCCGATCAAAATAACTAAAGGAAAATACTTTGACCGTATAGTCATTATTGTTTTCGAAAATCAAGACTATGGAGTAGCTGCTAAAGATAGATACTTGTCACGTCTGACCTCAAAATATAAAGGTGTTGCCCTGACTAATTATCTAGCTACCACACATCCATCACAGCCAAACTATGTAAGTATCTATCTAGTCATTAAAAAGTAGACACACGAAAAAAAAAAAAAAAGGCCTGAATGTACACACTTGGATAGATTGCGCTGATCAGTGGATCTACCAAAGGCACAAACCAAGATGATGAATCGAATATTGATAGAAGGACAATTGTTGATTTACTAGAAGCTAAGGGCATTTCCTGGAAAACATACCAAGAAGATTATCCAGGTAAGCTCAATAGAACAAAACTTTGCTGACCTTTCAAAGGAAACTGCAACAAAAAGATGGATATTAAAGGATATGCCCGCAAGCACAATCCGTTTATATCATTTAAAAACATCCAGAAAAACAAAGCTAGATGTGCCAAGGTTGTAAATTCTAAAGTTCTGGATCAGGATATCAAGACAAACAATGTGCCTCAATTTGTTTTTTATACACCCAATGTACATCTTTGTCTTATTAAAATACCTACTAACAAGCTATACAACTAGATTGATAACGACGCACACGACACCAATATGGCTTACGGATCCAGATGGTTAAAAAAATTTTTGTCTAGTCGAATTAAACAGAAAGCATTCAACAAAAACACAATGTTTGTAGTCACTTTTGATGAAGACGATGGGGCTTCGAGAGACAACAAGGTGCTAACTTTATTATTTGGCCCCGATTTTCATCCATCTATGAACAAGAAAAAAGACTCTACTAGATACAACCACTATTCACTACTGCGAACGATAGAAGATAATGTAAGTTGTCTATTTGTAAAATTGAACTAAAGCGTTCTCTAGTGGAACCTGGGGGATTTGGGTCAACATGACAAAGATGCTCAAAAAATCAAGTTATGAAATAAACAGCCTATACACCAAAGTTTACATTAAAATTATTCTATATTTTTATTTGTCTATTTGTACTCGCGTTGCTCAAACGCTGCCTACTGCTAACCCCAATGTATTTCTGTTTTGGGCATGCCATCCAATAGCCATTGCACTGCATCCCCGCGGCCAAGTGGGATTCCTGCCGTAAACTGACACGATGTCTTGTATAAACCCGTTATAGTGACTCGATGGCTTTGATTTTTTGCGAAAATCTTTGTCATTAGATAAAACTCGTATAAAACTAAACGCTTGACGAATCACTTTGAAGCGGTAGCCTTCTGCATTCAAATGAAGGGCATGAGAACGCCTGTCTTCACCTTGGCTGTTGAAACGTATATCGTAGAGCGGAGCCAAACGATGCACAATGTAGTCTAGTTCCCAGTGAGACTCATAACAGACTTCGTAAGCAAAAGAGCTTTTGGTTAAAGAAGGCTGTACCAAACTCAGCCCATCCCCATTGATAGAAGCCAGACCTAGATCTACCCACGTTTTCCATCCTCGATAAGTTTCAGGCAATGGTTCATAGTCTTGGCTCACTCTAAAGCTAGGGACAATCCATGCTGTTTTGCGTTCGGGTGAGCTGTCGATAGAAGGAATGAGTTGAGTCTGGATCAAGTTTTGTAGCTGGAGGGAGGGTATAGTGTGAGTGACAAAAACGTAATCCGTGAGTGACTCCGTAATTGCTAGGTTACGTAGATAATTGATAGGAAATGTCAAATGATCAACATGGCTATAGTTTGGCTTCAGAAGTGTAATTGTAGCTTTTGAGTAAAGCTGAAGGGCTCCAGGCTTTTTGAAAAAATCAATGAGTATATCAATATCTTCAGAATGTCTAAGATATCTATCCGAACGTTTAATAATCGAATATCCTTCAAAAAGCTCAAAATAGAATTTACACTATTAAAGACACTGGACCCCTCCAGTCTTCCATGGTTTGAGAAAAACGATCCAATTGATCAGCCAAAATTTGGTCAACAAGAGTAACATCAACACTATTGGTAGCTTGTCCACCATGTACTAAAATAATCTCTCTTCCTTCATTTGAAGGTTCTGACAAAAAAAAAAAAAGGACTTTAGTTACTCTATCTTTGTTTTTACTTTTATACCTTTCATTCTTTCTCTCAAGTGAGAAGCTAGTATTAGGATGTTGGCTATATATTATTTGGCGATTTAGTGAAAATGGATTATGGGGGGAGTTTTTTCAACATTACTTTTTCTAAATCGGATCCTAACCTTTCAACTTTAATTCTACTAGATCTCTGCATCGTATATCATGTTTCAAACAGTTTGTTTTGCCTGAAGGAAGCGATTTCCAATTGCTTCCTTGTATTTTTATGGCAAGTTCGCACCCAACACCCACCTGGGCAGTAGCTAGATCGCGAAAGATGCCAGCTTGAGCTAATTCAGGCCAATCATATTCTCTGTCAGAGTACCAAGTAGAGCACTTTCCAAAAGGGTTGCATAGTACAGCTGAGCAATTCCTCGCCTGTCGGCTATATTTTGGGTGGTTGTTGAGCGTTTTTTTGATATGAAATAATGAAAACAAAAAACGAAGAGCAATAAGGATCAAGAGAGTCAATCCTAC
Source organism: Sporodiniella umbellata (assembly GCA_025677835.1). Lineage (NCBI taxonomy): Eukaryota > Fungi > Mucoromycota > Mucoromycetes > Mucorales > Rhizopodaceae > Sporodiniella > Sporodiniella umbellata. The sequence continues at coordinate 81,804 of JAIXMR010000100.1, read as the reverse complement.
TCGCAAGCTAGTACGCCTGTTTACTCCTAGTTGCGATGCTAGCTGGAAAAAGAATTTGTGAAATCTGTTCTTTGTTCTTTCTCCCATTGACTAAAGCAGAAAAAGTAAAGATTTACTGCTACTCTTTAGTTTGACATTATCTGAAGTTGAAGTGCAAGATTATGGCTCTAAACTCCGTACTGAAATCTGTTTGGCTATTGAATCAAACCTTTTTTTTTCTAAAAAAAAAAAAGTCAGTTTTATCCAAATACGACAGGCGGCATTTTTTTTATACCAATATAAAAATGCCAGGTACCATTTGTCGATGTTATGGCTAAGAGATTGCGTTTTGGGTATAGTATTAATGTTATGGATTCCAGCCTAACCAATGTGTGTGTGACTTGAGCTAAAAAGTTAGCGTGTCTACGTTTGTTGCTTGATCTAATCGTTTTATGAGCTAAAAGGCGTGTAATGCTTTTCTAAGTTGAAAATAACAAATTTTATTTTTTTTCAGTAGAGATGAAGCCTTTTATTCTTCTCGTCGCTGAGTCATATATGAACACTTTTTTTTTTTGCTTGGGAAAGGGGTAGGGAATGAAGATAAATAATTGGATGCTCTTTTTTTTTTTTCTAGTTCTTTCCAACGTTTTCAGGTCTGAGTTGACGAACAGTTTTGCCAGTTCTCCAGATCTCAGACTCACGGATTTCGCGGAGTTCTTCTTCTAGCTTTTCACGGTAGTCAGCCTTTGAGTTACGATCCAAAGAGCGGGCAGTCTCAGTACCATCACGGACAGACTGATAGAGTTCTTCAAATACAGGCTTGGAAGCCTTGTGGAAAGGCTTCCACCAATCCAAGGCACCACGCATAGCAGTAGTTGAGCAGTTGGAGTACATCCAGTCCATACCGCGCTCACCAATCAAAGGGTAAAGGGATTGAGTGGCTTCTTCGACAGTTTCGTTGAACGCTTCAGAAGGAGAGTGGCCGTTGGCTCTGAGTACTTCGTATTGAGCCTGGAACAAACCTTGGATGGCACCCATTAAAACACCGCGTTCGCCGAATAAGTCAGAGTAAACTTCCTTTTCAAAGGTAGTTTCGTACATATAGCCAGAGCCAATTCCGATACCCAAAGCAACAGTTCTGTCTTTAGCTTTTCCACTAGCATCTTGATATACTGCAAATGAAGAGTTGATACCGCGACCTTCTTGGAACAAACGACGAACGGTAAAACCAGACCCCTTGGGTGCAACGAGAATAACATCGACATCTATAGATAGTATAAGATACCGCTTTTCGCACACATACGCACACACACACTTTCTTACCTTTAGGGGGAATGATATCTGTTTGGTCTTTATAGACAATGGAGAAACCATGGGAAAAGTAAAGAGTCTTACCAGGAGTGATCAAGGGCTTCATCTTTGGCCAGATTTCTTTTTGGTAGGCATCAGACAAAAGGTTCATAACAACAGTACCTTTGTCGACAGCGTCTAAAACAGGGAACAAGTTCTTTCCTGGGACCCAGCCTTCATCAATAGCCTGTTGATAAGTTTTGCCTTCTCTTTGACCAATGATTACGTTTACACCGTTATCACGTAAATTCAAAGCTTGGCCACGACCTTGAGGACCGTAACCCAAGACAGCGATAGTATCGTCTTTGAAAGTTTCGAGTAATTTTTCTCTGGGGACGTCAGCGCGCTCGTATACTGTTTCCTCGGATCCACCAAAGTTCAAGGTCTTCACGCCACGTACTTGAGAAGCCATCTATTTTATGAACATCAGTTTCAATAAATCACTGTATAAACATATATCTATTGATTACCATAGGCTTAAGAACAGTAGGAGTACGTCTGACAGTCAAAGCGGGTGTAGATCGCATAGCTGGACGGGAGATACGTGCAGCAGTGCGGAGAGCGTTGGCAAAAACACGAGAGGCCATAGTTGATAAAAAAAAGATAGAGTAAAGAAAAAAGAGAAAAACAGTAAAGGAAATACGGTCTAATATATATATATATATATATATTCCTGTATACATATGCAACAGCGATTTTCAAAAAAAAAAAAAAAAAAAAGTAATAATTCATCACATCTACTATCCAATCAAAAGAGCTGATTCGCTATCTTTTATCAATGCATTACACCTTTGGTTTGCTCTGATTGGTGTGAGTCATTCCAGGTGGTATTAGGATAAGTCCTCTCATTTTATTTGTTACTGAGTTTGATTGGCTTTAAGTACTAGCAGATTTCGGACGATGTTCTTTTACATGTACTTCCTTAACATCCGTTCTGGTAGACAAAAAAATCTTTTAGCTTTGTTTATTTTAGTTAGCTTTGTTTTGGCCCGATCTGTTTTTGTTTACCCGGAAGGATTCCTGATGTTAAGCAGGCCGGTAGCACAGTCAACTCTTAATTATGTAAACACCCCTAGAAAAGCTAAAATTTTGCCGCATATTTGAGTCATCGTTGGACTCGTATACATAATACAATAAAGGAATATTGAAGACGATAATAGTATTAGGTCTTTAATATATTCGCGTTTTTATAAACTGTTTTATTAGATGTCTGGATTGTGCAATGATACTGCTGTTGTCCAGTTAGTCAGGCCTACAATGCTTAAAGCTTTTTGTTTTTAAGAGGAAACACCAAAAGAGTCGACTAGCATCACATTAATTGTATTGACCCACTCTTGAGCATGTTTTCTATCTTCAAATGTGTATGACTTTTCAGGCTATGTGCAACATTAGTTTCTTTGGAACAGAATACAAAAACAACTTACGGTATGTATACAAAACAGCGACCTTCCTTTTAATTCCGGCAGTAGATGAGAGGTCCAAGGTATTTCGCACCTCAGGTTACCGTCCAGTTTGTCTTTTTCTGAGCCTTGATCAAGATACAGCAACCTGGGGCGGTTAGTTAGAATAAGGTTTCTTTTTCTTGAAAATAATCCTCTGCGTCGTATTACTCTTCCTGACTTTATAATAGATTCATTTGGGTAAAGATGCGGAATCCTTTTTTTTTTTTTGCATAATTAGGAAAAAGGCTGTAATCAAGTAAAAGTAAAAGAAAAAAGGGGGCTTACCAAAGAGGGTGTGATTTTTCTCCCAGTCTTTCCATGCCAACATTTTTATCTTCTTTGATACCAGCAGAAGAAGAAAAATGTGTATATGAAGACTGCTGACTATGATTGATTGACTGTGTATTGGGCTTTGCGGACGATGAAATGGATGAAGGGTAAGAGTCCATACGTCTCTCGGCTATCAAATGATCGCTAAAGGGATCTTCCGCTACTGGATGATGAAACCATGTATCGTCAACTGGGTGCTCGAAATCAAACTGAGGTGGTGGGGGGTTTCTCCTCAAGTCTTCTGCAAGTCTTTCTTTGATAGCAGGAGCATTGGATTCGAAAATAGTGTCCCAATCGATTCCGTCGAAAAAAGAATGTGCTTTGATCGAATCTATCCCTCCTTCAGCGCCTAGTCTTTTAGACGGATCCGAAATCAAAAGTTTTTGCACAAAGTCCTTGGCTATGGGCGGAAAGTCACTTGGTATTGAATATTCCAGAGTCTTGATCTTTTGAAAAATCAAGTAATCGGTAGCCGCTTTGAAGGGCGATTTTCCAGTCAGCATCTGATAAACTACACAGCCTAAAGCCCAATAATCAGCCCTAAAAAAAAAAAAGCAAAATTAAGGTACAAACTTTTTTGATCTAACTTACTCTTTCGAGACTGGCTCACCAGAAAGTAGCTCTGGTGAAACATACTCCGCAGTGCCTACAAAGGACCTCGATCCTGCTGCGTTTTCTTCTTCCGATATTGACTGGTCTGTGAGTATTTTGGCAGATCCAAAATCAGTAATTTTGATGTGCATGTTGTCGTCAAGTAATATGCTTTTTGAAGTAAGAATACTTGAAACTTTAAGAACATACACTTACTTTTCCGGCTTAATATCTCTACAAGCATGAAAAAGTCAGACATAGCAAAATAACAACCTAAAGTTACCTATGAACGACTCCCTGATTATGGATATGCTCAACAGCCAACAAGATTTCTGCTGTATAAAACTGTGTTGTCCTTAAATCAAAGGGTGCAAGCTATTAAAAAAAAAAAAAAATAAACAAGAGCTCAATTCGTTGCAACTTCATACTCTTCTAATGCAGGTGTACAACTCTCCACTCTTTGCCAGATCCAACACGAAATCTAAGATCTTCAGGTAAGATTGCATTTTCAATTCCGAACCGAATCCTTACATAGACTTCGATTGTCTTTAAAAGTCCAATAGAGTTTAACAATTCCAGGATGGTTCATTTTACTCAATGCATCTCGTTCAATCATGACATACTTTACTTTGTTGTTTTTAACAATGTGCGCCTTATCAAGTCTCTTAACGGCGTATAGTTTTCCACTTCTTTTATCTCGACCCACAAGCACCTAGCATTTCATGAATAAGACAAACAATACAAAACACAAAGCTCATTCTCTCCTTCTGCCCTTATGTGAAAAAGAAATTTACAGTTGAATAAGATCCTTCTCCAAGTATGTCTCCATATTCGAAATCGGTCACAATTCGTCTATGGTGATGCAGAGGGTGTGAAGGGTCATCCACTTCTGTATGTATCGCTGTCATACTTGATCTATTTTCTATTGTAATGGATAATAATTCTTTTTACTCTTCAATAAAAAGGAAAAATTAAATAAAAGCTGTAAGGCAGAGAAATGAGCTTATTTGCTATAAAAGGCAGCCACCACCCTATACGATACTAAGGATGCGGCTTTTTAAAAGTGCTTGCAGAGCACATCAGAAGGCATGGATCTTTTCGATCTTTTTGTTTGTTTGTTAGACTACAAAAAGACAAAGGCCAGAATATACTGCATTGAAACTCGTAACAAAATACATGTTTAGCCTTTTTTTTTTTTTTTTTTTTTTTACTGCAAAGTTCTTGGAAACCTTCTCCAGTAGGTACAAAAAACGTAACCTGCCAAGAAAAGTCTCTCCCCAGACACTTTTGCAGGAGCCTGTAGAGTATAGGAGATGTTTTTTCTTTTTTCCTTAAAAAAGAAAAAATACGTGAGACTTTGGTTGCTCTTTTTAGAGTCATGAATGTAAATAGTCAGAGTGTCGTATCCCGACTTACTTGAGAATACACTTTGAATAATTTAATTGAAGAATAATGAGTTACATATAAGAAGGTTTTACATCTCGAAGTGCGCGTCAAGTATGAAAGCAATCTCTCATATTCTCTAATCGGTCGTAACTACATGTATCGCTTACCATATTAAGAAATGGCAACATGAGATTTATAACACAGACGGCTTACATTCCTAATCGAGCATCTCTAAAACTAGTACGGCTAGATCGAGACATAATAGAACAGTACCGAAGCTCTACAAGCTAACTAACAAAATGAAAACTTTTCCGTCAGATTAACAGGATCAGTCCCCTTTTAGCTATTAAGAATGACTACGGTAAAGATCCAGATCTTTTTCTCAAACAGTATAAATACACTCGATATTTTGAACCAAATAAAAGGCATCTTCATTCAGTCTCGTTAAACTTGTCCTTTTCTTGCTTGATTTCACACAGAGCTTTTGTTCTAAAGGCTTCTTTTTCCTTGTTTAATTTTTGAATTGAAGCTCTTTTCAAAATAAAGCGTAACTGCCTGATCTCTGCTTTTTGTGCTTCATAAAGTTCTAATAAAACTCTAGGGTTCTTTTCTGTAGTTCTGCTCTAACGATTCAATTAGAGAGGAGAGCTTACACCTAGACCGCAGCTATGCTCTGTTCAAACATCTGTAGCAACTATGCCAAGTTTGTATATAGCATGAGCAACAGTGGCTGGTAAAGCGAGGGAGAGAGAGAGAGAGGGGAGTGTACTTACTTTTTGGATGTTGTAACTAGAGCAGAAGAGATTTCGTTAAACCAGGAGTTCTCCAAGGCAAACAATATCCTTTTGGAGACCAGATGCTTACGGCCTCTATATGAAGATGACTACACTTTATACTGATCTCACTAAGGAGCCTTGGTATGATCGTATCAACACGCTTATAAAGCCAAAGGCTACCTCCAAAGTTAGCATAGCTCTTTGTATCAGGCTGCGTGAATTGAATACGCCTTCTTCTTTATTACGTGTCAAAAGAGCCCATACCCCAAAAGCTTGGTAAACATCAGTCTGGAAGAGACGGTAGCTGTATAGATAGCAGCTGAGATGTTTTTTTTTTTGTACTGAATCTTAACGGTTTTCCAAAATTTAGCAAACAGGGACACTTGTAACTGACCATGCAAATTGACTATTCCATTGTCTTTATAGCAACTGTTTCACAGACACTAAAGCTTTTTTTTTACCACCAGACTACATGATGATAGATGAACTCTTTGCAGCAAACCCGTGTTTGTGGGTATCGCATAGATAAAAAAAAAAAAAAGAGGGGAGTCAGAATGAAAACCATAAATTGTATGTACAGCTTATTGTCACAATGTTCTTGGTAATTACTCGAGCTGTTATAGTCAAGTCCATTTTAAGTGTAACAGGATTTACAGGAACAGTAACCAGTTTGATGTTAAAGTAAGAGGAGCCTTTCATAAAAGCAGCATGGATTGTGTCAGGCACTACCCTATGATATTTGAGAGACAATGTGGTCTTTTTCTGTTCTTTATAGAGAGTGCTTTACTTACATCTCAGAATGTCGAATCCTTTTCAGGTTCTTATTTACGTCACAGTAGATTTTACAGGCCATCAGGATACTTTTGGTACCTCCGCTCGTCATTGTATCACATTTAGTATCAGGCACGTTATACAAAGACAGAACGATGGCTACTGATTCAGCTTCCATACGTCGAATGCCAGAGAAAATTTCAGGGTGCAAAGGGTTGGCAACGGCAAAGATCTTGTAGGCTTCAGCCAAAATTTGTGTCAAATCCTCCCCACCATGATAAATAGAACCTGAAACTTTGCCCCCTTCCCGATCGGCACGCTTTAAACTCGAAAGCTGTACATTTATTTTTTTAACCCAATACAACCATTAAAAATTATATATAAAAAAAAAAAAACAATGTTCAGATAATTTTATTTTTTTATTTTTGTTTTTGACTGATACCGCTTATAAAAGACATCAGTATCTCATAAAATGGGCTATTTTGCTCAAAGTTATAATCCACTGAGTCTTTTATAAGGGTATCAGAAACATCTTTTGGATACACAAGTAGCAAACTTGAAAGTGCTCTTTTTGCATCCGGAGATACAGACTGGGGCAGATAAAGTAAGTTTCAATACTTTTTCTTTTCTTTTTTTTTTTTTTTTTTTTTGGCTTTTGATTGTACTTACAGTTAAACGAGTTAAAGCACCAACAAGTTTGTATAATCTACTTGTGCCTCCTTGTGAGATAAATTTGAGGTACCTTGAAAATAATGCTTTTTGGTTGGTCAGCATTATTTCAAGGTTTTTAAGAACCTCGCGCTTAGTAGACCATGGAAGATCTTTGTCCAGCAACTGGTCTGCCATCAGACTTAGATACGAACGGAAGTCGCAAGCAAAATCGCAAAGCCAGAAGGCTGAGTCTTGATCAATTTTGTAAATGTCAACTATAGCCGAACTTTCTAGTACCTTACGAAGTTCCAAACTAGAAAGGAGTCTTTCGTCCCCAAGCTGCATTATTGCAATACAGTTGTGGACTGTTTTCCAGTGACATTGAGCAACAGGGCTCAGTTTTTCGTATACAGGGTTTTCTTTTGAGTATATAGCTTTTGGATAGTTTCTGTTTTCGAAACACCATTTGCAATAGTGTTGTTTACCTTGAGTTTTTCAACAACAGCCTCATCGTTTTTTGCAGCCCTTGCCCTATATTTTTTGTACAAGAGTGATTATTTTGATTACCATAGAAATGAGCAAGACCAAAGATGAGACCTACCTCTCTGCCTTTGCACTATTACTATCGTGTCGCGTTTTTTTGTTAAGGCGCGACGAACCTTCTATGGGAAAGGTTGACTTTCTTTTGATGCTTTTAGAAAGCCCAGGAGCTTCATTGTTTTTTGAAAGCCTTGCGCTATATTTGTTGTACAAGAGTGATTATTTTGATTACCATAGAAATGAGCAAGACCAAAGATGAGACCTACCTCTCTGCCTTTGCACTATTACTATCGTGTCGCGTTTTTTTGTTAAGGCGCGACGAACCTTCTATGGGAAAGGTTGACTTTCTTTTGATGCTTTTAGAAAGCCCAGGAGCTTCATTGTTTTTTGAAGGCCTTGCGCTATATTTGTTGTACAAGAGTGATTATTTTGATTACCATAGAAATGAGCAAGACTAAAGATGAGACCTACCTCTCTGCTTCCTTTGGCCAGTAATTTTTGTATACGACCAAAATGTCACGACACGTTTTTCTTACTTCAGACGAGGCGTCCGAAATCCCTTTTTGTATAGACTTTTGCAAAAGAGAAGCCTCGCCCTTTCCAGGAACCAATTTTTCCTTTGCCTTTTGGCCATGATGCTCCAAAATCGTTTTAAGAGCCAAAGCAGCAGAGTTACGAAGTGTGATGTTTTTTTGTTGCATGTTATTACACACAATTGTAATCATCCTTAGGTTGAAGTGTGTGTTAATAAGGAAAGTGTTAATAACCTCATTCGTTTTTTTTAAGACAATTTTTTTAGAGGTAGCGCAACATTGAATAAGCTGCGTTAGTATTGATTCGACCATAAAATTGTTCATTTTTGCCCCAAGGTGAAGGCCAACATCCCCAAAAAAATTGAGGCATTCTAGGGCATCAGAACTTCTCAGACTAAAGATCTAAATTTTGTACAAATTAATGAGAATTTAGACGACGCCCATGATTTTAAATAGCTTATTACCGGCTTGAGAATTAGACAGACCACCAGCTTGAGGTGTCTTAAGAAAAGCGCCTCTAGATCTGCGAAGCTTTCGCAGGTAAGCATAGAATGCAAGGTACGAATGCATTTATTTCTTTTTTTCGAGTTGCTGTCGTTTTCGTTTCCGTTAAAAAGTTGAGGAATAGCTTGAAACTGTACTTTCAAATCTTTTTTTGTAGACTAGTTTTTTTTTAAAAAAAAAAGGAAGTGTGTGGTTATAAAAGAGTTCATATGTGGTTTTTTTTTAGACGCTTGCCATTGTTAATTGGAGTTAAAAGAAGGTTTATTTCCAAGGACGAAAAAAAAAAGATAGTTATCGTCTTGAGCGGAGCTACAAGTAGTTGTTACATTCAGGTTGTACCATTGTTTCTTATCAGCATAAAATTTGATACAGACTAGTCACTTTTGTATAACAACAGATGGAGGCTTTTCTGTTGTTACTACACTCAGCTTTGAAGAACACTGGTAGTAGTCAAACAGAACAGCTATTGTGTGTCCGTTGAAGGAGCTTACTTGCTTCATATAGTCCAAGTATAAAACCTTGGCTTTCTGATTTTAATACCTGAAAACGTCCACGTGAGACAAATAAAAGGCCTCTATTTTTTCGTCATAGATACGGCCGGTGCACTCTCTATTTTTTCTTTAAAAACACGAAAAAAAAACTATTGATAATTCAATAGCAACTCGCTCTCAACAAGAGTATTGTTTGGCAATATAAAATCATTTTTATGATTTAGAGTAGAAGCAATTCGACTTTCAGCAGTGTTGATATTGTCCTTACCTTGTTATTAATACAAGGACAATCAATTGTTTTAGAACCTTTGATAAAAATAATCGTCGTATCTTTATGGCGTTTTTTTTTTTTTTTTTGAGAAAATTACTATTTACTAACATCACAAACCTTAGCAAATTGAACGTGTGAGTGTATCATTTAAATTGACATCCTTATAGCTAAGCCGACACCAGCAATGACTACTGTACGTATAAACGCGCTTTTTATTCAATAGCAGCCAAAACGTATACAGATCTATGTTGGTGTTTTAGTGATCAAGCAAAAGCTATACCGCCCGTTTTTCTTTTTTCGGTAAGTCACGCTTATCTAAAGTTCGTAATAAGAGGAACTAAGCTTGGTTTTTCATGCGTTGATCATAACGCTATATTTAAAAAATAGTGTTTTGGAGTACAAAGAGTAGTTTATTAATTTTTTTTCTCACGAACAATACCGGTTTAATGATAGAGAAGGCCGTGTCCCTTTAGTACTTGCATTTATATAGCAGTGAGAAGGTAAAGAGGTGTTTTTTTATTACGAAAAAGACAATAATGATAAAAAGAGAAATAGGGCGATAATGTGAGTTCTAATATGAGGGTTGCGTCAAGCTTTGTACAAAAGATCAATAAAGCCAGCAGCAACATCGTCAAATTAGTCTTATCGGGCGTCGTAGCAGCTGTTCCGTAGATAGCGGCTGTGGCACCTTCACCTGAAGAGGGATCTTTTACCAATTCTTCTACGCACTGCTTAAAGTCTAGCACAAATCGATCTGCACTGTTAACCCATGGTAAGGTAACAGAGACATGTAAAGCAGAAGGGTTCTGAAAAGCACTGACGTTACAGCCTCGTTTAGACATTTTGTCACCAATAGCATAAATATTGTAAGAGGTATTAGTACGAAAGGCTAAGACAGGGCCGATAGGGTCCCCCTTGACATGAAGTTCAGGGATACACAGCACACCGTCGCTAAATTAACGTTTGACACAAGCCTGTGTAAAACTATATACCCCGTAGCTACGGCTTTCCCCCGCCAACGGAATAGTATTGGCACATCGGCTCTAATATTAGGTACAAGTTGCTCTAAGCGGGCCTTGTGTGTGTTAGAAAAAGGGCACTGTGAGCGGATGCAGCATTTGGTGTGATGATCTACATGTAACAATAACTTGAATTCAAGTGACGAATGAAATTCTTCTAGAACTTGAATAAACACGTTAGATCACGTAACATAGCAATATCTTTGTACAACATCAAACAACACCATCTATACCATATAAATCATATAAATCATATAACATAAAAGCATGTAATATAACACCATACAATATCAAATGAGAACATAATGTCACAATCAACTAATATATGTAAGCAATCACTTACAACAATACTGTATATTAACACGATCTAGACATATATCGATATGAGCTATTAATAAAGCTATGTTATGATACAATTTAGACACCAGTACCACTACTTAAGAATATATTATCAATAAAAGCAATAAATAGCTATTTTCAAACAACTAGTTCCCTTTAAAGATTACGATGAAGACTCTAGAGCTACAGTGAGCGAAGCAGTGGAAAGCCTGACTATACATTTCTTGGGCTTGAAAATTGCCAAAACTGCTTTTTATGATTTTATGGCTACTGTCAAAATTTCTTCTATAACTATTTTTTCCAGACCGCCAGCAGTCTCTTTAATCCTGACCATTGTATGCATATTCGAACACAACAGTTAGGTTTCCTTTCCTTCAAAAAAGCGTTAAATTTGGCAGGCCCAGTTGACCTCGACGACTCCGCATGGAAAATGAAAGAGTTTAGGAAAACCTATTCCTAAACTCCTCCTGTCTCCAAAGAAACACTATTCTCCGTCTGATACATAAACGCATCACACACATGCAGTTCATGCACAGTGTGCTCCCCACAAAGCATACCACTGAATTATGTCCCAGATGCTTAATCGATCCTGACTCCAATGAACACCTTTTCTTTAATTGCCACCTCTGCGTAAATTACTGGGAAGCATTCATACAGGCATCTCTGTAGTCTACCTCCACTTACTACCATTCAAATGTCTGTGAAAAACTTCGCTTTCTTCAAGATACAAGTTACAGCACTTATAGCCAAGATATTGACAGCCGAACTTTGATAATCATCGCACTGTCAGAAATTAGAAAAGTTAATTGGAAAGCTGTTCGATCAGCCTCTCCTTTCATTCCTACAGCAATATTTGGTTATACCAAAACGGCAGTTTTGAAAATAATAGCCAAGGAATCCATAATGGGCTCTATCTAAAGCTGCTTTTGCTTTCTCCTTTTCTTCCACCTTTATCTATTGTTTTCCCAGTTAAAACTTTTCTCCTTTCTCTGTTGAGTACCGCTTTTTATGGTTACACCATAAATGCGTGTAACAAATAAAACTCATTTTTTAAAAAAAAAAGCAAAAATTACACGGAGTATAAAATTTTTTTGATTGACTAAACAGAAATTGGAGGTGGAGGCACTGACAAGTATTTTTAAAAGTCCCGGGAATATCTCAAGGAGCCTATTCTGGCGGAAATAGAAGAATAAAAAAGCAAAGCTGCACTTACAAGACTTTTTTCTTGGCAAAATATAACAGAAGCGGTGATCCGCACATCTTATTTGGGCAGAAAACGAAACAGAAGGGTTGGCCGTTTGATATATATTCTTGTAAATGATTTGGAACCTGACTACTTTCAAAACATCAACAAGATTTCACTTAATGTCGGCAGAATGGACCAAGAAGAAAGAAGACGAAGAAGAGGAGAACTGGCAGCGGAAAGCGTGGACGGGGTTATACTGAGTACAGTAATAATGGAATCGGAAGAGGGAAATAGGCTATATAGAGTAAAGCCTTTACAGTTGAAGGCCTTTTTCATGAAATTGAGGTCTTGAACCAAGAAATGAAGACGTATTCTTGTGAAGATTTCAAATGGAACAAAATCACGTGTACTTGCTTCGTCGCCTACACACAAGTATTGGGCTTTACCAAGGTTACTTTCAAAAACTTGCAAAAATGACGTTTCTTTGCTCATTTAAAGTATTTAGCCCCACATTGCTTGATCAGGCCATCAATTGTACAACCCCAATCACAAAGCATTGAAACGAATGCGTCTTCATCTAGAAGTCGCCTTTTAAATACAATTAGTAACAATGAAGCTGCAGTCAACACTTTTAAAAATAGTTCAAGAGAGCTTACCAACGAACAAATCAGAACTGTATCTGAGATTGCAAATAATCTTTCCAGCGCGTTACAGGATTCTAATGACTTGGCTTCTAACTCCATTTTCAGTACAAAACGCAAATATATGGAATTTTTTTTCTTGATTGTCAGATCGGCATTTTTGGTTCTCCGGTTGTCGAACAGCCTCGATTGTCTCTGCCTGTATATAAGTTGCTATTCTATGATTGTGATGTCATCAAAACATATCTATTCTGTACGTGCATACACTCTCAAATTACGCAATCAGTTAGATTAGTTATAGCACTCTAGTTCTCCTTTCTTTTCTTTCTGTTTTTGTTGTAGGTTTAATACACAATGTAGCACTATATCTATGTATTTACGTAGTCATGATAGTGTCTGTTTTTTTACTGCATTGTCATGGAAAGATGGGCGTATTCTCGCTGACTCTAATCCTCACTAGAACGCCATGTCTGGTGTAGGTTGTCAACATCTCTCTATAGGCTGAGGGTCTCTCATTTTGGCACTGGGCCACCCGAAGCAGCTACATTGTGTTAATGCCACATATACAGTCTCTATACTGAAGGTAATTAAGTTATTTCGTCGCAGAATAATACCTTTTAGTATATTCAACCATTAACCACCTATTCCTCTTTTTTTCTTTTCTTTTTTGTTATAGGTTTAATACACAATGTAGCATTATACACTCTCCAGAGCTTGATCCGATTGAGCGGTTTTGGTCTGTAGCCAAAACTAAGATGAAAAGAGAAAAGCTATTAAAAGAAGAGACTCTAACTATAAGAATAATTGAAACTTGCAACAATGTCTGTTTGGAGGGCCTTCAAGGATTCTGTCGTTATTCAGGTTCAAAACTACAAACTTATTCAAATAAAAAGCCTTTCTAAAAAATTGCACAGTTGTCCAATAAGAAATTCAGAAGTTATGCAATCTTTACTTTTTATGTGTGCAAAGCGAGTTTGGTTAGTATGCAATCTGGATTTTTTATGTATGCAAAGATTTTTTGTATTTGTGCAATCTATTTCCCTGATGAAAAAAAATGCGTCAAATAAATTTTCAAGTGCACCAAATGGGTGTTTTTCTGCGTAAAATGTATTTTTCATAAGCGTCAAGCTTTATTGAAAAATAAGTCAAGATTTTTTAAAATGCAACAAGTAAGAGGGATTTACGATAGTCAAATTATTTAATATGCATCAATTTGACTTGGAAATACTGTATGGGCATTTATATAGAGCACCGCTTATTTGACAGCTAGGCTCTCCTATACCTCTGTGCGGTTTACCTTTACTTTTTTATTCAGACAAAAATACTCTTGCTATACTTTGTGGAGGAGGGTGCTTTATATTGCGAGTATGAATCTATTCTTGTTTAAGCATGTTGGTTTTTTCTTGCTATTCTTTTTCTTTAGTATTTGTTTATATCCAAAACGTCTTTTAATGTATGCATATACATGTATATTAGCAAGAGCCCACATTACTTTCGAAACAAAATGGCAACTTTTGTTTTTCTTTTTTTTTTTTTTTTTTTTTTTTTGCTTTGGCGGTTAATCAAGGAAGGAGTGTAGAAGTGGGTTGAAATTACTCGAAGGGAGACACGATATGGACTAGATGTGATCAAATAGCACACACCTTTACTCAATCTTTTTTGTTCAGATATACGTATGTGCGCATATTTGTATCTTTGATAAAAGACGTTTTTTTTGGCCTTTTTTGACATCTTTTCAAGTAAGTGCAAAGCAGCTTTACATTTGTTTATTGCAGTATTTTATTAATAGTTGACAGTATAGATAAAGGCATTTAAAAAAGTACGATAGCATCCCAATGTATACTAAAAGTACAGAGTTTGCATTTAAAAGGTTGGCTCTAAATCCACAGACAGATACAATATACAAATTTTATAAAGGGCTCATACTTGATATACTTACATATGGCAGACCTAATAAATGTGCTTCAAAACAGCTTAAAACTTCATGTTAGCTACGCTTATGGCCTTGGCTTCAAGAATAAGCTTATGACAAACATTAAAACCAAAACATCTTGATGGTTCTTTTCTTTCTCTTTTCTGCTAAAGTTAAAAATGCCTTTCGTTGACCTTGTTCTTATGACTCATTAGAAGAGAAATTTTTATAGGTTGTCTTTAAGTATCTATCCAAGTAATTACGACTTTCTGTCACTTTACACTTTTGACAGCTGCAGTGACACTGTTTTCTTTTAACATCCAAATTTCTTCATAAACATTTTTCTTTTATAAACTCATTTAAACTGGTAAGCTCATACATACCATACTTTTTACTCTTTTTTTTTTTTAGAAGGTACGTGTAATCAATACCAATACACTTTATTAGTGGCACCTGTAATTATTCTCGCTAAATTTCCTTTCTGAGACTGTAAGCAACTATAAAAAGTTTCACATCGCACATGGACTCAAAAAAAAAGTATTTGCAACGAATCCTTATCATTACCGCTCTAGTTACCCTAATACGACTGTTTTCGAGAGTAGACCTATGTTTGTATGTGACGTTCTTTAAATAATGATTAGACACATTTTCTTTAGTAATGTGTCCTAGGGAGTTTAAGGTACGGCGATTTTTTTAATTTGTCCCAACCAAAGCATCTTTATGTTAGGTTTTACTAAAAGTAACTAATAATTTTGCTGATCAGATATTTTTTATAGTATATTATTGAAAGCGAATTCACAAAATAACTGTGAATTGAAAGTAGAAGTGGGTTTTCTTTTCTTTGTCTTACATACATAAACTGCAACTGCAGATAGGAAAAGCTCAGGTATCTGGTAGTGATACATTAATAATGAACAAACTAAAACCCAAAAACAAGTTTCTGTGAGTGCATTAAATGGAGTCTTACACTTTTTGTAACCATTTAAGACACTGCTGGATCGTATCCAAGTAATATTTGAAAAAAGAAAACATCAAATTCCTATAAGAGAAAGATTCAAAATTGAAATTCTGAATCGTTTTTCGTTTTTCCTTTTCTTTTTTCATTTCGTTTTTAACCATGAAAGTACTGTTTTTTCTGGGAATTTTGGTAAGCGTATCACATGCACTTATTAACGATGTTGATGAAGATTGTATAGGTAAGCCATAGAATACAATGAGTACATTTACCAACAAAAATTGTTAGTTATAAATCCGATTGGTAACACAATTGTGACAGCTGGGGAAAAGTTAAAAATTCAATGGTAAAGTAATTTGAAAGTGTCACATATAGAAACTTACATAAAACGTGGTTAGGTCTAACTCACATACCGAGCAGTTCGAAAACATTTATTTTGTTCAGTCTGATGGGGATCAGACACCAATCAAGGTTGCTTCCGACGTGCTCACTAATCCCAATAAGGCTACAATTGATCTTCCTTGGAATCTCACTCCTTCAAACGCATGTATGTTTTGAGTGCTTTTCATTCCTTTCTTTTTTTTTCTTCTTTTTTTTGGTAAAAAAAAACCTGGCTAACTTTCTTTACTAAAAAAACGAAAAAGATTACATGATTTTGGGCGATGCGCCTTTCCATTGTAAGTCTGGCAACTTAAGAGTATTGAAAGCGACTTCAGGTATTGTTTGAATCAACATTAAAACATAAAGTTTCATATGTTGAGGTGCTTCTGTTTTATTTTTTAGAACCGCCACCCCCGAATAATCCTTTTAGCAAAGGCGTTTCGCCCTCGCTTGGAGTGTATCCAAAGCCTGAAGAAGATAGCGCTGAAAGTTTGAAAATATCTTTTTTGGTTATGGGAATCTCCGTAATAGCTATAACTATCACTCAACTTTGGTTTACGAGAGGTTGAATTAACAAGAGAAACAGATGCTTCAGCCTTACCAATAAAGAATCTCCAGGAAATAAATATAATATAGAACCAATACTACTAAATGAATAATTTACGAGCAACAATAAACAATTCTATACAAGCTCAGAGCTATTAATCTTATTTTATTTTAGGATTGTATATGAAACACTGTTGGGTTCTGTGTTTTAATGAAGCTTTTTTGAGCTAGTGTCTATGTGAACGTTTTTATTAGGAAAGAGCGCATATGGAAATTACTGTTAAGACTTTTCAGCCTTTTCAAATTTGCCTCTTTTCTGAATCTTGCTCCACAAAAAAAAAACAAAGGAAGCGAATAAATACCAGTGGCAAACGAACGACTGCACAAGTTGTTAGTCATTTATTATAACTGTCTTATTTTTGGGGCCATTTTTTTATATGACAAGGGCTTCATTACACCCTACAAAACCGCACTATATACTCTATAGTGTTTTCAAATATGCTTGGATAGTAGCCGCTATACAATATTTAGGGAATAAAAAAATACTTGGGCTAAAGCCTCAAATTGAATATTCCATTTTATCACATTATTCTTAATAGTTTTTTCTACAGTTTTATATATTTTTGATTTATTTTTTGTTTACAAAATATTGTAACTGATATAGCGATGGCTTTGCTTTAAAATAAAGCCTTGTATATTTTGCCAATAGTTTAGGTCAATTGCGCTAAAAGTTCTTTAAAAAAATAAAGAGTTATTTTGCTATGGTTGTTCATCTCTCTTCTTCTGTCTTTTTTTTTAAAAAAGAAATAAGAAAAACTTTTAGTCCCCAATTCTTGATCTTTCAAAATTTATTTGTTTGCCGTTTTGGGCTGAGCGCCTATATGTATTTCAAATATTGATAGATCATCAGGTATTCTTTGTTAAGTTGGGGATAAGTAGACATCTAGACTTACATTTAGCGTTTTTTTTTTTTTTTTGAAGTTCTATGTTTTTTCACATGTAGTTTTTAATGAAGGATACGTATAACGCTATGTTTCGAGCGAAAAACGACAGAAAACTTGTTTTTTCAACTGTTTTAGGGCTGATGGCTTTTTTTTATATATATGCTATTACTCAAATCGATTATGATTATATTAAAAGAGAGAGTAACAAAGAAAACATACTATTGCACAGCTGTAAATGTAGAACACACAAAAAAAATATTGTTAGCCGCAAAAGTTAGCCAAATATGAGGTTATGATGTTGCCTTTTTATCACAGTAGGAGTTCGTGATGTTTGTCATAGTATATGGTGTATTCAGACTTTCAGATAAATTTTAGCTTTGAGCGCCACTCTGTAGTGTTCGTACTTGAGATAGCTAACGCTGAAATAAAATAAAAAAATTACTACTATGTCTTTGAGTCGGAACGGCTGCTGTGTAGACGAAATGCGATCAAAAGTTTCATATTTGCTTAATTTTTACTTATAATACCTTGGTGGCAAAAACGGTATGTGTATAAATGGCTAGTAAAGTCGCATTTCTCAATATTTGTAAAGTCAAACCTTGTCTAGTGCTATCATTAGCGTGTATGCGTATTATCTGTGTTAATAAAAAACGATTACAAGAGCAGTACAAGAGGTTTCAGGCTACTCATTTATGTCTTCTCATTAAATATCTATAATAAAAGATTATATAGTTCATACCATGCAGCAAATCGGCGAATAAGGAACAAGTACATAGTATTTTCATACTATAGCGCGTCCCTTAATTATTTTTCTGTTCCACAGTATTGTCAAAGATCTTCTCAAAACTCTTCGTTATATAATGTCTCGCAAGACATGGGAAATTCAACTTGAAATATTACAGACTTTATTTCCAGGCCGATATAGCAGATATCCCTTTCGAATGAAAAAGTATAGGTCCTAGGGACATGTCTGGTTCAGTGCCATAAAAAATTTTTCTATTTTTTTTACAGTTTTTTTAAAAGTGACAAAATTTGCTGTTTATGGTATTTTTCTCCTTGAAAGTCATAGCGAAGTTTTCTTTTTGTCCTACGTGAGGCGAATCTTATTTTCACACGCTTTGGCTTATAAGGAGTAACTTCATAACTTTAAGATACATAGTATTAGATACAACAAGGCTTTGTTTTTTTTTTTTGGCTTGAAATCTTTTATATGGGGCAGCGTGATAACAGATTTTGGTTATATATTTCTAGCTTAGTGTTGATAGTCTCACGTACAAAATAATAAAGATAAGCAATGACAATATTTCTTGTTTATGGTGTCACTTTTTATCAAGCGCAAACATACTCCGGATATTTGTTGATAACAGTAGTATATCTTATCATCCTTTACAGCATATCTTTCTATCTTTAGAAAAATCGGGTATCTACATAAAAAGCACGTCAACCCTTTTTTTCCCTTTTTCCTTTTTCTTTACACAAAATATAACATAGCAACATGCAAATCGAAGCTGACGACAAAAATCACTCAGTATGCAATCCATGGTCTCAGCCCCCCGCTATTAAATGTCATAATTGCGAGACATTAGCAACACCGCTCTGGAGAAGAGATGACTCTGGTAATCCAATATGCAACGCATGTGGGCTCTACTACAAGCTTCATCATGTTCAAAGACCAGTAGCCATGAAAAAGACTACGATCAAAAGACGTAAACGGTTTAATGTTCACGGACAGAGTAAAAGACGGTCATGCGGTTCTGATCCACAGGCTGAATCCACTGTTTTTTCCGCTCTCAAATCGTTCCTAAAACCATCCGTATCCCAGACAGAGTCGCTTTCCTCGATTATATCGAACATGGTGTTTGATCCAGCCAATTTCCAAAGCGTCTTGGAAAAAAGACGGGAATCACTGGAAAAGGAACTTGAACAGGTCACACACTTGCTATCGAAATCAAAGGAGCTACTTAAAATTGTTGAATCGATTGCATCACTTGCGCACAGAGATGTGCATCGCGAAAAAACAGAAGTGATTATGTCTCTTATGATGCTCGGTATGTCTTCAAACGAAAGAAAGAAAATACCTTCCATATCGGAAACTATTCCGCCACTCTATCCTTCATCAAGCACTAGCCAAACCGCATCCTCATTTCCATTTAAATACCCACACTCCCCATCACGTACATAGTTTCCGTCTATACATTATCTCTATCCCCATTTTTTCTTCGTTTTATAAAGTCTTTATTCATTTTAATTTTCTTTTGTTTTTTAAAACAGTAAATGTACTCCCAAGTGAAATTATCGGATGGTCGGTCGGTAGTATATCTCCTTTATGTTATCGTTGTATTAGCAAAATGTTTAAATTGAACGAAAATAAAGTCTGTCAATATAAACCACAGATACAGAGCGGCGGATCACCCTTTAAAAGCACATTGGCTGTGTTTTGAGAAAATGACTTCAGGGCTAGCTTGTTCTTTTTCCTTTCGTATTTTATAAAGTGGCCTTTGAAGCTATTTCATTTTCTTACTAGAAAACGGAAAACAGACATTGAAAAATTCACATGTTCTTCTACTTATGTAAAAATTGAGTGTGCTTAAAACGCCAAGTACATAAGACAAAAATGCGTTGGAAATATTTGTTACTAAGGACGCTAGGAATGGGGTTTGATGTGTTCGAAGAGTGTTTGTACTTCAATTACTTTTGAAAATATTGACGCGGAACAAAACTGTATCAAAAATTAGTGCCTTACTCTTGAGGCTAGCTTTAAATAGTCAGATAACAAACGTCCAAGTTGAAACAAAAGTGTTTCTAAAATGACCAGAGTACAGATAACCCAAAAAAAAAAAAAAAAAAAAGGAATCCTTATCAGAAAATTGTGACTTTCTAATCGCATTGTCTATTCTTTTTCTTTTTGAAGCATGTCAGCGGAATGGACTGAGAACGTTGCGAGTGAAATCGGCGGCTACAAACGCGACATTGAAAACATTTTAAAAAACATTATAGCTAATCAGACCAAACCTGCTCTATCCACTTTACCTCGATCGAAAGGAGCTGTTCTCTATGGCAAACCTGGATCAGGAAAGACAGCTTTAGCCGTTTCAATCACAAGTGAATGCCATTAAAACAACCAAAGCTCTACATTAGTACAAAAAATACTAATGCACAAATTTTAGAACACTCCGGAGTTCCGTACTATGTATTGAATTGCTCTGACATATTTCAGGCAGGTAAAAAGTAAACACTGAATCCAAAGAGTAACTGAACCTCATTAAGCGATCTGTAGAGGAAGGAGCCAGTGAACTGGAGCTAACAAACTTTTTTGAGCAATCAAAAAGTCACGATATGTGTATACTTGTTTTAGACGAAATCGATATCATTGCAGGAAAATGGTCATCTAGAAAAAGCAGTTTGGACATCCGAATTTTATCTATTCTTACTCAACTGATAGACCAATCGGAACATAATGTGTTTATACTGGGTAATAGAAGGATTGTTTCAGCTTAAAAAAAAAAGAGTTACTAATACAACGATACAGCGACAACTAGTAGATTGCATGAGATAGATCCTAGATTTCTGAGATCCGGGAGGTTGGATATATTACAAGAATTGTCAATCAAGAGACCTCACCAAAGACACGAAATACTAAAGATCGTAACAAAAGGTACAGTTGTATATGTTTGTGTTTCTTTTAAAAGAGAAGCATGTACTCAATCTTGCTTTTTTTTTTGTATAGCCTTACCATTTGAAAGTTTAGAAGAAAAAGACCTAACGATAGAAAAGATATCTAAGATAACACATGGATATACACCAAGCGACTTGCAAAGTGTTTGTACTCAAGCTGTGATGTGCGTTATCGAAAACGAAGAGCCTTTACGCCTATCTCATTTTATACAAGCTTTGGCTGTAGTAAAACCTTCTGGTCTCAGCGAGTTTGGATCCAAAATACCGTCAGTTAGGTTCTCTGATATCTATGGACTTGAAGACATCATACATGAGCTCAAGACGTGTGTTATTCAGCCCTTTGAAAATCCTGAAATGTATCTCGACATGGGCATTGATCCTCCAAAAGGTATATTGCTTCACGGTCCAACAGGAGTAGGAAAGACAATGCTTTGTTCTGCTTTGGCTTCTGAAACGGGTGTAAATTTTGTATTAGCCGAAAGTTCGCAAATACGGTCAAAGATCGTTGGCGAATCTGAAAAAGCTATGGCTAAATTGTTTTCTCAAGCACGAGCAAGCTCCCCTTGTATATTGTTTATTGATCAGGTAATCCTGGTTTTTTCAGTTGAATGTTGACCGCTTCTTAGATTGATATGCTATTACCTAAAAGAGGAACAAGCCAATCTAGCGAAAATACAAGCGACCGTATTGTCACTAGCTTTTTAACTGGTAAAAGCAAACTGGGAAACCATCATTGGACTAAACGATTTTCTAATAGAAATGGATGGGCTCTTTACAAAAAGCGCAAAAAATACTGCTCAGATTGACTTGCTAATTGTTGGAGGTAAACAAAACCTCTTTCTTATATAAAGTGTTATATTAAACACAATCAATAGCTACAAATAGGATTGGAGCGATGGACCCTGCTGTTTTAAGACCAGGGAGATTTGATGAACGTATCTATGTGCCGCTACCTAATGTAGAAGTAGGTTTTAACAAAACAGTGTACAGAGTGGCTAACAATTGTGAATAGCAACGCCTTAGTATAATAAAGGGTATATGCTCCAAAATGCCAATAGACTTAACCAAAGAGGAACTGAAAGAGTTGGTTGAAACAACATCGGGCTGGTCAGGTAATACGTCAAAAGGAAGCTTTTTTTTTAAAAAAAAGACTTACTTTTTTTTTTTTTTGGAAAAAAAGGCGCAAAACTAGACAGCCTGCTAAGAGAAGCTGCCATGGTCAGTTTAAGAGACAATGTAAACAATACAAAGGTGAGTAAACTATCAACCGGTTTTTTTTTTTTTTTGGTTTTAACAAATATTACAAGGTCGAGATGGCACACATTAGAAAAGCCTTTTGAGTATGTAAAAAAGGGTCTAGTTATTTTATGAAGAAAAATGTATATACTTTAAGCCAACTTAGTGGCTGCTTTTTTTTCGTTCATTGCTTGTTTTACATTGAACTCTTTCAAAAGGCTGGAGGGTGTTTGTATTTTTGATTTTTGTTGCTTTCCTATGTATGCCTCTGTTCCAATCGCTAAAATAAAAGAACTGTAAGCTAAGAGATGTCTCTCTCTCTCTCTCTCCCTTTTGTTTGTAACATACCTGCAAATACTAAAACAACACCAGCCCACTGGCCTAAAGTTAAGGTGTGGTTAAACCAAAACAGACTTAAAAGCATTGTAAACAATTTGCGTGTCACTGTAACAGTGACCAATCGAAGACTGCCATATCGTTGAAGTGTGTAAAAAATAAAACATTGTCCAAGTGCTCCACAAAGACCAAACAAAAAAACATCGCGAATTACTGCAGGGTGTTGGTGAAAGAATAGGAAAGCTTGTTGTAGCTCATCGTTAAAAGGATGCAAAATCAAATAAGAGCCAGAGAGAAGAGATGCAAACAAATTCATATAAAACATCATGTGTTGACCGCTAACCAAGTCGCGGTATTTTGTAAATACCTGATCTTGTGTAGCATTTGTAAATCCATCTATCATTAGGTTTGTACAAAGTAAAAAGAGACCCCAAAGTGAGCTTTGAGCTGCTGCTTTTTTTGTTCCTTCCACTTCATGATAAAGCATAAACATAGAAACACCAAGGGTTACTAAAGCAACACAAACGTACTTGTGCCAATCAAACTTGCGTCTATATACAAGCACATTCATGAAAAGCACAGGAACCAGCTTACAAGATTTGCCAAGGATCATTGTAGGATAGTCAATATGTTTCAAAGCTGCATACCCAAATGGCGATCCGATGCAGTTAAAGAAGGCCACTTGGACATATTTTGCATATAAACTTTTTGGAGTCTGCTTAATATTTGTGTTTTTTCCACTAAGCTTTAAATAGATGAAGGCAACGACAGCAGCAATAATTGATTGCACTAGATTCAGGACGATGAAGTATTTGAATTTTCTAGGCGGCTGTGTGTCTCCATAAGGTGTTGTACTGACTCTCTCTTGAACTACTCCCCAAGTAAGGAAGCAAGCATAGATTCCAATTACGCAGAAAGTAAACCTAAGCATAATGAAAAGTCAAAGGGGGTTCAAAGAGCAAATAAATGTCAATTAACAGTCAATTAAGAGGTGTTTAATTTTGATTGGCTGGAGATTGCTTTTAAATACAAACCAGTTGGACGGACACTTTAGCAACGTGCCCATAGTATCACCCACTATAAGCCCCATCCTCTACTTGATTCGACATAAAATCTGCATCAAAAGGCTTATACGTAATTGTTTACCTTAAGAATGTGTTTTTTGAGCTCAAAAGTTCGATGGAGTTTGGCGTTTTTTAAAGATAAATGGCGGAAAAACTAAATTGGAAATAACTATACTTCTATCAATAAAAAGAAAGGCGTGCTTTGTGGCTTAAACACTTGCTAACGAGTACGATGAAGAATAAAGCTGCAATACAAGTTACAGTTAATTCTTTTGTTCTACACAACCAGGCGCTTTAAATAAACGTCTGAAAGTTTCTACTATAGATCTCAATTAATTTTTTCTGTTGCTTTATGGTGTATAGACTGAACGGTTAAACGAAAGGGCCGTGACAAAAGAAGATCTGTTTTCTTCTTCTTTATTTACAATCAAGGATAGGTGATCCAAATCAACTGAAGTTGCAAACAATGATTATTTGAGACCAAATTTAAATTCAAATGACGATCTGGTTTTTAAATGAAAAAATAACAGTAAACTTGAAAAGGGACAGGCATTTTCCTTCTTTTCTTACAATTGCTGCTTCTCCCTTGCTGATTTCTGCATTAAGTCTATTATTTTGAGCAAACAGATAGCTGCAAAAGAATTTTTATATCTTTTCGCTTGGTATTTCCACAACAAAACTTAACAAATACCACAAGTATAATGGTAAGTACTTTTAAACCACCCACCAAAAACGCTTTATTAAAAAAAGAAACACAAAAAGACGAGCGTATTTCAGGAATTCAAAATCTCTTGTCTCAGTAATATAATAAAAGGCGCTAATGCACAATCCAGCGACGGTCACCCATGGAGAAACTGGCAGGTTACCTTAGTTGCTACAGAAGAGGGAAAGGAAGTCAAAGGAAAGTCGTCTCTCATTTTAGACCACGTAGAATATATTCTTCACCCAACGTTTGATAGTCCTCGAAGAAGTAAATATAAGTTTTGTTGCAATTGATTAATTCGTTAATGTGCTTTGATTGTAGTACTAAAAAAAGAACCCTATCTTTTACAAGAAAAAGGCTGGGGCGAGTTTGACTTGCGGGCTCTTCTTCATTTCACTGGAGATCTAGCTACCCCCAAAATCATTGTATTTGATTTAAACTTTGCTCAGTCAAACTATTCTGTTGTGGAAAAGATTGAATTCCCAAATGCTTCTGCTGAGCTTGTGCATTTACTTTCTATGAAACCCCCTTCACCTACAAATAGTATGTCACACAACGGAACACCACTTAAACCAACACAGCGCCCTACACCTAGAAATTCATTGTCTTCTACAACATCCTCACCTGTAAAGCATACGTCCTCAAGCACTAAACAATCTTCCAATCACGCGTCCCTATCCGCCAATTCTTCTCATACATCACCTCTTAAATCAGCGCACGCTCCTAGAAGGTCTTCAACCTCTTCAAAAGAAGCACCTTTGTCTAGCAAATCTGTACCAGCTAATAAAGCAATATGTAGCCAAGATTCTTCTCCGTCCTTGTCTTCCGATGACACATATTCGTCTCTGAAAACAGGAATGCCTAAGAAACCTATATCCGCCAAAAAACCATCTTCGACAAAAAAAGTGCCTCTTTCTCCTGAGGGTGAAGCTTTGTCCAATCGTTCTTCCTCTGTGTCTAGCAAATCTAAATTAAAATACCCTACACCAAGACATTCGGAGTATACAAGATCGTATGACAGCTCATCCAAGTCGTCTGTTGCCAGAAAACGTGACGCAAGCCCCAGCGATTCTGAGCAGCGTCGCGCTACTTCAAAATCAACTGTTTCATCGCCTAAATCATCGCGTAATATCGAATCAGTTGGCCCTAAATCAGTGCGCAACGTTGAATCGCCTTCCAGCTCAAAATCTTCACGTAGCGCGGAGCCATCGCCCAGTCTGAAGCCCATTCGTAATGGAGACTCACCCTCTAACTTTAAAGCGTCACGTAGCATTGGAGTATCTTCGCCTCTTAAACACTCCCTCACTATAGAGTCGTCTGTTGCATCCAAATCGCCACGGGCTACGGAAAGCTCCAAACGTTCACGAAGCATAGATGCCTCTCCTAACGTATCTAAATCTACTCAAAATATTGAGACCAGCTCTAAGTCTGGCCGAACGTCCGAGACATCCAAACTACAGTCTAATATTTATTCAACACAACACTCAAAAAACTCAATTACACCACATGTATCATCCAAATTACATGAAGCGCATGCTCCCAACTCACTTACGCCCGATTATAACAATTCTACAATTACTAATAGCAATCAGTCTTCACGTCGGATATCCGATATTGTACGACACCCATTTGATATAAACCACATCCACTTTATTCATTCGAATGAAGTGAATACTGAACAACAGGCTATATGGGATGTACCCAATGTAAGTCAATTTTTGATATTGTTTATTGGTATTCTTTTTTTTTTTTTTTTTTTTTTTTTTGACTAGAAACCGTTTAGATAAATATGTCGCAACTATCATGGAGACTGTCCATTTTACGGGGACGAGATAGAGCAGAAATGCAGGAACTAATTGTAGCCAACGAGACAGACGACATGCAATTTTTTACTGAAAATAGTGGTATTGTGAGCACGGGTTTTTATAGTTCTATCAGCTAATTGAGTTTCTAATGTAGGTGCCGTAGGTTTTAATCTCTATTCATTCAGCTCCCAGCTTATCCAGGCTTTATGGGATCTCACTGACGACATCCGGTATGTGGTTGAAGCGGAAAATACACGCTTTTACATTCCTAATACCCGAACAAACCCAATACGAGAAACATTTACAGAACAAACCTATTTCCACGAAAGCGATCTTGAATATTTTACTGATGAAGACACTCATAGTGAGACATCATCTGTTGCATCGTCCAAGCCTATCGAACACCGTCGCCGTGAGTTAGACATTCGCCGCGATTCTGAATCTCGTACAAGATACCGAAATGAATCATCTAATACGAGCGATAGTCCTAGAAGAATATACCATCGGGAAGACGTCATCCGAAAACGTTCTAGAGACGATCGCGATGATAGCCCTCGAAAGAAAATATCGCGTGAGGAGTCGAACCGTAAAAAAAAGTAGTAAGCAACGTAAAAATATAAAATACAATAAAAAGAAAAAAGTTATGTCATAGAAAAAAAAACCACTCGCTGGGTGATACCATTTACATCTTATACTTCTTACTGTTACTAAATATGTTGGTCTCTTCGTGATAACAACGAATATACCGTAAGGCCATCATTTCTAAGTTTTTCACCTTAAAATTTCTTGTACAGAATCAATCCAAGAAAAAAAGGGTATTGATACCCTTCAAATTAAATTCTTATCTTTTTAAAGCATTTTTTTTTTTTGCTGTGCGAGTTTGCTTTTGTCATTGGCATGTCATTGAGAACACACATTCATAATCAATTGAATAGGTTGTCTAAGTAGTCTAAGCATGTACAGAGTTTGTTGTGTAATCTACTCTTTAGCCAACCAAATCAGCTAAATTTGAGTACATATCTACACATGATAGTTGGCAGGTTGTTTTTAAGCATGTATCCTACCATCTGCCTTTTCTAATTTTAATACAAAAAGTATTAACTAAAGCTTGGCTGTACGATTTGATGTAGCTTATTGAGGTAGCACTGAAGATCTATAAACATTTTATATTTCGATTGCCATATCGTTTTTTTTTTTCGAAAGCTTCAAGCAACCCATAAAACTATCTTTGTAATTAACCATGATCAAATTCGAAGCTGATGCTCTTTCAGACGGAGATGTAGCTGGAAACCCTTGTTCTGATAGTGTTTACATAGTAGATATATAATATCATTCAAGCTAAAGTCATTGAAATAGTAAACAAATGCTCTGTAGCTCATCGTCAAATATTAAAAGATTGAATAGTTTTGAAAGTATTATTTATTTAAAATCAGAATAGAGTGTATGTCACATCTAAGGTCGAAGAACGTTGGTTTCGAATTCTCCTTGATAGTTGCCAGGAGTGTTGTAAGAGCAAGTGTATAGCTTATAGCCTTTACCAATGTTATCACATACTGTAACACCACAACCAACTTCAGTAGTGCCTTTCCAAACAACTTGAGTGAAGTGACCGGTAGCCATACCAAATCCAGGGTTGTTGTAGTCGTATTTCTTATACTCATTGTACCAGCCATTAGTAATAAGTTGACCCCAGTTGGCATAGTTAAGACCAAGGTTCTCACCATAATCTCCTTGACTGTGTTGGAAGACACATCGGTTGGACCAGTTTTGAGCATAGCTAGCCAATTTTCTGTTCCATTTCAAGGCTGGAGCGTGATGTTTAGCACGGACAGCATTGTGCTTTTTCAAGATATTTTTTATGGTTGCTTTATTCAAAGCTTCAGCTGATCGTACAAAGGTACACAGGATAACAGCAACAAATGATAAAAGGAAGGTGAGGGAGCGCAAAGACATGGCAAAGAACAAAACTGGTATAGAAAAAATAATTCTTCTACGAAAAGGAAGTCCTTTCCGTTCTTATATACATGCACTTTTTTTTTCAATCAAGAATTTTAAAGAAAACGTTACGCGAAAAGCAATTAACATTTAATAACCCATTGTGCTACTAAAACTACTTTGTTGTAGAATATAGAAGCTATTGTGACTAAAAATTATCGAGCAAGGAACGAGTGCAATAAAAAATTCAATTTACTTTAAATGAGCTGTGATAGCCTGTGATACATACTTGCCTAAAAAAGAAAAACGTGTTTGCATCACAGGGACCATTCAAACCGGGGTTTTGTTTGTTTGAAAACAAACAAACTTTGACTACACTAAAACGATGCAGAAGGTCAAAGGGAGCCGCATTTCTGGAAAAAACTTCATCGACTAATAGAATTGGTATAATGCACATATATGCATATTTTTATTTATTGAGTTCCGGTCTATGCGAGAAAGTTTTTCTTGAAGAAAAATAGTTTCCCTGATTAAACACTGACAGGAAGTTATTGTAATATTTAGTGTAACATAAAATCTAAATACGGATAATATTTAGTGCGAATTGGGATTTTCGTCCATTGTGAATGTTTAAAGCAGGTTGGAAACAAGCCAAGATGTTTAACGTTTTTAGATATATTTCATTCTATTAAAGTACATATTTGATATGAGGGTTCTATTAATGCGTCTAGTTCTATAAAAAAATTTTAGGATCAGAAAATATACACCCAGTCTACCGCTGTTTGATTAGACAAAGGCAATTTAGAACCACTATATTTCAATATATTTGGTACCTTTTCAATACAAAAGTCCCGAACAGTTTGTATGAATATAAGCTTTTAAATGTGTTTGAAAAGAGGGCTTGATAGCTTACCGTTTGTTCTTTACGTTTGCTTGCTTTTCCTAATACTTGAAGTATTAAGTATTGAAGCTTAATGTTTGAAGTTAATAATGCGTCTAGAAATTACTATTATGTGTTATAAAGTAATGTGTAGTTATGCTTGCTAAAGTTGCTGAAAATGATATTTTACACGGAATTCTGTATGAAATTTGGTGCTTGAACATATGCTTTTTAGATACTTTAATAATGACTACTATGAAGTTGTTTGAAACTCGTGTTGTAAATCGTGTACACTTTCGATACAAGACGATAACTTAGCTCTGTTTATACTTATACTATATAAGAATACAAAGAAATTTACCCCTAAAAAACGTCTGTATCTATGGTATTTAGCGAAGACAGAATAGTATTTACTCAAATACTATAAAAAAACCAATCTAGATTTCGCGTTAGTATACAATCTCAATAGCTTTTAGTACAATATCAATTACAAAATCAAAAAAGTCTGGAGTGTTTTTTTTATAGAAAAACTAAGTTCCCGGATTGTTTTTCTAATAGTTACAAGTTTTGTATTCATGTATAAAAGTGTTCTTATACTTGCCAGTCAAGTAAATTGTAAGGCTTGAAGCTCAGCATTATGTTTTTGAATTCTGCGAGTACTTGCTTTAAACATTGTACTAATCATGCAGTCCGAATTTCATAAAAAAAAAACCAAGTCAGGTCCTATGATGGCTTCTTCGATGTGAACTGGCTTTTAGTCAGTAGTAATGTACTTCTATACTACTGCCTTGATTTATATATCATTCGTTTTTTGAAAAAAAAAAAAAAAAAAAAAAAAAAAGAAAAGTTTTATCCATTTTTGACACGTCTCCTTCCAGGAAGTTATAGATATTGAAACTGTTAACAACCTAGAAAAGAACAAAGAAAAGTTTGGAATTACCCCTTTTTAAAAAATCTCATTGTATGGTTGAATGAGCTTTGTTTGATACCCTCAAGGTTTTAGACTATAATTTACAGCTAAAGCTAATTAATGTTTGTATAGTTTACCTTTTATATCCACAGCAAGACCTAAATATGTAGTGTAAAATTATAGCCTCCGAACAAGTTCTGATTATCTTTTTTATTTCATTTTACATTGACAAAAAAACTCAAGTGTACTATACGGCAGCGACGGTTGAGGAGGTATGACTTTTGTGAAAGTTTTTTTTTAACTGTTTCGGAATGGCCAAAAAAGCAGTACATACAGTAAGCTTCATGCGCTTTTCTATATCGTAAGGAGACATCTTTATTATTTATTTTGATTAGTAGTACTAACTTTGCCAAAGACGGAACTCATTGATCAATCAAGTATTCCTTAACAGAAGAAAAAAGCAATAATACAGATTAAAGAAAACGTCAATTTTAAAATGATATTTCTTTCGTGTTTTGAAACAAATATACTCAATACTAAAAAAATAAAGAAAACCAAACACTTTACAATACCTTTTTATTGATCGTAGTGATGCATAGTGTCTGATTTTTTTACAATTTTTGACCGAGACTCTGATTCTTCATCATGGGGAGAAGGGTGGGGGCGTTTAGTGAATGGAGGTGTTGTGGAAGTACTACTGCTATTGATGCGGATGCGCATATCTCTACCTATGTTGTGGTAATACTTTTCTAGTCGCTTTCCTTGATCATGCCCAAAAGTACCGACAGCATTATAGGCAAAACAATTTTTAAAGACTTGGCGGATGTCTTGATCAATTACTTTTAAACTTGAGTATTTTCCGCTTTCTAATCTTTCCCAAATTGACCGCAAATCTATAGGCTTTTTAACAATTTGAGCGTAGTCTGGAAGCGCCACAAGATCTACGGGCTCATTGAAAAGAGCTGCTGCGTCATGATAGGTTAGCTTGTTGATTATCTTCTGTGCAATGCGTTTGTCTTCTCCTTTCAAACTGTCAGGCAGTGCAAATTCAGCCGACCATATTTGATTGAAGAAGGATTCTAAAGCTTGAGACTGCTTGACTACCCACGATTCATGGTGATTGAATCCATTACAGTTCCAGAAAATTTGACGAACATCAAGCTCAAGCTCCCAAACGGTATTGTATTTGTCATTGTCAAAGTTTTTTTGAACGGTAGACATATCCATTGGTTTTTTGATAACTTCGTAGTAGTGAGGCACCCCTTCAGCAACAGCGTCTACTGGTTTATGAAATGCTGCCGAAGCTTGATGAGCCCACACTTTTTTTAATATACGCTCGCATTTCTTTTTGTTATTGTCGTCCATTGTAGCGTTGAAAGCAGCTTTAGGCTTACTTACTGGCACAGGTTCTTGATTAGCTGGAGGTGTCGGCTTAGAGATTTTTATGGTTTTATTCTGGTTTCCGTTGACGTTTGTTGATGGCTCGTTTTTAAGGGTCTCTGGTTTTTCTACTGAAGGTCGTACATAGTTTCCAAAGTAGCGTTTCCAATCCTGATTAAACGAATCCTCCAGAGACTTCGCTTCATTATATACATAAGTTTCAGGTGGATTGAAGGTATAGCAGTTTCTCAACATGAGCTTCACATCTTCCTTCATTTCTAAAGGACTCAAGTATTCGTTGTTTTTAATTTTCGACTTGATTGTGCTCAAATCCATTGGTTTTTTGATTATTGTAAAGTAGTGAGGGACACCTTGTTTTTCAGGATCGACAGGGCGGAGAAATTCAAAAGCGTGAGGATTAGTCATAGCGTTTGTAATGATAGATTCCATTTTTTCTTGGTCTGTCTTTTTCTTCTTTTTTTCGGGTGGAGCTGAAACAGAAAGCGTGATCGGTTTTATGGGTGCCGGTGACGGCTCAGAAGAAGGTAGTGCTGTTTTCGGTGATGCTTTTGGTGCTGCTTTTGGTGTTGCTTTTGGTGCTTCAGTCATGACTGTATCCTCTGCCTCAACAGGTGGTACAGGATTTACAAATGTACTAAGCTGCTTTGGTTTTGAATGATGTTTGACTTTTATAGTCTTAGGTGTTTCGTTCACAACGCTTGGTACTTTTACAGGAGTAGGCGTTTCAACAATGGTTATATTCTCCGTTTCTTCGTGTTCTTTGCCACGCATACTTGCAACCTCTTTTTCGAAAACAGACTCTAAGGCTTGACCTTCGTTGTAGACAAATGTCCCTGGCCCATTATAGATATAGCAGTTGTTTAGCATTAAGCGAATATCGTCTTCGAATTGTCTGAATGTGGTATAATCTTTGTTTTCAACTTTGCGCTTGATGAGACTCAAGTCAATTGGATTTCTAATAATAAGGAAGTCAGGTAAGAAGACTGAAAAAGACATCAAAGCGTTCAGCACTTACTTGATAATTTTGTAATATTTTGGTGCGCCGTCTAGCACTTCGTCAACTGGCTGAACAAAAGGTAAAGCACATTTGTGCTTATTTATTTTGTTCAGCACACGCCTACACTTTTTGATTTCTTCGGATGTAACACTGTCAAGTACTTTCTTGTGTTTAATCTTTTGAGCAGGTGCTGAAAAAGATATAGTGTTAGAGGCCGGTATTTCATCGACAGGCTTGTCTGAAGGTTGGGAGGTTGTTTTTTCTGTCTTCTGGTTGTTCATTATAGGTATGGTTATTATATTGGGTGCAGACGATATAGGTACTTTCTCAGTATATGTAGGTTTTGCATCCTCGCGGATAGTAATATTTTTCTCTGACTGATCACTAGGTTTAGATAAAGGAGTAGACACGCTTTCAGATTTTGTAGGGGTTTTTGGCTCTGATTCATGTGAAATGATATCGGTTTTGATATGAATAATGGGTTTTTTGATAGGCTTTTCGACTTCTAAACCAAAAATTGAACCAAAATAAATTAGTAACAACAACAGCAAAAAAAAAAAAGAGAAAACATACTATCTTCTGATTTAGGCTTGGGCCGGCTAAAGCGGATAATAGGCGTGGAAGGCTCTGACATATCATCACTCACATCATGAGACTATTAATGAAAGTCAAAATCAATATAAACTAAATTTTAAGTAAAAAAGCAATAATAAACTGTTATCTTTGAGGCGTTACCTGTATAGTAGGTACACGGATTGTGACTTTAAGCCCAACATCAATTGGTTTGAAAACATATTCACAAAATTGCAAAATGTATTTCCTAATAGAGTGGTCCAGCTTAGCGTTTTCTGTTGAGCTATAAACCGTAAAACACATTAGTGACTATGTATATATATATATATATATGTGTATATATATAAAACCAACTTTAGGAGTTCCCATAAAGTATGCTGCAATTTGGTATCGTTTTCAAAACGCTTCCTTAAATTCTCAACACCAGCCTGGAATTCTTGCTGAGGTGTTTTTAACAGTGCTGAGCGATCATCATCTATTACAACCTTGCCTTCTTCCTCTGCAAATTCTTCAGCATACTTGTTTATAGCTGAAGTATCAGAATTCTCCTTCAAGGCTAATCCTAACCATGCCAGCATGGCACGCGCTACATAATGAGACACATAGACAGATGGGTCCTCTTTGATGATACGAAGCAAATATTGATTTAAATCAGGATCAGAAAGTCCACATAGTATGTAAAGACTGTCAAAGGCTGTTATACGAACATCAAGATAGTTTCCGTATCGTGTATACTGCATAAATAGGGAAAAATCTATCGGGAGTAGGTTTTTAAGCATGAGTTTTGTCATTGTCTAATTGATAAAAAAAAAAGGGGGGTTGGTTAATGGAATAGATTCGGTTTCTCTACCTTCAGACATGTAATGGTGATGATGTTATGATAAGACGGAATGACATAGTCTAGTGTTCTAAAACGCTCAATTTCTGCTTTAGCTGCTGCATTAACCTGCTCTCCTTCAAAGTCGTCTAGCTCTAAACCTTCATCAGTACTTGGTATCAAAGCATCCCCCAGTGCTGATATAAGGGTAGACACATAATAGCAATCGGTGAACTCGTTTCCTATATTGTCATTATATCGCAATAAATCCAATAAGAATTGTCGTATTCTAACAGGCGTTAGCCCACGATCATCACGAACTTGGGCAAATGCAACAACAGAGGCTTTTTGAAGGAAATAATCGGATAGATTTGAAAAGTTATTTGGTTTGGGTATGGAATGTATAAGAGGTAATCCATCTGCATGTCTTTTATCGTTTTCAGAGCGAACATTGCTAGGGAAGCAATAGCTTTGGTGAAACATTTTACTAAGCTGATGCAGCCCAACCCAGTTCAAGCTGGAAATACCACAAGCAGCTAACCCGTAAGCCGCTTCCATACGAATTTTATAGAAGCATTTTGGATCCATGATAGCACGTAGCAAGCTAGTGGATGTGGCATAGGACGGCATGTATTTGAGCGCGTCAATTGCCTCATGCTGTGCAACTACGTCCCGATCTTTAGTTAATTGCGCTGCCCACATGTAATCCGGCTGCTTGAATTCTACTACACATATCCATTCAAATTCTGCATCTAAGCGAATCCAATCGAACATGGCACTTGCTGCACCACTTGTATCCTCTTCGTCTTGCCCCCATTCTACAATCCTCCATTCTTTTTTGCGACTGGGGTCTTCAAAAAGAGGCATACCTAGCCCTAAACTTGGTATAATACCCAATACAGTAGTCTGATCGCCACCTTCTTCGTTTTCTTGTTCTTCTTCGGCAACAGCGGCAGCTGCAGCAGCTTGTTTTGCCTGAAACCTTTTTGTGTTTCTACGAATACGTTTGTACTTTGTGTTGAATTGAACCTCAAACTTTTGCTTATTGGATTGAATATCAAGAATGTGTTCATAGGGTGTGCCATCTGCTTCGTGAATTCGAACAGTTAGATTACCGGTAAAAAGAGGAGACATCATTTCTTGATATTCAACACCATATGATGAGTCTGTAGGCCCAATAACTAGTGAGTTCGTATTTTCCTGTCGCATAAAAATTTCTACAACCATCTTTTTCCGATTGAAGTGAAACGAAAAAGAAAATCTAGGACATCCACTCCTATATACCCATTGCTCTGCAAATACTTTGGTGTCAAACCCGCTAACTTTTCGACATAGCCTCAAAAAGTAATGTGTACTTATTGCGTTTTGTGAAAGCTCTCCACTCATAGCCGATACTAATATTTTTGGTAACACTCTAGATAGACCAAGTGTACCTCCACCTTTACACATTCTTTTGTCAAGCATATAAACAACAAGTGGTGCTTTCAACTCAATAAAATCAAGATCTTCTTGATCGATTGGGTAGGGCAATGCAGAGTTGTAGATTGGTGACCGATTGATATCAAGTAAACAACAAAGCTCCATATCCTGAAAGAAAGCGGCGTAAGAATAATGAAGCATAACATAGTTGTATATGTATAAATACCTTTTTTAACCGCAATCTATACTCATTGTTACCCAAGTGTCTTTTGACAAAAAGGGATCCTATATAATTTGCTAAACCCCGCACAAGCCATGTGTCTGGCCAGGATTTTTGAACTATATATATGCCAAACCACTGTCTAGCAAGCTCTTGACTCAGCTCACGCCTTGTTTGATAAATTTGGTCAATAATGTCGGATGTGTAAAGAAGTTTAGAGCTACATATAGCTAAGGAGGCACTTGAAGCAATATTTGTCCATGCATCTTCAACAAAAACCAACTTGTAGTCTGAGAATGGATACGATCCGTATTCTTGTGTATAGAAGTGCATAGCCTTAATAGTTTGAGTTTATTTGCTTTATCCCTTTTTTTTTTGCCTTGCAACAGAACCAAACACAAAAACGTCAAATATTCACTTACATGCATTAAAAAACTACAGGTAACATTCAGCTCCTCATCAAATCCCGGCAGACCGAATGCATAAATGTTACACATCATGTTTATTTCAGCCATCAAACTCTGCTGTTGATTTTCGTCCAAGTCAGTAGCTGTAAGAACTTCTTCTTGAAGTTGCTGTGGAGATAGTTTTATCATTTCAAACGGTCCAACGGCAAAGCCAATGAATGGCGCAGCAGTAGGTACGGAGAGACTATAGTGAACAATCTTTTTTGTAACGTCTTCCGGGTGTATTACTTGTTCAATTAAGTCACCGCTACATACAACCATCATCCCATTTTCCTCATCAAATGACCCTTCGCCGTCGTAATCTGGTATTGTTGCTTTATTTTCTTTCCTGGGTACAATAAATTCCATGTCCCAAGTACATCTCTCAGACATCCTATCAATGCATGGCAGCCAGGAACGTGTAGATCCCGGTGTTGGTTGATTTACTGTATAAACGTGATTTGATCGCTTTTTATGTCATTCACAGTCAGTCTTTGTGCATAAAACAAGACTGAACTTACATAAGGAGCAATCTCGTCGTCTTTTTGTACATAAACAAGTCCGTTTCGAGGGTTTTCGAGTGTATATTCTATACGTACAGTTAAGGTGGCAAAAACAGGTTCTAATTCAGGCGGTTTCTCTACAATATCCTCTTTCTGTTGTTGTGTTTTTAGTAGGGGCTGTAATGGTATGTTCTGAACTACTTTTGTTCCAATCTAAAAATATTGCTTAATGTCTACAGACGTTCAAAAAAGCCTTACTTGTTGAACACATCCAGCAGGTAGTTGAATTAAAAGTTCGCCTTCGTCCGCCTCTCTCAAAGCATTCAAATATTTACTTTTATATACTTGGTGATGAGCGATGGTTGTGTTGGCACCCAAATTGAGATCAACAACAGAGTCAGTGTGTGTAAATTCAACAGGAATGTCGTTAACAAATGCCTTTTGGATTTCTAGTAAAATATAAAACATGCTGAGTTTTCGATTTGATCATCAACTTCTTTCTTACTGCATTGGCGTGAATTGACCCTTATGTTCGTTAATTTGCTATGGGCAGGTTGTATAGTCAATTCTGCAAGACCCTGTATTTAAAAGATATATGTGTACAGGTAGATATAAATGTTAAGTATTTAAATAGTTAGTAAGGTCGAATGTTAGGCTCTGTAATAAAAGTCTGACTATTGATCGTGACTCTTACTTTGATTGACTTGTAATTGGGATCTACTTCAATAACAAACCGTTCATGCCCTGTATAAGTGCAAAGCAAAATTGAATGAGGTATGTTAGTTTACAAGTACAATGCTTTGGAAAATACTTATAAAGTGAACGCTTTTTTTAAAGCGTCTCGTTGCATCGTTTAGACAATCTACTGTTAAAATAAAAAGTAGAAAAAGTATTTTCGAAAAATGAGGAAAATATCGGGGTTTTATTACACGACGTCACTCAACAGTTTAGCTTTTACTACTACTTATCATTTACTTTCTGTTGGATTGTTTAGTTTAATCTCTGAACAAAACAAAAGCCAACGACAAAACCATTCTAGAGCATATAGCGATAGCATTGAGACAGCCAAAAGGATGAGGCTAAATCGAAGTCTATAAGATGCCAACAGAACTTACATTTTCGTGGAAAAACAGTATGATCTTTCGTGTTCGTGAAATCCATAGAGATATTATCACTTTATCAACCAATCAAATACTTCAGTGTTAAATATTTAATTCTACGAGAGAAACAAAAATTCGCTTTTCTCATTTACATACGATTAAAATTTGCCTTGCTAAAACCTTTCTGGAAATACTTTGCTACTGAAATACTCAAAAATTACCTTTCACTTTTCAACTAAAAGCTATGAGAAGTCTCCGTTCAAACCACGTCAAGCCAAACTCTACAGATGCCCATTCAACCGAAAGCAACGCAAGCAATCATAGTGCTTCGATTAACTCAACATCTACAAAAAAGACAACAAAGGCAAATTCTGTAGCAAAGACGGTGACCAGTGGCTCAAGAAGGTAATTTAGACACTCGGTTTCTACTCACAAATATTTTATGAATATCGTAGAATTGCAAAGGAGCTCAAAGAAATCTCCCTTGACCCACCTTCTAATTGCAGGTATGACTTTGTCAGTATGCACACCTACCCACTAATAAAATGCTCAGTGCTGGACCCAAAGGGGATGATATGTACGAATGGATATCTACAATTTCTGGACCTGATGATTCGCCCTATGCTGGAGGTACTTTCTTTTTGGATATTCGCTTTCCAAAAGAGTACCCTTTCAAACCCCCCAAGGTGAATGTTGTTTTTTTTTAAAAAAAAAAAAAAGGCAATATAACTCATAAAGGATGATACATTTTCAGATCGCATTTAGGACCCGTATTTATCACTGCAATATCAACAGCCAAGGAGCTATTTGCTTGGATATTCTTAAAGACAATTGGTCTCCAGCGTTAACTATTTCAAAGGTTTTACTCTCGATATGTTCTTTGCTGACAGATGCTAATCCAGGTAAAAAAAAAAAATGGAGACATATAGTGTATTTTTTTTTTTTTTTGCTAACTCTGATTAATAGACGACCCCTTAGTCGGGTCTATTGCGCAAGAATACTTGTACAATAGAGAGGGGCACGATGAAAATGCACGCGATTGGACTAAAAGGTAAGCTGTTTTATTCCGAGCATTAACTAAACTTTATCTCTGTGGTAGATATGCATGCTGATCAAAATAAGCTTTTTTTTGTATTGGAATGAATTATGGAATGAACTTTTCATATCATTTTTTTATAGGCCTGCTCTTTTAGATTTACATTGTTGTTCTTGCGACTTATTAATAAATCCAAAATTGTCAGCTGCATGATAAACAACATGTCTTTTGGCTTTTTGAAAAAAACGTTAAAAAGAGACGAAAATGCTGTGCGTCACATTTGCAATGTGCACTACAAATCTCTTTCCCAAAAACACCAAGATAACCTTATCGTTTCTATTCCTGTAAAGCTATCACATGCCTTTATTTCAAAACGAACGGCTGTCTAAATTTGTGAAAAGAAAACTGACTTTTTTCAGAACAAAACAAAAAGGTTTCTGCAAAGTATAAAACTTAAAGCTGGGGATCAGAGCATTGTTTCACAAAGAGCTCTACTGAGCTGTTTTTTTTTTTTTTTGGTTTATCAAGTGCTGTATTATGTTTTGACACAGTGAGCGTATCGAATGACGCATTGAAACTATTAATGAGCCCCTTTTGGGTTAGTAATTGAACAAGCAAGTACTATAGGCAATACTGACGAGACGGCATACTAGGTCGGTTACTATGACCGACTGTACGCCTTTTGTAATATGTTTATCTGAAAGGTTTCTGAAAAAGATTTGAAAGATTGATATCCCAAAGGAGCAGTCGGAATATGCTGTTTGATGATTAAAGCGTATAATCCCCTTGAAGAGTTGTCTTACAAAAAGACCTTAATTGAGTCTGTAAAGCCAAATTGAAGAAATCCGTTTAAATCTTCTTCAGTTTTTGTGAAAAGGCCTATTCTTCGGTTGTACTTTGGGCTTCTGCTAGTGTGTTGTGCGTCTGCTAATGATGTATTAGCGCGTTGATTAAGTCAGATTGCACATCTTAAAGGTTTTAGTTTGCGATCATAACATCAGATGCTTTAGTTAGTAGATTATGACTTGAATGGCCAAAGAGACAAAGAAAAAACACACACTATAAAAAATCGCTCTAAAAACAAATCAAGGTCATAGCGAATACTAACGATGTATATTAGTGGAACATGTAATTTCTGGAAGAATTGAATTTTATCGTAAACTAACCATCAACTTAAAAGACTTTTTTTCTGTTGTATTCTTGCCTTGCATTAAATCAACAATAGCGGATTCCGTTCTTAACAGTTGGGTTCAGCTTTTTTCTTTGTATACTACACCAAAAGTTAGCTACCATGCAAGATCTAGAATCAGCTCAAGTTAAGACGTATACTGCTGAATCTTGGGTTGCATGTTTGAACTGATACCTATCGCTTCCACACAAAGATTTGTATATAAACCAAAAGCCTTGCCCATAGAAGGTTCATCGCGTCCTCAAAAAAAAAAAAATTGCTACACGATAGTAATAGTGCAGAAGCAGAGAGGTAGGTCTTATTTTTAGTCTTGCTCACTTCAATGATAATCAAAATACTCACTCTTGTACAACAAATATAGCGCAAGGCTTATAAGAAACAATGAAGCTCTTGGACTTTCCCAAATTATCAAAAGAAAGTCAAGCTTGCCCATAGAAGGTTCATCGCATCATCAAGAAAAATAAAAAATAAAAATTATAAAACTAAAACAAGAGTGATCAGACTAGCTGACTATAACAAATTTTCTGTCCTTTATTCAACATAACAATAAGATTGTTTTATATACTTTTCTAAAAGAGAAACCGGGTAATCGTTCAGG
Organism: Sporodiniella umbellata; assembly: GCA_025677835.1. Taxonomy (NCBI): domain Eukaryota; kingdom Fungi; phylum Mucoromycota; class Mucoromycetes; order Mucorales; family Rhizopodaceae; genus Sporodiniella; species Sporodiniella umbellata. The sequence goes on along the minus strand of JAIXMR010000100.1, from coordinate 41,423 downwards.
ATGAGTAAATTGTCTGCGCTTGGTTATATAACCAGTAAGCAAGACATCCACAATGGATAATCCTATGTTGAGATCTTCTATAGTTCGTAACGCTGCATATCTTACTCCAATTGGGTTGGATGTCGGATAAATATTATATAATGAATGAATCGAGTATAAATCTGATACCTAAGAACCCGTCAGAATGTTTTGATCTCAAATCATGGCTGAACTATCTTTAAATACGTTATTAACACAGCAAGGACTTATCAATTGTCTGAATCGAAGCCTGTATGTAACATATTATTGAATGGTTAGATAGAGTGCTTTGTTTGTACCTAGTCTACAAAGTACAAAATGTACTTTTCATTCTATCCATAAAACAATATTTGTAGTCAATAGAAATGCATTAAACAATTGATGTGATACGATGTATTTAAACAATATGATTACTAACAAAGATATTAGAATATCGATTTCTAAAATAAAAAAAACCAACAAATCCTGTCCAAACTATTTAAGACGTATGACGTTCATGGGCTGTATATTTGAGATGAAAATTAGCATCACCGGAAGTGGAAAGGAGGAAGTTGATAATTGTAGAGAATGACTTACTTAATACCCAACCAAAAGTAAGTTTGAAATCTACTGAAACTACTCCTGAGTGATTGATCTTTGTTACTGCGGCTTTCGGAAAGATTCACGGTGTATACTCTTCTGGCTTTGTGAAATTGTGCCCCAAGAGAAGCTTCAAGCCAAACCTGTCTACCTTTTTTTTTTTTTTTTTTTTTTTTTTTTGCAGCTGTGTCGGCTCCAATTGAGAAGAAAATAAGAATGTTCTTAAGAAAGATATAGTAAAAGTAAGTGCTGATAAAAACATCCATGGAAGGTTGACTAAAGGAGCTATGGTTGTCTTTAGAGACAGGTGGAAAACCCTGAAGGAACAAACAAACCCAACCAAAAGTATTACGGCCCTCTTTTCTTCACTTGATGCCTTTGAACAAACTACAACCGATAGGGTTGCTGATACTTTAGATCGGATCACCAACACTCGGTGAACGTAAAAATAAAATCAAACACACTCCTATTGTGCATTTCAATCATAAAATAAACACGTGTTGTACAAAGTAGTAATTAAAAATCTGTAAATTCCCGCCCTTTGTTCTTTTTTTCTGTATATTTTTTTTATATTTATAAATTTATTATTGCTATTATCGTTACTATTTATTAGCACATATCCTTGATATCTTTTTTTTTTTTTTTTTTTTTTTGTTTATCTTTTCTATTTTTTTTTTTTTTTTTAGACATGTTGCAAAGTAGTCGGGATGAGGCAAGCAATAGGGGTCAAATAACAACGCATCACAGAAGACTCTCGCTTCCAGACTTGAAAAGTTTAAAAGAAGAATGGGACAAAAGAGAGACGATACAAGCCAATTCGGCCAAGCTGCCTCGAGGAAAACTACAAGTAAAACGTATAAATAGAGTAGCCTTGTTCTTAGCTAGTTTTTTTTGTTTTGTTTTGTTTTTGTTTTTACAAAGATTGATTTGCTTAATGTTCGAAGTGATGTCCCGATTTCAAGGCCAGTGATGAGATTACGGATGGGTTCTCAACAATACTTTTCGTCCCGCTCAAAACACACCAATGGCAACTGGAATGAAGGTTTTCTGTTTACTATATCGTACCATAATCAGTTGTTTGATACTATTGAGGTATATATTGATTGACAACATAGACTTAAACGGTGCATTTAATATGCATGATTTTTTTTTTCTATAGCTTGATTTGTACGATAAAAAAAAGAAATGGAGATCAAAGATGAGGCATATTGGAAAAGCCAAACTAAAAATTGCTCAATTGAAAAATAGGGATCAAATATTTGTTACGTAAGTAATAGCATGGAAGGCAGTGGTACTTACAGCATGCTCTAAAGGTTCCTTCCAATGTATGAATACCATGTGAAGAGATACTTGCCTGCGCATATTCAACTACCCCATACGTTTTTGAAGTCACATATGCCAACGATGTCGATGCCGAAACTTAAAGAGTATTACAAGAAAACGATGTTTGGACAAGGAGAGGATGAGCAGGAAGAGGAGTTAATATTTGATTTACCGCCTTACCAGCTGCATCCTAGCCACACTAAACACTCGATGACGCCCTTTATTGGATCTATCCAGGTCAGAGTGCGATACATGTTTCAGCTTGATGATCATTACACCATTGATTCGTCTTCCCCTTTTTATTTGAATCACAAAAACGTTTCCATGGGAACGCTTCTCTCTTTTAAATCACGACAAAACTCAAACTATACCACGGATTCATCTTCTGCTAGCAGTGGGAGCTATAGCGCACTGACGACGAGGTATCACGACGCAGTAGAGCCAAACCTTGTTTTTGTAGATAGTATCGAGTCCAAAAGATCACAGATACAACCCAAGAGTGACTCCACGGTAGACATGATGTTTCATAACAACCTGGACTTGCAACAGACCCGTATCGATTTTCCTAAAACGGACAGCGAAAACAAAAAAAAAGAAGACACTGAAGTTTCAGATACGGCCAGTATCAAGAGTCATAATTTTGGTGATAAAAACTTTGCTTTCAAGTGGATCAATGAGTCTTTTGAGGAAGTGGCCTTGTCTCACCCAAGTTTGGATCGTATGATTGGCTTGGTGGTCAGTCCTCAGACCAGGACACTGTTGCGAGCTGTGGTCAAGATGTTTAATGCTTTTGTATGTATATACTTTCCCCCTCCCCCCTCCTCTCACTTAGTGTGTATACTCATATTACTTTCAGGGTCAAGGGTTCAAAATCACCATCATACAATTACTGTCTTCTCTATCCTTGCTTCAAAACTTTTATTCTGATATACCAAGGTAAGAATGATATATACAGTTATCAATCTAACCTTGTTTCGTAGAGAGCCTCTTGCAGAAAAAATCACAGATTTAAAATTCTTGGATGAGGCACATTACTTTTTGGGACATGCTATCATTGCTTACGTAAGGAGGGGGAGGGGAATCGTTTATGTTTTTTCTTTATTGACACGATAGTCTAGGGATGGCGTGGTATTTCGTACCTTGGGGATTATGCAAAATACATGAAAGGTAGGTAATAAGTCATTGAGACACTCTACTTATCTATAAACAGATGTAGTGAAAACCAAGTCAAACAAGGAAGCCATCGTTCGTTATCTAAGAATACCACAAGAGGACCTGTTGGGCTATGAGTATGGACTGCGCAAGGGGGCTGTGTTCCAACCCAGCTATTTTGTTTCCTACGACCAAGCCCATGAAGCTGTCGTTCTTGGTATTCGTGGCACATGGGTATATAGATAGATAGATCTTTGTTTGTCAAACACGGTTACTTATTCTGATTGTATAGAGTCTATACGATTGCATTACAGATCTTGTCTGTGAATATAGACCTTGGAAAGGCGGTCTTGTTCACTCTGGCTTATTAGCATCCGCACAATGGTTTTTTACCAACATCATACCCCAGATATTTTTATATATTGGAAGGCAAGAAACTCGACGTGTTTCTTCTCTGGTGATTACTGGTCATTCCCTCGGGGCAGGCACGGCAGCCATAGTGACCATGATGGTGGTAGACTATATCGATCAACTACGAGAGCTTTCGGATGATCCTGAATTCAAAGTAAAGTGTTTTTGTTACGCACCGGTAGCAAGCCTTTCTCTCGACCTGTGCGAAAAATACAAGGACTATATCTACAGTTTTGTATGTCACGACGATCTTGTTGCACGGCTCTCGTACGGCACAGCGTCCTGCGCAAAAGAGCTTATTATGGATTCTGTGATTGCTGTGGATGGCTTGGGCGGAAGTAGCAAGGTGAACTCGAACGCAGAGCTACGTCGCGAATGTTTTGATATCATTCAGACCCGCAGGAAAGAGATCTATCACGGGAAGGAACCAAGATACCCACTTTTATATGTTCCTGGCAAAGTCTACCAATTCCGGCGACAGTCAAAATCCAAACAGGATCTCAAAAAGTCCTCCACACAGCCAATACCATCCAGAAGAAATCCGTTTGTATCAAGCACGTCTGAATCGAATTTGCACACACCCAAAGAGATACCTTACTCATTCACACTCCATCCTTCATCCTCTATGTTATCCGAAGAAGTATACATTTCCAAGACTTGTCTTGAAGACCATATGGTAGTGACCTACCTGAACGCATTTCAAGCCGTCAGACAAGACTGTATGCGTCAAGACGCTGCCCGTAAAAGAAACCGTGCGGAGACAGGGTCTTTTCATTCCACCTCATCATCTACACTGAAATCACCCTCACTTTCTGCATCTCAAAGCACACCGAAAAATACGGATTCATCCCTTTTCAAACAGCTGGATGAAGAAATCAGCCAATAAAAAAAAAAAAAAAAAAAAAAAAAAAAAACATATACAATCCAATAGCCACACGCATACATCGACATATATATATATATATATATATATATACATATATATACACACACATATCGGTTAATTTATTTAGTGAGATACGTTTGAAAGCAATACGAGTGGTGAATGTATGAGAGAGAGAGAGAGAGAGATTTTTTATGTGGAAATATTAGCGTGGTTGTTGCTTTTGAGCTTTCTTTCTTCGATCGAATTCATGACTTGACTCGTATTTAGGCATTCTATTGGACGGTGAATGGATAGAAAAAAAAAAAAGAGAGAGAGAGAGAGTTGATAACTTACTCTGAAGGTTTTGCGGGTAAAGGAGTAGAATAAAAGTAATCATGTTCGAGAGCCTCTAGCGCGGTCAATCTTTTAGCAGGGTCGAGAACCAAGAGTTTATCAAGCAGATCAGCGGCCAAAGGATCGAATTTGGTGTATTCTTCAATAATACGTCGTTCGGAATGTTCGAATTTGACTTTGGCAGCATCGGGGAGTTGTTGCCAGTGGGGCATGTTTTCTTCGTTAGGCGATCCACAGAGATTGAATATTCTGACCAATTGATCGATATCGTCTTGGCCTTGAAGGATAGGACGCGATTTGAGTAATTCACCAAAGACACAACTAGCATGTTTTTTTTTTTTTAAAAAAAAAAAGGTTTTCTTCACTACGCAAAAGCTTACCCAACACCCCAGATGTCGATCGCGGTTGTGTATTTTCTTTCACCCAACAATAACTCAGGGGGTCTATACCATCGGGTAACCACACAGTTGGTATATTCTTTGTTTTCCCCTTCAATACCTCTGGCCAGACCGAAATCTGCAATCTGTAGTACACCTTCGTTATCAATCAACAGATTCGCCGCTAACACAAAAAAAAAAAAAAAAATGAGAAGGCACGGTAAGCAAAAGGATCAAACCTTTCATGTCTCTATGTAGAATCTTATTCTGTAAAAAAAAAAAAAAAAAAAAAAAAAAGGGTGTGAGAGTTGAAGCAAGAGAGCGATGATGACTTACATGGTGAAGATAGGCCGTTCCCTCCAACAACTGTTTCAAATAGGCTTTGATTTGGGGTTGAGAAAGACGTACGCTTGGATTGTCTAATAAGCCGGCGAGATCGTGATCCATATATGGAAAGACCATATAGATAGAACCCTTTTCTTTTTTTGCTGGGTTTCCTTTTACAAAAACAAGTTCAGGTCGGCACCTGTTGGGCTTGGCTTACCTCGGTCTACGGCAATGTCCACCAGAGGCACGATATTCTTGTTTCTCAGTTGTTTTAAAATCTTGATCTCTCGCATGGCTGTGATTGGAATCTAAGCTTAAAAAAAAAAAAAAAAGTTCAATAGATGCCTCCACCATCGCTCACACTTTACACCTTCTTTTTCGTTATGCATCAGAATTCTTTTCAGGGCTACAGAGTCACCTGTACGCTTATTTCTTGCTTTGTGTACTTCACTAATCAAACGGTGTTCATACCCACGCTTTTTTCTTTTCTTGCTTACCCAAACGTTCCCTCCCCTAACTTGTCCAAAAACTCGTACTCGGTAATTTTCGAACAACCGCGAAACGTCCGTTGATGCTTTGAGCGATGCGCGGGTGAGGCGGAGGTGGCTGACCAAGCAGGAGAGGCACTACTCATGCTTGCTGTTTCTATATCTTGTCTTTTGTATTTCTTTAGTATTGGGTCGTCTCCAATATCCTCAAGGTCTCTTTTCATCCTAGTGTGTGTGCTTTTTTTTTTTTTTTTCTTTTTTCTTTTTTTTTTTTTTTAAAAAAAAAAAACAAAAAAAGGGACTCTTAAAAAATAAATAAATAAATAGATAGAAATCACTCCTCTGAGGGTGCGCCAAGGTAGATACGATTTCCAAAAATGATAAAAATCGTGATTGACACGTCTCAAGGCAAGTACAAACAAAGTGGGAGAGTAGAATGTGAGTGTGGTCTGAATTAGGCGCCACCTCTTTTTTTTTTTTATGGTGCTTGAAGTAAGCTCCCCATTGGGCAGTCAAGTGAAGCAAAGCGTGTCTAGCCCTGCTAAAGACTGTAGTGGAAAGAAACGCGTGACTAAAGAAAAAAAAAAAAAAAAAAAAAACTAAGCAGAGTGACTGATATTTGATGGCTCTACCCATTCCTCTACCAAAAGCTTTTGGGTTTCTTTTGAATAAAGTGTACGTCAACGCAGCGTTTATGCACTGATCACTTTTCTTGACTGTTCATACAAACCAACGTTGGGTCACACACACACTGAGTAAGTCGGAAATTGACAAAATAAAAATTTTATCCAGCAGAGGCTTGCAACTTTAATTTTTTTTTTTTTTTTTTTCCAAAGGGGCGGTTACAGTAGACTTCCTGATGAGAGAAGAATAGCATGTATAAAAAGAGGCTGGCTAGGCATTCGATTTCTTTGGTAGTATTTTTTTATTGGCGTAAATAAGCATTCTTTTTTTTTTTTTTTTTTTTTCTAAATGAAGGACAGCCAATAAAAATTTTGCAGACAAGTCAAACGTGACTTCTCGTGTGGGTGCTGATTTTGAGAGGGTGGACGGAGGTGTAAAATTTTTTTTTTTAAAGGTTTTTGACAATCCACAGTCCAAAAAAGCTTTTTTTGTTCTTGCTATTTATTCGACAGTAGCTGCTAGTGTGCCTCTCTCTTTCTTTTTTTCTAGAAAGTATAAACATTTAGATCTGAGTTATCTCTCTTGTCTGCATACATACTTTATCATCGAAATACCCTACATCCGTACGCGCACATCTTTAGCTTTAGAATATTTCGATGGGAGGGTAATAAGCAGATACTCGCTACAGTGAAACTAAATCTGTCTGTATTAGAGTCACTATTGCACACCAGCCTGTGAATACAACGGAAGACGATTATTATCCTGACGCCGAAAGCGTCGTAGACCACCCACACTATAGTCAATTGTTGGCTGCTGCTGCTGCTGCTGCTGCTGTTTCTTCCAACGAGCCATGGGATGAAACCATGCCTTCGGTAGAAGACTTGACTGGTGAAGTGCAAGACTTGATGATGAGGTAGATATTATTATTATTATTATTTTTTTTTTTAAAAAAAAAAAAAAAAAAAAAAAAAAAAAGCCAAAAAAAAAATTTTTTTTTTTTTTCTTTTATTCGCTAATCAATAAAAAGTATTAACGATTTGAAAAGGGAATCAATGAATCACTGGCTACAGCCGTGGATGACAGATAATGTAAATTGCCTTGCTGAACTGGATCAACACATGTATGCGCAGTCTGTTCAGCTTGAGGATTTATTTGGTCAAGATGAAATGGCATTGTCACCCAATATGATGAATCAAGCGTTGTACGACGAGATTTCTTTTGGTAAGCTTTGGGGTTGATTCTCTCTAGCCAAGTATTGATTTGTTTTTGTATAAAGTGCCCAAAGATATTTCATTGACATTGAGCGCTCCGACCTCATCCACTTCTTCACCCAACACATCAACGCAGGCTAGCCCTGTGGCCTCTCCCCGGCCAAGCGAGCCACCTCTTGTGGTGGCGGCACCAGCGATAGAAGAAAACAGGATAGAAGAAAGCACAATGGCACCGGCGTTAAAGCGTCGACGTAGCGCGAGTAGCTCAGACGATTCCAGCGACTCGTCTGAGGAGGAAGAAGACTCTGAGGGTGAAGATGTACTGATTCCTACCACGGTGGCTACGATGAACAGCCGTCGCCAACGCATGAGTTTCTCCGATTCGGATTCCGACTCAGAAGCCAACCCAAGCACACTTTCACCCATGGACGCGTACATGCACAAACGTCAGATCGAAGAGACCTTGCTGAACCGAATCACCCACCATCTGAATCCAGAGAAGCTGCCTGGGATTCTGTCTATCCTAGCCTCTGAAAAGGCAGAGCCACAAGAAGATGAGGAGGTTGAAATCGATCTCTCGTGTCTGGCACGCGAGCAATTGGTTCAGATCCTGTGTTATGTCGACGCCTGTATTCTTGAACAGAACGGTGGGCCTGCCGTGAATTTGGATCACTTTGTGAAGGGGAAAAAACACCGTCCGGAAAGACACACGTTACGCCGGAAACCTTGTCCGCCCCGGACACAGTCCAGAGCTGAGTTGACCGAGACTCTGGATTCGTCCTGTAGCGAATCGGAAGCGCTTCACCCTCTCTCAGTCGATCGCGTCGTTCACCTGGATGGGCCTATCTCGATGGCTTCTCTTACCAAGAAACACAAGACCGCACGACCGGCTCCTAAAAGACGCCCTGGCCAATCCAATAAGCCCAAGCATCATCATCGTCGTCGTCGTCGTCGTCCATCGCACGACCTTGCCATCGCTCAACCTCCGGACTGTATCGCCTCCACAAGGCCTAAAAGACGTGCTGCCGTACACAAGCGTAGACTGCTCGAGCAAATGCTCGCTCCCTCAGATAACGAGTCCGAAGATGACGCTGAAGATGGCATGCTGGTCGTCTATAGCGATGAAAAGATGGATTTTAACGTGCTTGATAACCAAACCATCGCTCATTCTTCTTCTCCCATTCTATCCACGCCAGAACAAGCCTCGATCACACTCGAAACAGAAGAGACGGATGAAGAAATTGACATTATGTGTTAAGCCCCCCTCTCTCTCTCTCTCTTGCTTTTTTTTTTTTTTTTTTTTTTTTTTGTGTGTGTGTGTATATCTCATCTAATTGCTCTGTATATTTCCTCTTTACATATCTTATTCATCTCTCATCTCTTTTCCCCACCCCTTTCCTCTTCTTTAGAAGGAAAAAAAAAAAAAAAAAAAAGAAAAAAAAAAAAATACAACCCTTTAAAAAAAAAAAATATATAATAAATAAATAAAAGCGTAGAAAAAGTAGAAATCTTCTTTCTATCAATTCACCTTTCAAAAAAAAAAAAGAAAACTTTGAAAAATCACACAGTCTATCACATCCCACGCTCTTTTGAAAGCCAGCGAAAAACAATCAAAACAAAAGAAACCATGTTTTTTTTTTTTTTTTTTTTTTTTTTCCCTTATGAGTCCAACGCTTCCTTTTATATCACGTCGTTCTACAGTGTATGGCACACATGCGATGGTTTCTAGCTCGTAAGTGACCTACGTGGAATCCAACCCAAGTGACACCCCCCCCCCCTCTTTCCAGTCAACCTCTGGCTACCCAAGCTGGGCTTGAGATTTTAAAGAAGGGTGGCAATGCAGCGGTAGGGAAGGGATGGCCCCTTGATCTAAATTTTCACCCCTTTTTTTTTTTTTTTTTTTTTTTTTTTTTCTCTATCTAGGATGCTGCAATTGCTGTGGGTAAGTCAAAATTCAATGAATCCATAAAATCAGTGGTTGACCCTGTCTTTAGCCGCTGCTATTAATGTCACAGGTAAAAAAAAAAAAAAAAAAAAGGGGGAGGGGGGCTAGACTTTCGAAACCAAAAAAAAAAAACAAACCCACCTTAGAACCTGGCTCCACGGGTATTGGAGGTGATGCCTTTTGTCTTTTTTATGATGCAAAGTCACGTACGGTACGAGGCATCAATGGGTCTGGCAGGTATATCTATCTATCTATTTGTTTCCCCTCCTAAAAAAAACAAAACAAATAGAACGCCAGCCCATCTCACCTTGGATTTCTTGAAAACTCAAGCCAACATCACCGAGTCAGACGCGTTGACACGTAGTGTACATTCTGTCACAGTGCCAGGCGCGGCTGCTGCTTGGGTAGATACGGTCGATCGTTTTGGCTCAGGAAAACTCAACTTGGAGACCATTCTCGCACCCGCCATCGATTTGGCAGAAAATGGGCAAGTAGCCAAAAGAAAGACCCTCGGATGGCCTATTTACCTTTGTTTTTTTTTTTTTTTTTAGTTTCCCTGTCTCCCATATCGCGAGTAGGGTCGTAAGTCAAAAACGGATCGATGGCTGTTGTTAAGCATGTTTTTTGTTTTGTTTAGTGGAAAGAGCAAGTGGAGGCTCTTGTTCAAAACAATCCTGAGGGTCCTGTAGAGTGGTTGATCGATGGCAAGCGTGCACCAGAAGAGGGAGAGATCATGTGTGTGCCTTCCCTAGCAGAGTAAGTAGAGCTTGGTTTCTTTAGGGATTTTAAACAGTTTTCCTATCAGAACATTTCGATTGCTAGGCCAGAAAGGCAAACCGGGGTTTTATCAAGGTCGTGTGGGTGAAGCCATAGTGGCAGCGATCAGAGCACGCGGGGGCTTGATGACGGCTGAGGATCTTGCATCGCATACAAGCGAATGGATCGATCCTATTTCTATCGATTACCATGACTGGACTGTATGGGAAATCCCTCCCAACGGTCAGGGTATCACCGTGTTGATGGCTCTGGGGATCATCGAGGCATTGGAAGCAGAAGGCCGCGTCGATTTCAAAAAACTCGCCCATAACTCGGCAGACTATATTCACTTACTGACCGAGGTCTTACGTCTTGCCTTTGCTGACACCCGGTCTTATGTGGCAGATCCCCAGGTGGAAAATGTGCCAACCCAAGCTCTTTTAGATAAGGTAAAAAAAAAAAGAAAAAAAAAAAAAGTCTGTGTAGGCCTGTCAATCTAAAGTCAATCCAAGGCATACCTCAAAGCACGCTCCCAACTCATCCACCTCGACCGGCGAAACGATACCATCGAAAAAGGTTACCCAGACCGCATGGGTAACACCGTTTATTTTTCTGTCGTAGATGAAGAAGGAAACGCCTGTAGTTTTATTGTAAGTGGCCTCCTCCCCCCCCCCCCCCTGGAAAACAGAGCCATTGGTTTTCACACCCACCTCGCTTTTCTTTTTCTTTTTTTTTTAGAATTCACTCTTTATGAGTTTTGGCTCGCATATCGTGGCTCCTCACACTGGCGTTGTGTTGCATAATCGCGGCAGCAACTTTGTGTTGGTAGAAGGTCATCCCAACAGTTTGGGTCCAAGCAAAAGACCGTACCATACCATCATTCCATCCATGATCACTCGCAAATCAGCGCAAGGACATGCACTGGAAGCGTGTTTTGGTGGTAAGTGAATGAGAGAAGAGAGAAAACAAGAGTTTAAAACAAACAACAGTGATGGGTGCCTATATGCAACCTCAAGGTCAGCTCCAAGTCATCTTGAACATGAAGCACTATGGCTTTGACCCACAACATGCGCTCGATTTGCCTCGTATCTGTATTAACCCTCCCTTAAAAAAGTCCAATGCGTCCGGTTATTCGTTCACAGACGTAAAGGAATCCGAACTCTATGTAGAGCAAGGGATTGACGATGCAACCGTTCAGACACTCCAACATATGGGCCATACCGTACGGCCTCTCCTGAACTACGGTCGTTTTATGTTTGGTCGCGGTCAGATCATTGTCAAGAAAACAGATCCTCGCACAGGAAAAACCGTACTAGCAGCTGGAAGTGATCCAAGAGCAGATGGCCATGCTTCCGGCTGGTAATCCATACTAATCAGAAGAAAAAATGCCCTCCCCTCCCTTTTTTTTTTTTTTTTTATAAATAACTTTTTTATTTTTGGAACCTACGCGATCACTCCATTTTCTTTTGTTTTTTTTTTTTTTGTTTTTTTTCATCTCCCCTTTTTTGATTGTTTTAAAAAAAAACATAACCAAGTTTATTTTTTCTAAAGCGTGGGGGAGAATAAAGCATAAGTCACGGGTCCGTTCGATGTCTATTTGTTTTTCTTACCTTGTTGGCTTCTTCTTCAGCCTTATCACGAGCACGCTTTTCACGAGCACCCAAGGTACGAGCTGCAGAGCGAGCATAACGAAGGGTCATGTAAGCATTAGCTTTCTTTTCTTCGGCAGTGATAGCACGGGCTTCAGGGGCAGCAGCGACTTGTTCAACAGGGAACAAGGCTTCACGGTATTGAACGGCAGTGGCGACTTCAGTAGCATCAGAATCAGCCTTCTTGGGGCTGATAGCCTTACGAGGGAAGACAATCAACTTGGCCTTGTAAGCCTTAAGGCGTTGAACGTTCAATTCAAGAGATTCGTTGGATCGGTTACGACGACGATGGTCAACTGCAATACCAACCGTACGGGCTTCCTTGCGGCGAATACCAGCTTCCTAAAATCGCTCATCAGTACACACCCGTGGCTCCTTTCTTTACCTTGAGTTCTTCTAAAGTAAAACCACGACCGGCTCTCAACTTCATGTTGTAACGGACGGTAGGGCAACGAACAGCAGGACGGAGAAGACCGTCAATAGGTCTGGGAGCAATCGCTGCTGCCTTGGCAACACGCGCAAGTCTTCTAGACTTCTTGCGACCTGCTTGATCGAACCAGGTCTTTACACGGCGGTCCCATTGTTTGCGGAAATGCTGGTTAGGCAATTGGTTGTTGTGCTTCAAAACCATGGTCTAATCATGTCGAATGGTGGGGTCGAATTTCAAAAAAAAAAAAAAAAAAAAAAAAAATCAGTATTTACTGTACAATTCTACACTTTTTTTTTTTAAAAAAAAAAGCATCTATCCAGAGTGATTGTAATAATATACATCTTTATAACAATGGATCGCATTCAAAGGTTCTACGTACGGATTACCTGTGATTGATGAAAGAGAAAGATTAGCCTGACGACCTGTCAAAGGGACCTTCCATGCTTGCCTATTGGAAATCCGACCCAAAGAGGTTACACGCTATTCCGGTCCGAAATAATACTGTGGAAACAAATCATGGCCAAAAAAAAAAAAAAATTAGGGTCAGTTGAAAGAGAGTGCACGGTCAAAATCTCTTTTCTTTTAAATCTATCCACACGTCAAAGCAACTATCCTTATTTTGTTCTCAACATAAACACACAATGCTTATCAACCTAGAAATGCTTTGGCTTGACAAAAGTGTATTAAACACTCAATTTACTTTGTTTTTTTTTTTTTTTTTTCACTTTCCATAATGTAAAAGACAGTGGATTCTTTTTAAAGTCAATGCTATGAGGGTTGTCTATCATCACCAAAAAAAAAAAAAAAAAAAAGGGGGGGGGTCTAGTGGCTCTTTAATATTTGTTAGTTGTAAGATGGGTCAATGATGCTTTATTCTGAATGGTATTTCTAAATGTTATTTTGTATCTTGAAAGCATCCCAACCTTGGTTTAGACTAGAAAATATCCCACTCGCCAACATCCTCTGTTCAACAGTTGCATCAGCAGGAAGCTAGCGTTAGTTTATATATATATATATATATATATTAGTTCCAAAACGCAGCATATGGAATCCGTCATTACCTTATCTGGGTGAACTTTTGAGATGGCCTTCATGTAGACTATTTTACATTTCTTGACTGAAATCAAATCGCTCATCTGGGCTCCTTTCCATTGTGCTCCTGGCCATAGTAATGTATCCAACGTAGCCAAAAGGGCTCTTAAATTTTGTTCTTTACCAGCCTTCCATACCGTGAGACGTGCATTGATTTCATCTGTTTTTGAAAGTTTTTCAGCCTCCTCTGCCTCCTGCTCTGCTGCCTTGGCTCTCATTTCAGCTACCGCTTTACTGCTGTGAAGCTCTTTTGCAGCGACAGGCGCACGTACGGCCACTTTCACAGGTGTGGATGGAAGGATAGGCTTCAAAGCACGTCGGCAACGTGCCATGCTTTGGTTCAGTTTTGGATGAGGCCCTTCTATCTTGAGCGCTTGCTCATAAGTCGCTACAGCATCAGCGTACTTTTCAATATTTTCCAGCGCCTCAGCTTTACGATAGAGCGATTTCAGGATTTGATCACCCCATTGAATACGCACTCCTTCCGAAAGAGTACTCACGCCACTTTCTTTGGATAGAGCCAATGCGTTATCACAATCTTCGATACACTGTTGATACTTTCCTGTCTTTAGGCTGCTCATAGCTCGGTTGTTTAACAAAAGAACATGGTGGTCGTGGCCTTTGGGAAGCAACTCTATAGCGTGTGTGTAAGCTTCCTCTGCTTCTCCAAACTGACCAAGCTTGAATTTTTCATTTCCAAGCGATCTTGCTTGATTGACTTGGTTCATGACCTCAGGCGATAGATTGATCACAGGCCGTGTACGTTCCTTTGGTGCTGCTGTCAATGACTTGGCCTGGGCCGCACTCTGAGCTGCCTGTCTTGGTGTATGCTGTGAAGGAATGGATGCAGTCTGTACTCCTGGCGATGAGTGATGAACAGGCGTCGAACGTCCGCTGGTATTTTTACGTCTGGATGGGGATACATAGCTCTCTTCTGTATCATTCGCCCATCGGCTTTCTTTTTGCTCAAAGTACTTTTGTCGCTGTTGTTGCTGCTGATACCGCATTCTCTGCAATCCTTCGTCATCCTCCAACGTTTCTGATGAGCCTTCAGACATACCCTCAGGCTTCATGGCGTCCGTCATCCATTTCGGTCGAACAGGACCTTTCTGTTGCTCCTGTAGCTGCCTTAACCTTTGCGTACGCTGTTGTTCTTGCCAGTCACCCACTGCTTTGGTCATCTTTTCACGACCCATTTTGAGAAACGAGCTCGCGTTTTTGTAAAGCATACCACCCAATTCTTGGGCTTGGCCAACAATCTTGTCCGTCTGGATCTGTAGTTTATCCTCCACCCAATGAGACTGAGCTAGCTGGTTTGAGGGAACTCGCTGGGCCGGTTCTGAGTTCTGCATCAATAAATCAATAGCCGATGGTAAGTCTCCTGTAGCTTCAATTGCAAACTTTGACTGGTTTAGACTGAATCCCATATCGATCAGCGTAGCCAGCATCTCATCTACCTTAGCCGTACTTGGGTCGTAACCTAAAGTTAAACTCTCCTTGGGTGGTATTTCTAATTCACTGCTTCCATGACTGTTCCGCTCTTTCTGTTCAAACTGAATCTCTTTTGCAGAAACTGGCTCTCCAAGTACTCCCAAAGGGTTTTCGTGGTTGTCTTGTTCTAACGGCTCCTCCCTTTTTATCTTGACAGGCTCCGATAGGATACCCAGAGGGTTATCTTCATCAAATGCATTACTTATTGACTTGGTATCATATTCTGCACTGGCTTCTGATGTAGAAAAATCAAACACATCCGTACTGGAAATATGTTGGGTCGTTTTTTTGTTTTCTTCTTTTGAAAGCTCTGATGTAGAAGGCATAGCAAACAAATCAAAATTCCATTGTTCTTTGTTTTCTTCAACAGGCACCGGATTTTTTCTGTAGAATTTTAGGTTAAAAAAAAAAAAAAATCAGAGATGATCATTAGCAGCTTACAATTGATTGATGGGTGTGTTTCTATTGTCATTCGAATCTTTCTTGGTAGTCGCGAAAGGATTCAGTAGGTCTTCAAAGGTACTGGATCCACTCGTTTTTGCACTGGTTAAGGAAGTGACAGGAGGCTTTTGAGCAAACATCGTGTTGGACGAATTCGATAGAGTAGGTTTTAATGAAGCGTTGGTAGAAGTTGGCGAACTCCAAGAGTTCATTGACTGTTTTCTTTGCTGTTCCAATAGGGAGAGCTTGGAATTGTCAATAGGTTTTGCATTGTTGCTGGTTGGTAAAAGACTAGCAAAGGCATCTTTCTTTTCCGTTTTGTTGATAGTGGTTGGTTTAGATGACCAGCTGAGGTCAAGCAGATCATCCATGGTGTCCTGAATGATATTTTTTTAAAAAAAAAAAGTTATGAAATACAAAATCCCTTAAATGTCATTCAATTTGCGCTTATTGAACTCAAGCAGCGGCTACCAATAAAAAAAAATGCAGATCGCTTAATTTTATAACCAACCCGAATTTACAGAAAAATAAATTTAAAAGGCCCTGCCTTTTGTTTGTATCGCAACAACAACAACAATAGTGAAAAGGACGGATACTTTGTTTTGAGGGGAAAAAAAAAGAAAAGAAAAAACGACGATGTTTTTATTATCCATTTTTGATTTTTATTTATTGGAGAAAACACTACATTTTTCACTCAGCAGATAAAATGACTTGCGATTTACTCAAACCAGCTCATTTATCTAAGTTATGGCTTCATGCACACATTGTTTTTATTCTTATTTTTCACTTTTTTTCTATCAAAAAGGCTGTGTTTTTTTTTTGTTTGTGTGTTTGCTTTTATTTTGAAAGCAAAATGAGTTGAACGTTTAGTGATGGTGGCCGTCGAGCTTTTGGAAACGGATACCGCCTGATAGAAAATATAAGTAAATTGTATATTATCGTAAATATGCCTATAGCTTACAATAACCACAAGGTTTGGGTCCAGGTTGATCCAAATTGATATATACTTTAGGGTGACCCAAGGGTCCTCCACCTAGAGAAAAAAAAAAAAAAATCAGTATACAGAGAATTTCGCAAAAGAAATCTCCCCTCATCTTACCACCATCACAGCTAGTAATGCGTTGCTTTACAAATCGAATGGGTTCTTCAGCAATGAGTTCAACAGCAGCCATGGGGTTAGGCTTTTTTCCAAGAAAATTAGCATTAAAACAAAGAAAGATAGAAGAAATTATTGTTTTTTTTTTTTTTTCTTTTTTACCTGAGTGTTGATGTCTGTTTGTTCAAATCGAGGACCAACTAAGGCTTCAGATTTAGCACGTTGGTTTTCAGACCAGGTAGCAACACGGTTGCTAGCTTGTTCGATCGAAGGAACTACATGCTTTGCAGAAGGTTGAATGGCAGTTGTATAAGCAGCAAAGCTTTTTAATGAAGTGTTGCGCAAGCTGGTGCGTTGAACGGCAAGTCGAAGCATGTTACAAAAGAAAAATTGGCACACGGACAAACAAACCCCTCTTCTACACCCAAAAAAAAAAAAAAAAATCACCCGTGGTGATGTCACATATCGGAGGAAAAAACTGCCATCATTTCTCTTGTAAGCCACGGATTTTATAGACTCCTGCTATGCTAATACGATCTCAACTACAAAAAGTGTAAGACTGGCCCTTAGCTTTAACAGTGAATTGCGATTTTATGCTGTTTGAAACCCAAGAAAGGTACACTAATTTGAAAAAAATAAAAAAAATATTTCGAGTACTGATAGATAGAGGAGCCTCTTGCTTAACGCTTTGGTGTAAAGCCTCCCTAGAAAAATATACAGACAAAATAATACAAAGAAAAAAAATTTTTTTTTTTTTGACACTTGTCTGTTCCTAAATTAAAACTTTGTTACAAAACGATTACAAATACACCTTATTGCACCAGTATACTTTACTATATTCTGCTTGGATTTTCACTTGATTTTAGACTACAGGGTGTACCTCAAGTGTCTTGTGTCAACGTATAGAAACTAAACCTTATTTTTAAGACTCTGCTACAGATCTACACATTGCTTTGTATTTTTTTTTTTTTTTTTTTTTTTTTTTTTGATACAAGCATTTACGCTTAGAATTTGGGATTGATTTGGTATGTAAAAGTCAAAAGGCTGTTATTAGTTACAGTCATCAGAATAGGGAGGTTAGCTGTAGGCAATTAGCTCAAGATCCCATTTACGTGCAGGAATAAAGATTTCTTTCAGAAAATTGAACAAAAACCGAATGCTTTTTTTTTTTTTTTTTGGTAGCGTATAGGATTGCTTTTGATATACTCTAAAGTGTTTTATTGTATTGATCCTACTACTGTTCTTTTTTTTTTTTTTCTTTCTTTGTTTAAAAACAATATGCATATTTTAAATTCAGCAGGCACAGCTACTGGATTCCTCATTCCTTGCTGATGAATCAGCTAAATCTATCTTCGTTACTAAAGTGGTTGGTTAGAAGCAATTCCCAATTTAAAAGAAAAACTGAATGATTTTTACATTGTTCTTTTTGTTCTTCGTTCGCACTATTTTCCATCCCTGGTAACGCGTGTCCAATTTTGCGAAACATCGCTTTGATCTGTGGAGTCAATCAATTAGATTATGTTTTTAAAAAAGTTCTCCTTTTTACGTTATAGCCAGCTTTTGCACTTGTTTCAATGAACATGATATTGTAGTCTTTTGCTTTTTTTTCGCCTTCTTCCACAGTTACCTGCCTATTATTATTGGCTCAATATCTAGTTCGTTTAGTAGCTTTTTACCTCTTGTCATTCAAGTCCGTTTTGTTCCCAACCAATACAATGATCACATCTGTACCTCTTTCCGCTCTTACATCGTCAATCCATTTAGATGTGTTCATGAAGGAGTTTCTACCTAACAAAATAAGTCCCAACTACATGACGAGCTTTTGCAATTACTTGTAATATCGTAAACCACAACACAAACGGAAGAATCCCTTATATAACTGGGAATAAGAGACCGAAATCTTTCCTATGTCTTTGATGAATACGATATCAGAACAAAGAGTTTTACCTGTCCAGCAGTATCCCCTTTGTATTTGTTGGGTGCGTATAATTAGTTTGTTTCATTACTGATTTTTGATATAAAAAGCCTTACATAATTGAAGTCGTATTGTTCTGTCATCGAGGTACATTGTTTTAGATAGAAAGTCGATGCCAATGGTGGCCTATATCATATACAGTCAATGAGAAAGAAGCGAGCATTGAAAAAAAAAAAAAAATCTAGGGTTCAGACCTGGTATGTGTTATCAAACGTATCATACATAAATCTGGTAATGAGAGATGTCTTTCCAACTAGATTGCGAAATCAGCTTAACTCTCATCTTGTGAAAATTGTCAATACCGCTTTGTTCTCCCAAAAACACTAGCTTGAACTTTTTTAAAGGGTTTCCGTAGTCGTTACTTGACATCGTTGTAAATAAGAAAGAAAGAAAAAAATCAATAAGGGTGATAATGATTCAAATAAAATCTATATTTTCGTGTAACGGCTACTGATACACACTCCTTGAAATTAGAGTAACGGGCTTTCGATTATGAAAGGCGAAGGGTTAAACAGGGAAAATTTTAGATACAAAAAAAAAAAAAAAAAAAAGGAACGCAATGCTCTCCAGGAGGAGGTTTTAAAGTAGATGAAAATATGTATAGACAAAAGAATTTATTCATGTCCTATTTAAGCTTCCCAAGAGGAGGTAGCAGCAGGAGCAGCATCTTCGGCCCAATCAGTAGCACCTTGAGCAGACCAGTCAGCGGCAGCGGCGATACCAGCGACACCTTCGGCATCACCTTCAACACCCCATTCACCAGCAGCACCTTCGGCAGCGACACCAAAGTCACCTTCGACTTCAGCAGCTTCGTTTTCCTTTTCGATCTCCTCAGGATCACGGTAGAAGAACATATCAACCATGACTTCCCAAGCGGCGTTGTATTCCAAAGAACCACGGAGACGGAGAACGGCACGAGCCAACAACCAGTAGATCAAACCGAGAGCGTGCTTACCCTTGTTGTTGGTGGGGATAGCAACATCAACGTATTGAAGAGAAGAATCAGTGTCAGCAAGAGAGATGACAGGGATGTTGACGTAAGAGGCTTCCAAGATAGCTTGGAAGTCAGAACGAGGATCAGTACAGATGACCAAACGAGGTTCACGGAAAGAACGGGTGATGTAATTGGTGAAGGTACCGGGGGTGAAACGACCAACGATGGCTTCAGCACCAATGTACTTGGCGAACTTCAAGGCAGCACGGTGACCGTAAGGACGGGCAGAGACAACAACAATATCTTGAGGCTATTACTCACATTAGCAAACTTTTTATAAACCAAAAAAAAAAAAAAAAAAAAAAAGGCTTACGTTCTCAATGGCAGTGATAATACGGGCAGCCAAAACGAGCTTTTCCCAGGTCTTGCCAATGTTGATCAAGTTGATACCTGTTTCATGGTTATTACACATTCGTTTACCTACTTCTTTGCTTTCTTACCATCAGCACGACGCTTGTAGATATAGGGAGTCATACGGGTGTTGGCGTTCTTGGCACCAATGTGACATTGGGCGCTCAACAAGAGTTGGATATCCTCTTCAGTGGGGCTAAGGACACTAGGAACACGAGACATATCTATAACGAATGGGTTTAGTGGCCATGTCAATGGATGGATGGATGGATGGATAGATGGATGGATGGATACGTTACTTGATGTGCAAGGAAAGAGAAGGTTTCAACTGTCAACCGCGCTTGTTTGTTTATACGTTGTGATGGAAATTAAATCTCCGCAGTTTGTTTGTGCGATCCGGTTTTGACAACGCTTTTACAATTATGGAATATTGCCACAAAATTAGTGAAACAGCTACTGTGTGCCATTGTCTATTCATATATACACCCTGACTGGAACACAATCTCTAATTGTGTCTCAGTGCGGATATTTTTTTTTTCTTTTTTTAACCTAAACTGAAATACTTTGGTTTACTAGACTCTATATACTCTTTTTAACCAGCCATACTAGATCCAAATCTTGTTGTTGGCTGCGTTTTTAATAGATGTATGACCTGGTCGTTGTTCCTTGTAATAGCACAATTCTGTCCATCGCAAGCCTATCTATATCCTTGTCTTTATTAACGGTTACCATTGCGACTGAACACTATGTTTATGAGTTGGACTAGTACGACAGCATACTATATACACAACTAAAAAAAAAACGATTCGATTTATAGAGGCTAGCAAGATCGCATTCTCTCCTGCCGCACAGATTTCCTATGGCTCAGTGTATCGTATTTTTGATAAGCCCTTTTAACAGTCTTATGAGATAGGACAAGGTCGATTGGCTATATATTTGGTTTTATGCTACAACACAAAGATTTTTGTTTACCCGAAAACAATAAAAAAAAAACCACTAAAGTGATGGATACAATTTAGAAAAGTCGGTCCATGACCGCAAATTTATCAACGATACAAATGAAAATGAAAATAGCCTAACAGGAGCTATTTGTTTATTCTCGAGGTTTTTCTTCAAATTTTTTGGAGTGCAAACATTCGAATTGAGTTTTCATACTTGGGCGTGCTCAACTTGTTAATTCAAGTCAATGGAGAAAGGGTTAGACTTCAGTCTAGTATGTGAATGTTTGTAGCTAGAGAAATATGTGACTCCCTTTAAATAAAAATGTTTTCTTTTCGATCGATGTTTAGATTAGCAAACAGAAGTTTCCATTGCCGACATGTGCACACCTCGAGATTGGCTAGACCCATTAGCGTAGCACCTATGGTGGATATCACTGCACCGGTAACATAGCTTCTTTTTTTTTTTTTTTGAATACATGATGTGGTGGAAGTTGCAAGGAAATTGACAACACAATTCTTTTGACAGCCTTTCCTTGAGCTGTTGAATATAATTTCAGGGGAAAATCGTTACAACTATTATACTGAGATGTATCATTGTCAGGCTATTCTTCACCATGCTGATCATTTGGATCGTTTTGTTGGAACCCCAAGATCGAACATCGTAGTTCAATTAGGAGGATCTGATCCTGAAGCCATGGCAAAGGCAGCCAAAACAATAGAAGACTATGGTTACTCTGAAGTGAATATCAATGTGGGTTGCCCTAGTCAAAATGTCCAGAGTGGGAAGTTTGGTGCAGTGCTAATGAAGACACCCCAGACGGTAGCCGAGATTTTATCTTCAATAGAGAGAAAAAATGTTCGTATACCTGTGTCAGTGAAATGTCGAATCGGTGTAGATCATCAAGACGACTTTGGATTTTTACACAACTTTGTAAAATAGAAACAAAATCCTTTGTATATATATACATGTGTATATATGCGTGTATGTATAGATATATTAACTATAAAGAAGGTTTCCACTATCCTCCACACGAAACAACCTATGACTCACCTGATTGTACATGCAAGAAAATGTATTTTAAAAGGATTATCGCCCAAGCAAAATAGAACGGTTCCTCCTCTAAATTACGACCGAGTATTCGAGCTGGCAAAAACTATACCTGACCTACATATTTCCATAAATGGTGGGTTTACTGAATCAGACCAAGTAGAGTGGGCTCTAGGCAGAGTTGATGGGTGTATGATTGGTCGAAAAGGTAAGAGGACTCAGAATACTCTAGTTTAAATCTCATAAACAAAAAGTCATGGACGACCCTTTGTTTTTACAAGAGCTAGATCAAACCATTTATAAGCAAAAGAATGTAAAAAGTTTGGAAGAAATAGTCGACGCTTATCTTTGTAAGTGCCCTCTACTTGAAATCTCAGACTCACAAAAACCACAGGCTATACGGATAGACTTCTCTCACTTGAAATAGGCAAAGACGACTATCGTCTACCACCTTTTACAATGCTTGTAAAGCCTCTAACAATGTTATTGTCTGGAAAAATGGGCCGAAACTATCGACGCTTGATTGATTTGAAATTGAAACAGAACAAATCATCTTCCCCTAATGCGTTTCGCTCTGTTGTTTTAGAATCAATCAAAGAGTGTAAAGAAACTGCACTATAATAAATCTATGATCTGGATCGTAGTTTTTGGTTTATACTACAAAGGATGGTTCTGCAATTCATTTATTCTACTTTTTTTCTTTTCTTTTTTTTTTGCTCGATTTATATTTTAATGAGACATGTTCTTTCTTCCTTTCATACGACGTCTGTTGAGAATGTGTCTACCGTTCTTGGTTGCCAAACGGTTCAAAAATCCGTGTCTTCTTTTGCGGACGAGTTGGGAAGGTTGGTAGGTATTACCACGAGTGGTGAAACGCATTTGTGTTGTGTTGAAGGCTTGGGTTAAAGGATTACGGAAAACACCCAGGCTAAAATCTTTTTGTTAGGTTTCTAGATTTCGGGCTCTTTTTTTCTTTTTTTTTTACCTAGACGATAAAATAGAAGATCCCAATGTATTTGGCCGAGTTGTGCTAGCTAATGAAGTAAATCGAGCAGAGGCTGAAGCCCAAAATTGTCCGAACATGTTGATTAAAGGAACAAAGGATAATTTTTTTTTTTTTTTTTTTGCTTTCCCCCTTGTCCAATTATTGGCACGAAATTCAAAGTCACTTCCGCCTTTTTTTTTCTTGTCAGATAGGATGTTCAAGGGAAATGTCCTGTTTATAATAAGGGCTGATCAATAACTTTATATGACAGCACATACTAACCAAAAAAAAGCCGTAAAATTTACCAAGCATGCTATCACGAGAGCAGTTCTATTTTTCTGTTTATTTAAATTCGCATCAAAACTCAAATACAGACAAAGTCACGTAGTTGGATGAGGGATAAGATCAACCCATAAACTTCTTTAATAAGCAAGGCGAGAAATTAGAAAATGTGCTCAAACAGTTTGAAATTTGAGAATAGCTAAATGCTGGTTTTTAGTTATGAGCTACTGGATAAGACGCCGTTTAGTCTTTACTTGTATACTGAATGAGAAAGCTGTATACACAAACCAGTTTATCTCCTAAAAAGTGCAACCCTAGAAATAACAGTTGTCAGTTTGATCTTTTTCTACCTAAAGCGGCTACTAAAAGAAAATACGTTACTATTTCTTCATGTTGTCTTAGCAGCAAGACTCTCAAAGTAAACATACATTTGGGTTGCTTTGAGTTCAAAAAGGATGAACTTTTTTTTTTTTTTTTTTTTTTTTTGGAAATGTCATTACAGGCAAAAACCCAAGAGATAAATATCTCTCTGTCAACACCTGAAATCAAAGACCATGGGATACGTAGTATTTTGGCTGCCTAAAGCAAATTTAGAATTATATTTAAAGCTAAAATAAGCTGGATATACGTCACTGTATACATTGTATATATGTAAAATGATTGTATTACAGTGATCAAAGGGACAAAAAGACTAAAGGATTAAAATAGCTATGAGGAAAATACATAACCAACAGATCAAAGTTAATGAACTTCTCAAACAGCCTATTTGGAAAGACGTATACAAAGATGTGAAATAAAACAATGGGGCTTTTTTTTTATTACTGCTGATACCCTTCGAATCAGCAAAACTGATTATTTGCATGTATAAAAACTCTAAAAGTAGGGGGAACTTATAATAGTAAAAAGCGAAAACTCCTGATACGCCAAAGAGAAGCAAAACTCACAACCGAGAAGTGCTCGCACCATTTACAAGAAACTTTGAATATTGACTTTATAGACAAGAACATGATAATTTTTTTTAAATAAAATAAACAAATATACTGCCTAGTAAACTGTAAAGGCTAACGCTTTGCTGAAAGGATTAAAATGTAGGTGTATTCTTCTCCCTACTCACTATTTTTTTTTTTCTTTTTCGAAAGACTTTGCGGAGCTTTCAGCTGTCCAACAAATAGTATATATAAAAAAAGGGAGGGTGGAAAATAATATGGGGTAAAATAAGGGAATATTGTATTACATTGTAGCTTTTGATTTAATATGTAGGGCTTTGTTTTTTGGACTGTTTTGTGTTCTCTTTAAAGAAACAAGAGAAAAAGCAAGGCATAGAAAGAAAAGGAGAGGGATGAGGTGCTTGTTTATAAATGTGTATATGTTCATAAGTTAAAATCGACTGTCTTCTTGCTCAGACTGTGTGTGACTATCTTGAAAGTATGTGAAAGGATGTTGATCAGAGACAAAAGGAGCGTTGTCTGTCAGAGAAGGAATTGAAAATTCATCGTGAATTTGGTAGCCTATTGATTCTGTCTGTGTATCCAAGTTGGTTTTTCTACAAGTAAAAGTGTTATCAACATTAGGCTGTCTTTTTTTCCTTACTTGGATCGCTTCTTTTTGTCTTTGTTTTTTGACGACCCGCAATTGTTCACAAAATGATTTGGGGTATCAGCTGAATCTTGGTTTGAATATGTTTCACTAGCAAAGGGCTCATTTGATACATCCTCAACAATAGGTACCGGCATTCTTTTGTAACAAGCCTGTTCATATCTTTGTGTGTTCTACATGTACAGGACAGATGTTTCACTTGGTTAGAGGGAGGGAGGGGTGGAAAATCGAAATTCCTACCTTACTATGCTGACTGTGAGCTAGATAGGCAATCTGTCCTTCAGCTACGAACTCAGCATCATCTTCTATTTCCATAATCGCTTCTGGTCTGTGGTGTCTTCTCTTCTTTGATTTCTTTTTACCGTTACTGGGTTTCGAGTTGATTTGACCAAGTACAGGTTCAAATTCCCAGTTTGTGTCGAATGCCTCTCGACGTAAATCGTTGTAATAAAGCGGTTCAATCAACGTATCTTCGTCATCTTCTAAGCGAATGGGTGGACGAAGACAACAATAAAACTGTGATACTGAAGGTAGGTAGTTTTTCCATGTCAAATCAAATGCATGGGGTTCTTGAGACTGACTATTATTATTGTTTGGTAGGGTTACCATTGTTATATATAAATATATAAAGAGTAAAAGTAAAAGAAAAAGAATAATAAAATATTTAAAAAAGAGAAAATTGCACTTTTTGTGTGAATGTGTCACACAGCGACAATAAAGCTTAATAATCACATGTATTCAATCTGTATTTTTTGTATCTCTTTATATAATGTATTGGCTTCCCTTTTTCAGTAATGCGCTTTAATTTAATATGCCAAGTAGGGATAATGGGCTGGTTGGTGTCAAAAGAAAAAAAAAGGGTACGACATATTTTTTCAAAGCAAAAGATATATAAAAGCCTCTACTTTTAATTAAATGAACCATATGATGTAAGTTACCAACATGGATCCTTTTAGGTATTACGTAGAGAATAAAAAGAACATGGCCGACCAATTAAATATGCCTAGTTTTTTTTTTGTAAAAAGTTTAAAGCAGTTCTATCTGGACTATATAAGCTTTAGAGGGTAATGAAAAACAAATACAAGATTTAACAACTCACAAAAGTACTCAAGCATAAGCAGTCGTTTTGTTAGGAAAAAGGATCTTCAGCAGCAAAAGAATCGGGCAAAATTTTGCTTTTTTAGTCCATGCATAATATAAAAGCTTTGTTTTCTAGAAAAAGTGCCTCACAGGCCAAAAATAAAAAAGTGATACAACATGTACACATTGACATATAAAAAAACGCATGCTCTTTTTTTTTTTTTTATAAATGACATGACTATGTTTGATCTTTCAAAAAAGAAAAGCAGTTTTTTTGTATCAAAATAAATCAAGTTGATCTTAATAAAAACATGTTACCATTTATTATGAAAAACTCTTTATACACACAAGTAAGAAAATAAAGAAATAAATAAAAAGAAAGAGGGCAGAAAAAGGGAGAGGGATAACGCTTAAATACAAGTCAATTGATTTGATTCCTGTAATGAAAATTTAGCTTTTAAAGTATTTTAAAACGAGTTTTATTGTACGAAAAAAAAAAATTATGAGTTGAAAAGCTTTTTTGGGTAAGAAAACATTTGACATGTCAATACACTTATCTTATGTAGCAACTTTTTGCTTCTTGTTTCTTGTCATTGTTCTCAAGTAACTTTTAATGTTTTTTTTTAACAAAAAAAAAAAAGTTAAGAGAATTGCTATTGCTATTAGGTTCGATTGGTCTTCCTTTGATGATACTCTATTTTAATACATCCACTCATGTATATATAAATATACAAAAGGAGCCTCTTGCCTTTTTATCTTTTGGTACAACATGAACGTGTTTCATTGTTTGTATAAGCGGCTCGCTTTTGATATGGAAAATTAACTTTTAAATTTGTTGATACCAAAGACGAAAAAAAAAAAGTCAAAAAAAGACCCTAAAACAAGAACATCAAACCCTACAACTAGATATGTCGACTGTCAAGCTTCGGTAAGATTTCAAGCCGGCAGTTCTATTGTCCAGAAGCACCCTTGGTTCGCTCTACTTTTTTTGTTTATATGTGTAACCTTGCAACATATCATGGCTACACAAAGAACGAGGCAGAATCAAAAGGGTGCTGCATCAAACCTTGCTCTTTTACTCTGTCTTTTTTTTTTTCTTTTCTTTTCTCTTTTGTACAAGTCAATGGAAAAGCTACCTGATTTCTCAAAGTTCAAATTAGATGACTTTAGTTTAAATAGAAAGGCTTCTCAAGCATCGCCAGCGCCTCATAGGTTAAGAGAGGCCCGTCGGTCTTTTGTTCTATATCTAGAGCCCACTCATGAGTCGCCTCTGTACATATCATTACGGAAATTCTATGAAAAAACTTTGTCTCAGTTTGGACCCAACCAAGCACACAACACTCCACCTCACGCATCTATTTTACAAAGAATAATCATTGAAAGGAACAAATCTAACGATCTGTCAACCAAATGGAAAGCTGTCGATATTCTCGTCAGTACTATTGATAAACTTTTAAATACCTACAAGTTGCATGGACCGGACTTTGCAGGCTACCAATTACTAGAAAAGCCTTCTAGATCGCTAGTCATGAACATAAAGTTACCTGAAAGTTATTTTGAATTCGCAAATTCTGCAGAGACAGAGCTAGGCTCGACATGTGCCGAGTTAGAAACGAACGTTTTAGACAAAGTTCACCTGGCTTACAATGTACTAAAGTCGCCACCCAAGGCAGAGCTTAAAAAAATAAGAGATTTGGCCGAATCAAGTATAGATGTTTATGACTGGATTAAAACAGGTGGGTCATGGAATCTGGTACTGCACGAAGTCATGATCGAAAGTCAAGCGGTGGGTATTCCGCATCAGCTAAAGCAGATTCGTACCTGGCCAATTTATCAAAGGCCTCCTCAACAATTTGTTGATTTTCTACCCGTATCGGTTCGTATCAAACTTCCTTGGCTTAACAATTCTAGTAAAAGACATTCTCATTCTTCCTCTTCTGTGGACAATAATTCATCAATCTCTCGCAAAACAGCTGCTTCGTCCAACAAAGAAGTTCACACTTTTTAAATTTTAAATTTCCCTTTCTCTCTCTCTCTCTCTCTCTCTCTCTCTCCTTTTTATACATCATAAACTGTTCTTTTTAATGTGCTATTTTTTTCATGTTTTTCTTTCTTTGCTTTTGTTTATAAAGTATGTTGCGAAGGGTTTATGTATAAAAACTGAAGTTTTCTATTCTGAATTGGCATCCATTTTGACATCTTCATCGACTCCACGAATGTACAAAACATTGTTACATCTATTGTATGAAATGAGTTCTAAAACTATGTGCCAATTCTTCTATTAAGTATACCTGATCAAGACTTCACCAAGAGTACCAACGGATACACCATTTTGGAATTCTTCTGTGTTAGCCAACTAAAATCCATTAAAACTGGATTAGCTACTTGTTTTCATGTTGGCAAATGCACTCAAAAAAAGTACCTGTAAGTTCATGTAGTTGTCTACTGAGACAAGATAGCCTTGATATTCGCCACCCCACTTTAATTTGACAGAGATAGGTTTACCAGTGAGATCATTAAGAAAAGGCTTAGGATTGACGGGAACAAACTACAAGATCATCGTTATAAACATAAAAAGACGTATATAATGTCACTTACAGACATGGCGCGTGCTAAAAAAAAAAAAAAAGCCAAAAAACAATTTTTTAAATGATTTTCGTTTCCACTGCCATATTCAAAGTGTAGAAGTTACGTCACAAGAAAATTGTCCAATCAAAAGCATTCCATGCTTTACGGTTTGTTTTATAAACTCATTTATTCTTATTGCCATAGAAACAACACAACCCATTATAGCTTTTACTTTACTCTTCTATGGGGCTAACTATAACCCACGTTACTTTTTTAAAAAGCCATCCATGACGATCCGGGTTAAATACAGAGCTGCAACTTTTCCCACATCTATTTGGGGAGTTGTGTGTGGCGATCTGTCTAGAACAGACCCAATAAGGCTGTTCGTCATGAACTGTTGTAATCACCTCATATTCTTTAGCAATGTTTGCTGCCTTTTGTGTTGTTGTCTTCAAATTTATTTTAGATAACTCGTAAAATTCTTCCAAAGTCAAGGTTAAATACGTCTTTTCTTTTTCTTGCAGCTCTGTAAGACATGTTTCAAATATTTTTTGCTCGATTTTTTTATGTAAAGATACTAGACCATACACCCTGGCTTCTTCCTTTATACGCGATAGCTCTGGCAGATTCAAAGGGAGGCTGATCTGTGAATCTATAAGATAATTCAAAATAAATTCAAAGTATTTTGGATTTCTGTCCACAAACAAAACGCCCCGCCTGGGCTTTTGGTATAGCCTATCAAGTAAAGGGCATTTTTCCAAGACTTCGAGCTCTATCCTAAAAGGTTTCCCTCCGACGTCAATTAACATGCTCGACTCCTTTATTGTCTTCTTTTCTGGCTCTTCGTCTGAGTCTATTTCTTCTATACGCCTGTTTTCGTTCGAGAGAGAATCCTCGAGTGATTTGCTATCGCCTTCTTCATCCTGACTCTTTTCCTTCAAGCAAAGATCCCCGAGTGGTCCTTCACTACTCTCATTCGAAAAAACGCCTGAAGGAGACTTTTCACTACTTTTGTCTGTCGCTGTCGATCTATTGTCTTCTCCCGTCCCTTTTTTTTTTACGAATTTACTTTTATTTGCTCCCATAATACAGTAAAAAAAAAAAAGAGTCTGAAAGAAAAGTTGTATCTTTTATTTTCCCTTTTACTTTTTCTAATTTATCTAACAACTCTACTACAAGTCAAAACAAATGATAAAAACTAGCCTTTTATTAATATAGGTAGTTTCAAAACGTGAATAAGATGATAAACAAAAGAGGTAAAAAAAAAAAAAAAAAAAATACAGGCGACGAGCGATAAGGTCTTGACGACCTTGTTTATTGATATTAGCACGGAACTGTTTGCCAAATCACTAGACTGACATAGATACGAATAGTTACGCGTAAGCTGATTATTGATTGTAGTTATTAAGCCTGATATTGGGAATAACTGTGCTTCTCTTCTTAGGTCAAAGAGGAATTCATCATCTTTATTTTCAATACACATTTCTTAGAAGCAAAGATACTGCAATATGTACCTAAAAAAATACTTGATTCTATCAAGAAAAATGTCATCATCTAGCGATATATCTTTAACCCTTCTGTGTTTATTTAGCAGTACTCGGAAATACTTTGAATCATACAAAATGATACGAAAAACTTCAAATACTTTGCCTTCAGCATTAGCTCTGACAATGTTAGGTGTCATATTTAAAATTTAATAATAAAACGGAAATAAAAGCAAATGAATAGAAAAAATAGTATATAGATCAGAAGCTTTTGAAAAGGCGGTAGCCACTTTATATGTCATTTTCTGAAATCAGGTTATACTCAGGGTAAACTACCTTGTATTGAATAGTAAATTAGTTTGTTTTAAAAAACAAGAGATCAGTGGATGTGGATGTACATCAACTGTTTATTTTAAAGTAAGCCGCCTTAATCAAACCCATTTACTACAAACACAGTCTTTTTTAAAGAACCGTTATAAAGTCTGTATGACCAATTCGCAGGTGTTATCTTTATATTGAAACCCAAAGATTTATATGCATTTTATCATAAACACACTGGCTTTTTCAGTGTTAAGTTAGAGAATATGTATTTTATCAAACAATCAAACACAAAAGTCAATTCTATTGCGTTACAATCTAAAGTACGACTTGGTGTTTTTCCATTCAAGCGATCTTAATATAAAATTACTAAACGCGCTCGCTTGTTTAGATCGCGACTATAATTAACAGATTTGTATATCTATTCTTAAAGCAGTTAGAGACACGAGCCTTACCTTTATTTGATTAATTTAAAAGGCTTTCTGGAGAGATCAGGTTATCCTATAGAAAACAACATGAACAGTCGGATAAAGTTTCTGTTGATGAAGAAACCTATGAGCTCATGAGAGCTGTGTCTGTTTTTCTCATATTACAGCAAAGTGTTTCGAGCACGTAAAACAAGAGAGAGATTAAATGAAATAAGAGATTTTTTTTTGTTTTATTTTACAAAATGTGTTGAAACTTTTTACAAAAAGCCTAAGGCTGCGGTATGTGTTTTTAGATTTTTTTTTGTGTTTGGCTTTTTGTTTTAGGAAAGAAAATAAATAAGTTTTAAAAGTGTTGAACGTTGCATACGGTCGGCGTTTAGATGTTGACAGTAGCATTGATCTTGGTGGAGTCGAATCCGGGCATAGGGAAGCTACGGGCAAATTCCACAACCTCTTGTTTCAATTGAGCAATTTCTTGGTTACCGTCAAGAGCAGCAACAAAGTCTTTCATCATTTTACTACCACACTTTTCTTGAACGGCCAAAGCGATTTGGACAGTTCTGTGCAAGTACTCAGCAACCTTGACAAAGTCTTCTTCCTTTAATGAACGAGAGGTCAATGCAGAAGCGCCTAAACGTACACCACCAGGGGTCACAGCAGACTTATCACCAGCAATGGAATTCTTGTTAATAGTGATGTGTACCATATCACAGATACGTTCGACCTTGGAGCCGGTCAACTTTTGAGGTCTCAAATCCCAAAGGACTAAATGATTCACAGTAGAGCCAGTAGAGAGCTTATAACCATAACCGATCAAGGCTTCAGAAAGCTTGAGAGCGTTGGCACGTACTTGCTTAGCATACAATTTGAATTCAGGAGAAGCAGCTTGTTTCAAAGCGACAGCAATAGCGGCGATGGTGTTGTTGTGAGGTCCTCCTTGGCAAGAGGGGAAAACTGCTTGGTTGACACGGCCTTCAAGACCGTCACCCTTATCACGACGGAAGAAGATCAAACCGGCACGAGGACCGCGAAGGGTCTTGTGGGTAGTGGTGGTGACAATATCGCAGTAATCAAAAGGTGAAAGAGCTTCCTTACCAGCAATCAAACCAGAGATGTGAGCCATGTCACACATCAAATAGGCGCCGTGTTGGTCAGCAACCTTACGCATGGTGTCGTATTCCCATTCAGCAGGATAAGCGGAAGCGCCACAGATAAGGAGTTGAGGACGGAAAAGAGCGGCGTTTTCTTCAAGGC
This sequence comes from Sporodiniella umbellata, assembly GCA_025677835.1. Lineage (NCBI taxonomy): Eukaryota > Fungi > Mucoromycota > Mucoromycetes > Mucorales > Rhizopodaceae > Sporodiniella > Sporodiniella umbellata. The sequence continues at coordinate 9,490 of JAIXMR010000100.1, read as the reverse complement.
GCTTGTAGTCAATCAAGCCAGTGTTGATATCGACTTGATAAGGCATAGAGGCAAAATAGATAGAAGAAGCAGAGATCTTCTTTTTAGCAGTTTGATAGCCGTGAGTCAAGTGTCCACCAGAGGGGAGATCAAGACCCATCAAACGGTCTCCAGGCTTAATTAAAGCAGTCAAAGCAGCAAAGTTGGCAGTGGAACCAGAGTAGGGTTGAACGTTGACACCCCATTGTTCAGGGTTCAAACCAAAGGCAGCCAAAGCACGTTGTTGACAAAGAACTTCAAGTTGATCAATGTGCTCGTTACCACCATAATAACGTGCACCGGGAAGACCTTCGGAGTATTTGTTGGTTAAAGCAGTACCGTTAGCCTCAATGACAGCTTGAGATGTAAAATTCTAGTACTTTATTAGCGCGACCGCACACATGCATTAACAATGTTTTGTTACCTCAGAAGCAATAAGCTCCAGACCAGACCATTGTCTAAGCTTTTCATTTTCGACAATCTGATAGACTTCTTTATCTTCTTGCTCGAGAGTGGTGTTAAGACAGGTGTTCCAGGAATCGGTAGGTCTAACGGACATGTTTGCTTATGAAAATAAAGTTGAAGAAAAAAAAGAAACTGAAACGCAAGGCTTTAATATATATGCAAAAAATGTGACTTGAGTGGTCCATCGGGGCTGAAAAAATAGATGTCAAGATGGGTGAGAAACCAAAAAATTTTATTGATCAACCAATCATGGGCCAATAGATGAACTTAGATGGGACAAGAAGAGTCACTCCTTGATAAAGTGCTTGTTTTTTTTTTTTAGCCATACCATATAAAAAGCCCTTCAGGTACTCGCTATATAAATTGGGTTAGGTACTTGAGAGCCGTAACGTTACGGGGGGTTTTTTTTTCTACCTCAGTTTTTACTTATTCATGCTTAACATTTACTACGAACCATAGCCATCTGTCTTTGAATTAGCTTCCAGATTTCGCTGGTGACACGCATTGTCATCCATCTTCTTTTTATCGCCTACAGTTAAATGTACTCATAGTCTAAAAAAATTTTCATTAAGATAATGTTGGTGTCATGCCATTTTATTCGCAACGACTACTAGCTTTTTCTTTCTTTCTTTATTTGCTTTAATTGACTGGTATGCTCGTTGTGGCATGCAAGTGGCGTATCTCTGTATGTCAAGATGATAACCAAAGGTGATTGTTGAAAGCTTTTATTCCTTATCTCTGAGTGTGATTGTATTCCTGTAATAAAATGTTTTTTAAAAACTGTTCACGTGACTTTCCGATAGAGGTCGCCCCAAAGTCAAATCAAAAAGTACAATTTCTGTAATATAATATACAAACCACATCGTAGAAGCTTTACTTTCTTGTTTAAAAAATAGTTCCGCTGAAGCCTGTGCTGTTAAAACTGCCGGGAAACTGTTGGTTGAAAGCCACTTCATGAGCTAAAGGACTTGACCAATATTTTTCTTTATTAATAAAGCGAAAATACAAACGTTTGAAGAGCTCAAGAATAAGAATGACCTTAAAAAAAGACACGGCATTAAGTGTACGGATGCTACTTTTCTGCAACTTTTGACCACTGACTCAAATAGTACCGTCAAACAGCGTTGGTTAGTATCAAGTAGTGTTGTGTTTCTTTTTTATCGTATAATTCGATTACTGACTACTGTAATCTATGTATTTACAAAATAATCGCCTGAAAGCGATGAAACGCTATACGAAAAAAGTATCTGGCTATATGAGTATTACATTTAGCCGAAAGATCATTGTCACTAGCAGGTCACTTATTAGCTTCTTTGCATAACATGTAGTTTTCCAGATCCTATAAGGTTTTATGGTATTTTGTTTCCAATCTTCTCATTCTCATCTTATCAAGCATTGAGGTTCTCAAAAAGACTATACATTTTATATAGGGTCTAGCCACATCCAACATAGCGATCAACCGTATCAGCCCCTTCTTCCTTTTTCTTTTTGAGACTGTTCTGTTCCCCTTTTTTGGAAATACTATTTTTGTTTTGTTTTTACGATTTTGTGAATTTTTCATTCGCAGAATTTGCATGTTCCGCCAAAGACATCATATTTTTTTTTTTTTTTTATCTTGGCTCGTTTGTTTTGGAAGAAATAAAGAATAATGACGACACCTCATAGACAAAACATGAACAGTCCTTGGTATCAGTTTGATCCTAATGTTCATTTTTATTATGACGAACATGGCCAAATCCATTATTATGATCCTAACACCAATCTAGAATGTCATTATCAACCACAATACACACCTTATACCCAGCCCATCTCGAGACAAGCAACACCTGATGTCTTGCTACCTTGCCCTGAGCCCAACTGTACAGGAGAAAATAAGCCCAAGAGTAAGTTCTGTGAGGAATGTGGTCGACCTTTAGTCATCTCGCGATCCGTTACCCCTTCGGTAACGCGAACAGCTAGAACAGATATAGTTCGCCCAGCCACAGCTCCCGTCTATCTATCTCAGACAGCAGTTGATCCGTTAGGGCGGTCTAAGGGTTGCCCTTTAGTTACTTTTGGTTTTGGAGGCCAAATGCTCGTATCGTTCCCAAAAAGGATTCCAGATTATTATAACTCTACGATAACTTGCCGGCCAGGCCCCATTCAAGTCAAAAAGCTCAAAGATTACATTCCTCTCACGTCTTTGCAAAGCCCGGCTTTGTTTGATAGTGCTGTAGGTGTGAAGCAAAAAAAGAAAGATTTGGCTACTTTCATAACTCAGAAAATACAACTATTCGAAGAGGAAAAGAAAGGATTGGCATCGACTGAATATCACAGAATGGAATCAAAAATCATACTCTGGAAACTAATTCAGACTTACTTGGAAACAGATGGGCATATTGATGATAAGTGAGTTTCTTTATATTCTTTATATATCAAAAAAAGAAAAAAAAAGTTAAGGAGACTGACTGTTTTTTTTTTTGGGGGGAAAAAATAAGGGATCAAATGGATCAAGCTTTACTTAAAATTTTACGTCTTCCTATAACTGTAGAGGATGACTCCAATTTTAGTTTACCTTCTCAAACTGCACAAGAAGAACCGACAGATCTATCAGACCTTCTTTTATCTAAAATCGAACGCTTTTTGCACAACGGAGATCGCGTGGGAGCTGTCAATTATGCTATACAAGAAGACCTCTGGGCTCACGCTTTAATCATTAGTAGTTGTGTAGGAAAAGAGCTTTGGCAACAGGTTATTACTGGCTTTGTTGGTAGAGAAATGAATGCTACACCGGAAATGAGGCAGACAAGGACGCCTCATAATATTGCTGGTACAAACCAGCCTCTGCGTGTTTTATATTCTCTATTCTCTGGGCTAGGTTCTGCTGCCAGTAAGCTGATTTTGGAAAGCAGAATTTCGGATTAATGTCTTTGTTTTAGTGAAAGAGTTTATTATTCACGACAACCACTATGTCAATGTACCTTATGGTACCGCATCAACGAAACCATCAGCTGACATAGATCAACTAGCCAAATGGAGAAACACAGTCGCTATTATATTAGCTAATAGAACAGCGAGGGATTCAGATGCGTTGGCAACGCTAGGGGACATACTGAAGGATCAAGGCTGGATTGAGGCAGCACACATATGGTAAACAATTTATTTTTTTTCCTGGTGACAAAAGAAACCTTAATTCTTTTTTTTTTTTTAAAAAAAACAGTTACTTTCTGTCACCGCAAACTTCTATTCACTCAGGATTAGACACAATGAATGTTCGATGGACGTTATTGGGCAGTAGTCGTTGTTCTGCAGAGGCTATAAATTTGACAGAAATATATGAACTCGGATATCAACTGAAACATACAAACTGCCTACCGTTTTTGCAGAGCTATAAGCTATCATATGCTTGGATTTTGTCAGACTATGGATATCTGGATGAGGCCCAGCGATATCACGACGCAATAGATCAAGCAATACGGTCAAGCACTAAAGAGAGTCCTTACTTCAACCAATCTTTGATCAATCAATTATCCGCATTTCAATTGCATTTGGAAAATGCAACAGGAAAAAAGACAAGGTAAAGTATAGAAAAAAACAACTAAAGACAGCCATTCTGAAATTCTATCAAAGTGGGGATCCTAGCTCTTGGCTGAAACCCAAATTTCAAAAAAAGACACTGACTTCGCTATGGGGGTCTCTGGAAGGAAGTTTCACTAAATTTGTGAGTGGAGAAGAACTCACACAGGAGCCCGTACCAAGTCGGAAATCAACTGAAATCATGGGCCGTTACACATAAATTATATAAACATTTTTTCTGTAACTTTATACATAAAAAAAGAAAAACCTTATAGCACCAAAAAAATATTACAATTTTCTCTAATAAACTTTCTTTCTTTAAACTGATAATTCAGCCTTTGATTCCTTCTTGAGAACATCAGCATAAGGGGCCAAAGCAGGTTTGACATGCTTAAGTAAGAAAGAGTCTACTTGTTGAGGAGCACGACCAATAAAGGTAGAGGGGTCGAGTAATTCGGGCAGTTGATCCCAAATAGGCTCAAAATATTTGGTGGTTTTGATACGTTCAATCAGGTCGTTTTCGCCACCTTCCATCTTCACAACGTGGCCAGCTTGGTGAGAAAGTACGCGGATTTCTTCGTGACATTCTTGACGATCGCCGCCCTTTTTAACCATAGCCATGATGATGTTCTCAGTTGCCATAAATGGTAATTCTTGAAGGATACGACGCTCAATGACCTTTGGGTAAACAACCATACCCTCACATATGTTCTGCAGTGTGGTTAAAACAATGTCGGTAGTCAAGAAAGCTTCGGGAAGGGAGATACGGCGATTGGCACTATCGTCCAAAGTACGCTCGAACCATTGTACAGCACTAGTTTGCAAGGCATCGTTTACTAAAAGCATCAGGTGGCGAGAGAGGGAACAAACTCGTTCGGAACGCATAGGGTTACGCTTGTAAGCCATGGCAGAGGATCCAATTTGGTCTTTTTCAAATGGCTCCTCAATTTCTTTCAAGTTGGCCAACAATCGGATATCAGTAGCAATTTTGTGTGCGGTGGCGCCAAAGCCAGAGAGAGGATGGAGGACATCAATATCAATCTTACGTGAATATGTTTGTCCACAAACAGGGTAGGCTTCCTTAAAACCAGAAAGCTCTGTTACCAACTGATCCAAAGCTTCAACTTTGTCGTGATCGCCGTTAAAAAGTGCCATAAAAGAGGCCTGGGTACCGGTAGTTCCCTTTACACCACGCATCTTGAGATCGTTACGAGCACGTTCAAAGTTACGCAAATCCCATAGCAATTCTTGAATCCATAGTGTTGCGCGCTTACCAACAGTAACCAATTGCGCAGGTTGAAAGTGAGTAAAACCCAGAGTGGGCAAATCACGGTACTGCTCTGCAAACTTAGAAAGTTTATCAATAACATGAGCAAGCTTATTGATAATAATATCGTAGGCGTCACGGAGAATTATCAAGTCGCCGTTGTCTATTTCAAGTAAGCATAGTGTCGAAGGAGATTATTGTTCTACCTGTTACATAACATGAAGTGGCACCAAGATGGATAATGGGTGCAGCAGCAGGTGCGACCAAACCAAAAGTATGTACATGAGCCATCACGTCGTGTCTACGTTTCTTCTCCTCTTCAGCAGCCACCTTGTAGTCAATGTCAGTCAAGTGAGCCTTCATTTGTTCAATAGCTTCATCTGTAATATCGTTCAACCCAAGCTGCTTTTCAGCAATAGCCAAATTGAGCCAAAGTGTACGCCAAGTGGAATAACGTTTGTCTTCGGAGAAGGTATACGCCATTTCCTTAGAGGCATAGCGAGAGACCAAGGGCGATTGATATTTGTCGTGAGACATTTTTTTTTAAAGAACTAAAGAAAAAAAAAAGATATTGTTCAGCGAAATTTATACAAAGCTGGGGTTAAAGAGTATTGAAAAGGGTCTGACTCTTCCATCTAAGTGGCTTGGTTTCTTCCCCGATCCATCAAGTTGAGTCTTTTAGTAAATCATCGATCATCAAATTAATAATTCAAGCGTATACAGCTATGTTTTAGGCTATATTTGAATTTTTGTTTAGTAGATCAAAGTTGTAGAATATCTCTATTTTTATAGAAGACGTAACCAAAATACCGCAGTTTCTGTATATTTGAGTGCCACTAAAGTTGAGCATTTTGATACGGTGAAATAGTAAGCAGAGTACAACAGTGCGTAATAATTAACCGAATATGTTTGTCAAATCAGTAAATTGTAAGCATATTATTAGTAAGATGGGAAGCCTATAGCTTACAAACAGTATAGAAACGAACCTATTATATGGTCTCGGGGCGCTTTAACAATTGTTTACTGGTACAAACGTGGTTATCACTCTTTACATAAAGGGAGCTTCTACCGTTCTACTAATTTATGTTCAGGAGGAGAAAATACCCCAAGATGGCTTTAAAGAGTAGGGGCTCTTCAAAGTTTTTTGGTTGCTACTTTGAAACTAACAATATTATTGAATTTTCTTATAGTCAATGTGCAAGCGTAAACATATATCGAATTTATCCTTAAGAATTTACAAAAGTAGAAAATAACTATAGAAAATGCAGAGCTTTATTAAAAAAGAACATAGCTTATAGTATCAAACAGTAGGCTTTAGAAGCTAAATGTGCTATGGGGCTCCTTGTTTCTAGAGCCAAAATGCATGATGAGAGTGCTCTACAACTTTTCTATGGCGTTGATTAAGCTAACGCTATTATTGCTATCCTTGGTCTTCTAATTATTGCTCAATAAAAGCTGTTATCTAACACAGTATATTCTTGTTTCGTCTTAACGGTTTGGCTCACTAAAAGTCAAAAAGTATAGATTGCAAAAATAATTATCTATCATATCATGCATTTGAAAACGACTTGTGTGAAGTAATATAATCAAAGATTGGCGATTTTAAACTAGTTTTGTATTTACAAAACAAGCCGAAAATAAATGACCTTGACTATAGAATGAAAAAACTGTAATCTGCAGAACTTCATTGTATCTTTTTGCTTTGAAGTGCAACTGTGTAGTAAGCACGTTTTTTTGGTATGACTAGCCACCTAACTGACGATTTGAAGTTCAACTGGGATGACTTTCTGGCTAGCAAAACAGAATAGTACGCTTAGTCGATTAAAATATACATGTTGACAAGAGTAAAAATGAGGGTAAAAAATTTTGGTATCAAGAAGGGCTTCTTTCTAATCTGTCAAAGCAGCTTGTAGAAAAAACGACAAACAGTTAGTGTTTGTTTATTTTAGGAAACGCTTATGCTTTTTATTGACATAAAGCGATGTAAAGTCGTCTATTTAATCATGCTATAATTGCACATCTCAAAGCATATTTTTGTATCAAATTATGCTCCCAAAAATGCTTGAAAGGGCTTTTCCCAACTCTAAAAGACTATTTTTGTGATATATATATCATCGCTTTATTAAAAGTGGTTGGTTTTAACAAAAAGAAGCTGTTTTCACACAATTTCATTAATCGCACAGTCTATTTCAGGTCACACAATTATGCAATAAAAGTGTGGCTTATTTTCTTTCTCAGTCTTTCCGCGCCGGAAGTAGCTCCCAAAAGACCACCTGATATGTGTGTCCCTTAGATACTTCTTCCTAAACAGTTTAATCAACAATGGTAAGAACAATCCACAACTAATATACAAGCAGTGAATAGATGGATGGATGGATGAATAACACTTTTCTGTAGACTAAGGGTACTAGCTCTTTCGGTAAACGTCACACCAAGTCCCACACCCTCTGCAGACGTTGTGGTAACCGCGCTTTTCACAAGCAAAAGAAGACCTGTGCTCAATGTGGTTACCCTGCTGCCAAGATCAGATCCTGTAATTACAATTTTAAGTAATACTTAGCATCAAGCTAACAAACTTTATATAGTCAACTGGTCCGAAAAGGGTATGAGAAGAAAGACCACCGGTACTGGTCGCATGGCTCACTTGAAGGATGTCCACCGTCGTTTCAAGAACGGTTTCCGTGAAGGTAATTTGAGAATAAAAATAGTTAGCAAAACACTTACGTTTATACAGGTACTCAAGCCAAGAAGCGAGTTGCCGCTTCTGCTTAAACATTTGAAATTCTTTACGAATAAATGTGCTAAGTCATCACAACATACAATTTCGTCTTACAATTTGATTTCAAACATGTACATCGAAACGTAGACAGCAAGAGATATAGTGGGAGAAGGATATTACATGTATTTTAGGGAATTTGCGAGTGTAAGAGATTGAGGTATAATGTTTTTGAAAGCCATTGCTCTTCAGGAAAAAGAACATTATTGCAATGAAAGTATAAAGTCACCTTTCTAGCACTTAAGTGTGATGAACTTAAAAAGCTTTTCAACATTTAGGGGTCAAATTGAAATCTTGAAAATCTGTCCATGATTGATTACAATTGTAAACGCTTTGTTTTTTCTAAGCCAAAAAAAGCTCGATTACATATTTGTTGTATTTTAAGTGTTTTACTATGATAGTGTGCCCTACAAAAATGTTGCACACTTAATGATTTGGTACTTCACTGCTAGGTCTGACTTCGAGTGGTTGGGGACAACAACTTGTTGTACTGTATGGTTACTGCTATTTTCAGAAACAAACAACAAGCATAGCTACGCACCAATCATCTTGCCACTCACATGCACCATTTGAAATGTTTAACCCTTGGATACATAAAAAAAAAGGATAACGGACGATAGTTACTAAAAGACCGTTAAACCCAGGCAGTAACCTCGGTAGCTTACATCACTACTTTCGATAAAAGGAAAGGGATACGTTTTTTAGAATAATGAAGCAGAAGCTACAAGAACTTTTGCAGAAAGGAGCAAAATCATATTTTAAAGCGGGAAAAACAATGTCAAAAGCACCGTGGGCCTCCAAGTTTTGGATACGCCATATTTGCTAGCAGTTATAGCTGTTGTACAATGACTGCGTTTTAGCTAAAACCAAATTCTGACCCCTTTTCGTTCACATTCTGGCTCGTGGATATTGTCGATTGCATAGATACAATCGTCAGTTACAAAAAAAAAGTTATTGGTTAGCAGGATTCAGTTCTGTCGGCTCCTTTTTCTTTTTCGAACTTTGGAGTTCTCAATGACAAATGCTTTCTATTTTGAGGATGGATTGAACAAGATTTTCCGTGAGCTTGATGAAAGAGCTTGAAACAATAATTAGCCACAAGGGCCGCTTGGCTAATAAACCTTCTGAAAGAACACTGCATTGAAAGATGCTAAAGAAAAAAAGCTTTAGACGGCAATTATGTCCAATTGGCAACCTAAAACACTTGCATGGACAATTGAAGAAATGATTTTATTTAAAAATCCTGCAAAAAAACAAAATACCACTAGATTTTCCAAAGAGCTCTTAGTTAACCTATTCACTACGGAAAGATGGCGGGAGATACATAAAAGAGTGGAAGAGATGTCCTGTAAAAACTCAAAGGGTAATAGTGGTTTAAAAAGCACTTTCACCGAGAAAAATGAAGACTA